>CM048744.1:250230734-250808234 GCA_026315105.1 Locusta migratoria | reverse complement strand
ACCCTTTTTTTTTTTTTTTACACTGCACTCCATTACCCTAGTTTTGCTCTTGTTAATGTTCATCTTACATGCACCTTTCAGCACACTGT
The DNA here is from genome assembly GCA_026315105.1 of Locusta migratoria. Taxonomy (NCBI): domain Eukaryota; kingdom Metazoa; phylum Arthropoda; class Insecta; order Orthoptera; family Acrididae; genus Locusta; species Locusta migratoria. The sequence continues at coordinate 250,808,145 of CM048744.1, read as the reverse complement.
CCATTCCGTTCAATTGCTCCTCCATATCATTTGCTGTATCTGACAGAATTACTATGTCATCGGCAAAACGCAATGTTTTTAATTCTTCACCCTGAACTTTAATTCCTTCTCCAAATTTCTCCTTGCTTTCCTTTATAGCTTACTCAATGTACAAATTGAATAACATTGGAGAAAGGCTACAACCCTGTCTTACTCCCCTTCCAACCACTGCATCCCTTTCATGCCCTTCAACTCTGACAACCGCTGTCTGGTTTTTGTACAAGTTGTAAATAACCTTACGTTCCCTATATTTTACTCCTGCTTGCTTCAGAACTTGAAAGAGTTTATTCCAATCAACACTGTCAATAACCTTCTCCAAATCTACAAAAGCTAGAAATGTAGGTTTGCCTGTTCTTAATCTATCTTCTAGGATAAGCCGTAAAGTGAGTATTGCCTCCCGTGTTCCTACATTTCTCCTGAACCCAAACTGATCTTCCCCGAGGTCGGCTTCTATCAGCTTTTCCATTCTTCTGTATATAATTCGTGTTAATATTTTGCAAACGTGACTTATTAAACTGATGGTTCTGTAGTTTTCACACCTGTCTGCACCTGCTTTCTTTGGAATGGGGATTATAACATTTTTCTTAAAGTCTGAGGGTACTTCGCCTGTCTCATACATCTTACACACCAGGTGAAACAGGTTTGTCATGGCTGGTTCTCCCAGAGACTTCAGTAGCTCTGAGGGAATATCATCTAGTCCAGGGCCCTTGTTTCGACTTAGGTCTGTAATTATAAATATTATATATAATTTTTGTTTCTAGGATGGAAAGCGCAGGTCTGGGTTTTAGATGGATTTAATTTCAATTGATTGTGCCTCTGACAGACAGTAAATTCCGGAATGAAACTTTCACCCTGCAGCGGAGTGTGCGCTGATTTATTATTAAATATTTAATAAAAACATCTTTGCATCAACAGCTCAGTAAATTACACCAAAGTAATTACAACAAACAGCATGACCTAAGCAGTATCCAAATATAAAAATATATATGAATGTGGCTTAAGAAAATGGGCAAAGCCCGAAACTAGTCAGCGTTTCAAATAAAAGCAGCTTTGCTGCATATATAAAAATGTCTTTTCTACAATATTTAAGAGCTGCAAAACGCGACATATCAAAAACATTTAAAAAATTCACAGTGCAACACAAACCAAACATTGAGGATGATCTGTAATTCTTTTGCTTGTAAACGCAATTAACAATTTTCGCCTGGTCGCATGTAAAAAAAGATACTCACCGCATTAATGTCAGTAATACAGAGAAATCATGTTACTTTTATATATTACATGTGTAATAGGAATACGAGAAGCGTTTTATTGTTAATATCAACGCTTCGCTTCACCTGTAAAATAGAAACACTGTGGTTCGTAATAACGAATCCTCAGTCACGTGACTCGGGGCAATTAGATGTTGGTTTCAGACCACAACACAGAGAGAGGTACATGCGCAGTCAATGTTATCTTTGGTCTATGCCTAGCGCGCCCGAAGGCAGCTCTACTGCCCTCTATGCACGGTGGTGGAACCTGCGACCCGATGTCTTACCGCTGAGCGAAACACCGCTTCCTACAGACACACTGACAGCGACAACTGATAATCTGTATATGGTGACAGATCCTCATCAAAATTCATTTTATTTCCTGAACTCTTGGCCGTTTGTAGTTCCCACTTGGGGCACTTTCATGTCTCTACAAGTACCATACATTTGGACGACTTCGGCCATGAGGAGTAGTAGGCGCCCTCTTCTTGTCAGAGGCGCCATGACATCATCGATGGCATATTTGTACGCTAACCGGAGCGCCATCGTCCGTTACCACGATTGTACGAACAACTGTTCACAGTATGTAGGATTATATTGTAAACTAGTCGACCTAGCAATGTTTCACAATTGCTAATATGCAGGTACTCTTGCGTTGATCGTCAAATGATCAAAATTTCATAGCAATCGGATAAACGGTTCTCAACTTAGTGTTAGGTACATTTAGAAACAGATGCGAAAAGGAACTTAGTTCGAATTTTCCGACTTTCCTTTTTAACTGTCACTAATTTTTTTTTTTTTTTCTCTCTCCATTTTTTTTTTTTTTTTTTTTTTTTTACTGAAAACATTTCCAAGCATAACAAAACAACAAAAGATTTTTCCCTCTCCGTCGTGCGAATAGTCAGTTATAGAGCTGAATTCAATCATTAAAAAACGCACTAAGTTTTTCTCAAATTTTCCAATTTTCAGGTGGATTTTCCAAAAAAATTATTTCATACAAATATTGCCTTTAGAGCCGTACTTACGTGATGCTCTTACAACCATGCAGTAATGCCGTAATTTATTTTTATTCATAGAAAGTAATCGCTTACGGTATTACCTAAATTTTCCTACTTTCGGGGCGACTTTTCCAAATTTTTATTTGATGAGAACCTTCCTCTTCCTTTCAACATGAAATCAAAATTTTATCGCAATTGAATGAACGGTAATGATAGGTCACTGGAAAAAGCTGTTTCAGTTTTTCCCGATTTTCCTCTTTTCCGGACATTTCCGTATTTTATCACCGTTTAAACCTTCTCTGGACTTACTCGAATATTCCAAGACTAAAATTAGCCAAATCGGTTCAGGCGGTGTCGAGTTCCAGCGAGACTAAAAAAAATGTTCAAATGTTTGTTAAGCTTAAGGGACTTAACTACGGGAGTCATCAGTCCCTAAACTTACAAACTACTTATGAACTACCTACAAGTAAGGACGGCACAAATATCCATGCCCGAGGGGGGATTCGAACCCCCGACCGTAGTGGCCGTGCAGACCATGACTGAAGCGCCTCAGTCCCCTCGGCCACCGCGGCCGGCTAGCGAGACTAACGAACAGCAATTCATAGATTAGACCAGGTCAGGCCAATGGCGGTCTGCTGCAAACTGTGCAGGAGGAGAGACTGCTTTGAGAGAGGAGGAGCATCTGGCTGGAGCCGGCAGCTGCCAGAGGCCGTCGGATCTGGGGCGGTGATTACGGCTGCCAGACAGCCCCCTCCGAAACAAAGGGGCTTTCTGAAGCAGCGGGGTGGCGTGGCGCCGGAAATGGTTCCCGATGCAAGTGGGGCGCGAGGAAATGAGCCTGCGGAGCTGCCTGGACCCGCCGCTGCTCGTCTAACCCTTCCCACACCGCTGCCCGCTTTCGTCGCCGGCAGACGGCGAAATGGGACTCATTTCCTCCTCTGAGCTGCCATCAACGGGTGCACCAGCTCGCAAGGACTCGCCGGTGCACGGCAGCTAAATCGGGACCCCACTTAACCGAGTTCACAGCTACTGTAGACAGTACGAACAGAGAGGCACTAAGGCCGGTATTACACTATCAAATTTTTGATCAAACCTTTCACATAAAAATTTTGTAAGTTAGTAATATTTTTTTATGTAAATCTTTAACGTGACTCTAAAAAGGGGTATTACACTGACGTCATATTTTTGATCATATTTCAAGATGGCTGACAGTAAACACATGTTATCATGCGCTGTCATTGCTACTACGAAAACTGCATTTTGAAGAAAAAAGAGGAGCTTACTTGGGGGGAAACTGTAGAAATCATTTCGTTTTGCAGGAGCTGCAAGCGGAGGGCACCAAGTCATATACAAATTACTGGAGAATGGATGATACAACGTATCGGTATTTACTCAGTAAAATGACTCCACACATTACAAATAAGTATACGCACGTCAGAAGACTGTATCGGCAGAAGATAGGTTTTCAGTGACACAGCAATTTCTTGCTACTGGGGTTAAATTTTACTAACAGCGCGACGGCGTAACGTGCTCATGTTGGCAATGAAATGTTCGCTATAGGAGAAGGATTAACTTACTTGACGGACAAGAACGCATACAAGAACCTGTCTACAACAGAGCAGGAACAGCGTCGATTATCATTAGACTGAGAAGAGTGGAGAGCTTATAAAATCTGCTGCATATATTTCTATTAATTTTGTAGTTGATATAGCACACGAGGCTATTAATCTTCTTACACCCAGGCCGAATCTCTACGTTGAGTACCTCCGCCATTCTCTAATAACTTTCGAGTCTCCTTTATCCAGTTCTTATTCTGGGTGTCTGCGATTATATAGTGCTTCGTCTGCTTCAGATGGCAGCACACACCAAATAAACTTCGACGTCATGTTTTGAAACAAGGACGTTTGTTTTCAAATCAGCGCGGTCTAAGAGCTACAGCGATACTAGCGCTCCATGCGGTTACATTTCGCATTGCAGTGAACAGCAGACAAACGACTTTTATGATCAAATCTACTGCGAGGCACTAGATACGAACGTATTTTTTTGACGAAAGCCGAGATATGTCAAAGTTCCCTATTACACTATCAAATTTTTATGAGGTAAATATATCATGTAAATTTTTGACAAAGAAATATGACAGTGTAATACCGGCCTAAGACAATAACAATCTTTGTTACTACGGTCGTCATCCGTCCCGATACGAGGGCTGGAACGTTTTCTGTCTGATGCAACATCTTGGTGCCATGCTGTAAAAGGACGGTGCTGGCACACGCGATGTTATGTTGGGATAAGTAAAGGTAAAGCAGTCAACAATCCGAAGATTGGTTTGAACACCACAGTGCTTTACTAGGCATGGTCCTGTTTGGAGATGGTATGTCGTTGCCTTCCTCCGACCTTCGAACTAAGTTACCCACCAAGTTATGGGAGGGGGGGGGACCTACAGTTTAACGTGGGTTCCAAACCACGGTGCTGCTCGATATTATTCATATTAACATCACTGCCAGAGGTGAAAGAAGTGGAAAGTGACAGATAAAAATCCTAGAACCTGTCGGGGATCGAACCCGCGTAGTAGTCTGGCACTCTAACCCTGTGCTACCGAGCGGCTATGTTGGAATACTCTCGTGGAAAGAAACATTACTAGACCTGTGTCTCCTCTCCCCCCAACCATCTCGGGCGTCAACTCCGTCCAAATGGCAGTATCCAAGATAAGAAGGTGCAATAAGGTATTTTCCTGTGTTAAAAATATGGTTCGAATTATTGTTATTCTGAAAGATTATAACATTCAGACAGCATTTACGCTCATAATTCTTACAAAACATCTGTAATTTTTACGTAATTAAAGCTTAAAAATCATTAAATTTCACGATTAGATCACGTGATCGAAAACGCTCCGTTATTGGCCGAAGTACTGGTGACGTCATAGAACACCTACAGCGCAGCAACTAGAAGTCGGAGCTGTATTATAGTACGCGTTTCCCCCATTTCGCAGCTTTAAGTTCAGTTTTCTCGTGATCTAAACGCGTTTACAGTTTTTATGCCACAATGGAATATGGTTATTTGAAGGCTGACAGCGGAAACCTCCCTAAAGTTGATGCAATTATGGTGTCTTCATCCTTTAAAAACAATCCAAATTTTTACGTGCCGGAAATAAGGAACGTGAAAACTGCATTGTAAGTAACGCATACCTACATTTTAAAGCTAATTATTTCGAGAGATATTTTATGCCATTGGACAAAAGTACCCTATTTGTTGATGTCAGCAGACTTAATCTGAAGTCACCATATTATGCAATAAATTGTGAAATTTTATCTTCTATCCAAGCGGCCTTGAGTGATTATGTTGGCAACATCAACAACAAGATAGAAAATCTTTGTCCAGATGTTCAGACCCCATAGAATGATTAGATTAGTGTATCGTACAGACCATGAAGTAAATAAATAATTCTGTTCCTGCTCTATGATTCTTGTATGTACCCTTGTCCGGTCAGTAAAAGTAACTGCCCTCGTAAATCAAAGGTTTCACGACAAAATATTTGCACTGCCACGCGATTGTCTAATGGCGACGTCTCATGATTCTCGCTATTCACCATCTGTTGCCAAAGTCACAGAAAGCCGCCGGGATTGTTAGCAAAATTTAACCCAGTAAAGCACGCAGTTAAGGGAGTAATTTTATTTAACTACTTCAATACTGGTGCAAAGTGAAAGATCAAAACCTGTAAAATACATCCAAAATGCCTTGTGTATAGTTATACAATATATCTATATTATAGAAGAGGGACAGTGGGTTGTGTCGGCGGTGTTTTCATATCGCTCGTAGGTTGGCAACGCACATTTCGCGTAGCCAAAGGCATGTCACTTTCACGTAAACATTGCGAGCGAGACACGATGGAATAAATTTATAGCGCCGAAAAAACAGTGCTTTTCTGGTTTGTTGTTTTTGTGAGTGAATGTTTGCGATTGTGTGTAAAATTTCTGCCATACAAATCAGTATTTTCCTTACATATTCAAGATTTGGTTTGATATGAATGCGGTGGCCGAGGAGACTGAGGCGCTCCAGTCACGGTCTGCACGGCCACTGCGGTCGGGGGTTCGAATCCCCCCTCGGGCATGGATATTTGTGCCGTCCTTAGTTGTAAGTAGTTCATAAGTAGTTTGTAAGTTTAGGGACTGATGACCCCGTAGTTAAGTCCCATAGACTCTACAAACATTTGAACATTTTGATATGAATGTCACTACTTTTGACACTACAAACTAATCCATTTACGTTTACTCGTCCACATACGAAGCCCCATGCTTTAATTAAAAAAATAGGGGGGAAAACGCTAATCGGTTGAAACGTTATTTACTTGCAATGAAAATTGCTTAGTAGAGCCCTGTGCAGAAGAGAAGGCTTACGTTATTTTATCTAAGATCTATTGGTGATAAAATTGCACTTACTGGAGATAAATAATCAATGCTATACTTTTATAGTGGGCTGCAACAATTTTCATATTGTTCTTTCACCAAATATACTAGGAAACGGCTTTAATTACACACACATCGTAGGCGTCTAACATTGTGAAGTCTTACTTCGCAAATGTAAACATCAGGTCATTAACCTACACATAATACTACTGTACACCTTTGCAGAAAAAGAGAATGTTACTAAACAGTTTAGTTTACCAATGGAATAATATTGTTTACTTAGATCAAAATTATCTTCACAGAAATACACACATGAAGTAGCTGCTATTTCATTTGGATCACTTCGCGCCAGTGTCAACAACTTTTTGCGTATCTTCTCATTTTTTGGTACTTGCAAGAACAATTTTTCTGGAGTCTTGACAGATGTATTGGTACAGTGCGGAACTAAGCAATATTTGTAGGTCATTATGCAAACGTTAAAGCCCAAACACGAGGCCTCGACCCAAACAATATCCAGGTATTTGTGTATCTTACGAGAGCAGCAGCAGCGTGTTGTATGACGTCACAGGCGTCACGTGACTCAAATGTAGCGTTTTAGCGGGCTTTCAAATTATTTGAATTTCATTTCTTTCTTTCTTTTCTTAAGTACTGAAATCCACGAAGTAAAAAATCATGTTCGGACCATAATATGACATAATTAACAATTTAAAACGATTTCCAGAAAACAGTCAAATACCCTATTGCAGACATTGTGTGCTAGCTTACTTCACTCGAGGTTACAAGGGCGTAGTGAGACGCTCTGCAGTTGCAATGATAGATATATCCAGGCGAGATAGGAGTGCAGCCTCACACTGTACAGCGGACACATACTGTCACGTTCTTTAGGAACATGCATCGTACTTAGGGCATATAACTGAAAAACGTAGATACCCTCTGAACCTGTCAACTCTCATTTAGTTTACTTCTAAAAAATTCAGGCACTTGCGAATTTTTAAGTTAGAACAATATTGGACACACAAGGTATTGTGCTCCCATCCCCCCTCCACCTGGAACATCTACTAAAGCTTCCCTTCTCCACAACCATGAACAATGTTTATTTATATCTACTCATATTTACCAAATTTTATAGAATAAATACTAAAAAGGACCAATTACGATCGAAATATTACACATAGGTACACCGTTGTCTCTATACGAAGTTGAACTTAAATACTTGCAACACTGCTGTGGAGACACTATGCAATAGAATCTACTATTGTCGCTGAAAGAACACGTTGTTGACATACCTGCCTTACCTCCGAGCAAATGGACTCGCCCGTTCCACGTCACCGGCATGCGCACAATCTAGTCACTTGTCAGCGAGCGGTCTAACGTAAATGTATCACTATGTTTTCGAAACAGGAACAACGGAGTTCGATCAAGATTAAATGTGCCAGAGGTCGTACAGCACGACAGTGTCATCAAGGTCTTCAACTGCGTCAGAGCCCCCATACGGTAAAAGTTATGATTCTCGTGTACAACAGTGATGGTCTTTATCCTAACGCAGTACGTTACTGCACAGCAGACCTTCAGTATACAGTATTACTGTTTGTTTTTGGAGCATCACCTGCGACCAGCTTCGCGAAAGAAGCGGCAACACTTTTTGCGCAACCCACCCATCATTTTACACGACAATGTGTGGGCGCATACAGCACAAGCTGTGGCTGCTCTGTTCGGCCGATGGGACTGGAGAGTACTGTACCGTCCACCATACTCCCCGGACTTAAGTCCTTTTCACTGATTTCATTCCGAAGATGAAGGAACCACTTCGTGGCTTTCGTTTCAGAACTGTTTCACACAATCGACAGGCAGCAGACCGCTCCATTCGCACTATCAACAGAACAGACCCTGTTAACAGTATACTACTCATTCAACTTGCCTGGCGACGGGTTCTAAACAACGCTGGTGACTACTTTGAAGGATAGTAACAGGTGCAAACATGTAACGCTTTTGTATCGAATTATACATTTTTGAGGACGTTACAGCATTCATTTTTAATGAAACACATCGTAATTTGCGATCACTTATGGCTTCACTGTACTAGGTTTAGATGTAATACCAATGTGCGGCAAATGAAAATTTATGCCCGGCCGGGATTCGAACTCGCGATCTCCTGCATACTAGGCAGACGCGTTCACCACTCCGCCACCGAGAACACAGTGACCAACCCGACTGCAGAGGACTCTTCCCTGCACGTCTCCTGCCACACCCAAATCTTCATTCGCCACACTGTCTCTTTCCTGTTACCACAGCCTCTTAATTCTGTAATGCTCGCAGCCACAATACTGTATTCCCGCATCAGGGAGATCAGACCATGAGGTATAGACACACAGCAGGAGCCCAACCTTGGCTTGTATACAATTATATATTTTTGACGACGTACTGATGCGGGAATACAGTATTGTGGCTGCGAGCATTGCAGAATTAAGAGGCTGTGGTAATGGGAAAGAATCAGTGTGGCGAATGAAGATTTAGGTGTGGCAGGAGACGTGCAGGGAAGAGTTCTCTGCAGTCGGGTTGGTCACTGTGTCCTCAGTGGTGGAGTGGTCAACGCGTCTGCCTAGTAAGCAGGAGATCCTGGGTTCGAATCCCGGCCGGGCACAAATCTCATTCGCCGCACATTGGTATTACATCTAAACCTAGTACAGTGAAGCCATAAGTGATCGCAAATTGCGATCTATTTCATTAAAGCTTTTGTATCGGTTGTGAATAAATACTTGCCACTATTTAAGTTCCAAGTCTCGTATATTGGCACCGTCGCCATAGGCGTCCGCAAGCAAAGGAAAGACGGGGCAGGTGCCCACTTTTGTAATTGGGGAGTCAGACCCTCCATTCATTACAGAAATCTCATGCTTTTGTAGTACTGCTACTGTATTGCATCGTGGAACTAGCACTTGCTAATCCCAATGGAAGTGTTATGGCTTTATCAGTGACTCTCTACCTTAGCTTTGCTTGGTATTCATGCTAGTCAAGAGAAAGTTCGCCTTTTCCTTTGTGCGATGCTGCGGTTAATTTTCACTTTCCTATTGAGAAGCGGAAATTTGATCTCTGGACGATAACGTATTTCTTCAACAACGGCAAAAGCTATGCAGCCCGATTTACGGAAACGAGAACCTAATAAAAATTCAACCTATGAATCATTGTTACTCTTATCAGACGGTAACAGCTTGCGTTGCCAACATAGGCCTTCAAATGTTGGTAATTACTGGTTGGACTTCCTGCTGGTGTGTCGTACATACACTTGCCCTAGAGGTCATTATGGAGGCATAACATGTTCCCCAACATAAAAAGGTTAACTGAACACACGACAAGAGCGTTTGAGCTCATAATTATAGCATTTATCCGGAGGAAAAATTCTGGGAAGCACGTTACTGAAAAGGAGGATAGGATTTTAATGAAATCGAACCCAAAGTACGTCTTAAGGGATGCAAAAGTGCAAAAAGCCTGACACATACGATAACACACAAAATGGCTGATGCAGGAGTTATTTTTCTGAGTTACGGAGCACACGAGCTCCTGACGGCCTTAGCTCCAAACAACTTTCCAGTTGCATCGTACCTGATTAATCAGGGGACCTTTCCCTGTAGCGGCGTTACTCAACTGGAAACCAGGAAAAGCGAATGCGTGTTTTGCAGCGTTCCTTCCACGTACGCAGAGTTTCACAAAGAGTGCACAGTGAGTACGCAATAGTCTTTTGAACTTGCCGGCCGCGGTGGCCGAGGGGACTGAGGAGCTCCAGTCACGGTCTGCATGGCCACTACGGTCGGGGGTTCGAATCCCCCCTCGGGCATGGATATTTGTGCCGTCCTAGTTCGTAAGTAGTTCATAAGTAGTTTGTAAGTTTAGGGACTGATGACCCCGTAGTTAAGTCCCATAAGCTTAAACATTTAAACATTTTTCTCTTTTGAACTTTCAAGTAAGATGTTACAGCACGCGTTTAATCAGTTTATTTATACAGCCACTTTTATCGAGTACTTATCGGAGCAACTACTGCCTCTGAGATGTTATACTTGGAACATCCTGCGCGCTTCCAAGGAAATAAATGATACCATGATTTACAGAAGGGCATGTGTCACAAAGTGGAATACCTTATCACGCGGTTACAGTGACTTGCAAACTGTAAACAGACTATATTTACTGGTAGAGATTGCTTCTGGTCACATGCCAGAAAAAGATTTCAAGTTTATGTCATCAGACGAAGGGGAAAACTATCTCCACTATCATATAAAACTATTTGAGTTTAACACGAAATCAACTGAAGGAGTAAGAAATACTCTAATTACCTTGTTTAGAATATTATCCTGATGGCTACCTCAAGTGATGTAGGTCGTGGTGTCTTCCAGGCTGATTAAAGGACAGATATACAACAAGCACTCAAAACTCCATAGGTTTCTTTCATTATTACAGTGCGCTTACACAAGGTGTACATTAAGTCCGGGAACACTTTCAATTACTTATTGCACAAGAACGAAACATTGTGTAGATATCACACATGTCAATTTGAAGACAAATTCTGGAAAAAAAAAATTTCAATGTACACCGCCACAGCGCAGTTTAAAAAAAAATCGCACCGGCCTGTCTTATGGCCCACTTTAGATTTGTAGTTTTCTAAGTTTTTGCAAACATTTTGGACCAAAATAGTAATCTAAGTAATAAATTATTAATAAGAGTGTCTGAAACCCTTTTAGGAAAACAAAATTTAGGTAGTGGCAGGTTCCGAACCACTGACCTTCAGCGTCACAGCCCAACGCACTGCCTACTACGCTACGGATAACAATTGGGAGTCGCCTTCTTTATTCTCATACTATTGATGGCCGTTGTTAACCGATGCTATATGGCATTTGTAGACACTAGATTATCACTAGATTATCATTTACCGTACGAAGAACGATGTGTTTTTGTTAATTCTTCAGTGCGCCATTTCTTTGAGATGACAACGTACAAGTTACAATAAGAAAATCATCAAATAGGCAACGCAAGATAGCGTACGCCAGAGAGTTCTGGGCGAGGAATGTCACGTGACATCTGCGATCGGCTGGTTTTCGTTAATTCAGTGGAGGGTGTCAAAAGTCCGTTATTTTTGCATATATCTCTCAAACGATAGAAGATATGGAAAAACAATCATAATAGAGCGAAGTTGTAGAGAATCTTCCTCTCTACCAATTAGGTTATTCAATTTTCGTGTCAGATGAACGGATCGTTTGCAATTACAATTATATTACAAACGGCTTTTTTTTTTTTTTATTACTGCCGTATTTTTTGTCCGAAAATTTGAAAAAGGAAGGTTCTGGTCTCTGGCGGCCTAAAATTGTCTGTGAAATTTGGTGCTGATCGGTTGAACGGTTCGTCTTAAAAACAGGGAACACGTTACGGACAGACAGACAGACAGACATCCCAAAATCGTAGTTATTTTTGCAAATATCTCTGAAACGATGCGAGGTATGAAAAAAACATGAGAGAGAAAAGTTGTATAAATTCGATTATTCAATTTTCGTGTCAAATGAATGGTTAAGCCGGTATTTTCATTTAAATTTCGAGCTGTGAAAAGACGCTCGCAAAGGCCCACTTTTTAGTGTTACTACCGTAACCTAAAGTGGGCCAATTTGCCGATAGCGCTAGTCGCAAACATGGAGAGTTCAGGTGTTATACTGGCTATGTAGCGGCCCCTGTCGACAGCCAACACTAATGGCACAGTGGTGTACCGAGAAACAGTAGTAATATCCAGAGACAGTGCTCCCAGCGAAGAATAAAGGCCCGTACAGTTTTTGACGTGACAAGGCACAAAAAACATTTACCTCTGGGGAATCACTCAAATTCAATGCATCCGTGTGTATACTTTATACTTCAGATTCGACAATTATGGCTGTTCACTTTCCCCATTAGCGCGTAAAGTGGCTTCGTCGCTAAGAATTAAGCCATCAACAGTGCCATCCCCATCCTTATTCAATTGTTGCAACTGCGAATAAAACAAATCGCTTGTCTTCGTCATCGTCATCAGTGAGCTTCTGCACTAGCTCCAATATGAAAGGTTTGATAAGCTGCTTTTGTCGCGGGACTTTCCACACTGCCAGTGGAGCCATTTCGAGTCCACAGGATGCACAGCGCACATTTCTTTGGGCTCCCTATGAATGTCTGTCGTACGCGCTTCACATTCACTTCACTCACACTGGGACGTCTGCTTCTCTTTGTCGGACACAAAAACAACCCGTCGCAACGAATTTGCTACATAAAGTCCATTTCATCCCCCCCCCCCCCATTCGTTAATTATTGACATACGACACAATGCGGTTGCGACCTGATCAGACGGCTCTTTCCTTCGCTCACTTTGCTTTTCTTAGTGTAGCTCTAATCCAGCCACTATAGAGTTACTTCCGTGCGTGCGGGTTAACCCAATACGCCCTCTCTTCGCACAACAAGGCAGTTTTACACGTAATCCGAACCGTAGTCCGCGCGGGACAGCCTTTATTTTTCAGAAAACTTGTTTTGCCAGTATGACGAGAACCGTTAAGAACCACGAGAAAGGCTCTCTATAGCCAACATTCCCTGCACTGCATTTCAGAAACAGTGGACTCACAGCTGCTGAGAAATTAAACGTTCAAATGAGTGAAACTTTCACTCTGCAGCGGAGTGTGCGCTGATATGAAACTTCCTGGCAGATTAAAATTGTGTGCCGCAACCGGGACTCGAACCTGGGACCTTTGGCTTTCGCGGGCAAGCGCTCTACCGACTGAGCTATCCCGACACGACTCACGATGCCGCCTCACAACATCCCTTAGGCTGTGTCTAAGCCATGTCTCCACCATATCCTTTCTTCCGAGAGTGCTAGTCTTACATGTTTCGCAGGAGAGCTTCTGTGAAGTTTGGAAAGTAGGAGGCGAGGTACTGGCGGAAGTAATGTTATGAGGCGGCATCGGGAGTCGTGTCGGGACAGCTCAGTTGGTAGAGCGCCTCGCCGCGAAAGGCATAGGTCCCAGGTGCGAGACCTGGTTCCGGCAGACAATTTTAATCTCCCAGGAAGTTTCAAATGTTCAAATGTTTGTAAAGCTTATGGGACTTAACTGCGGGGTCATCAGTCCATAAACTTACAAACTACTTATGAACTACCTTATACTAAAGACGACGCAAACATCCGTGCCCGAGGGGGGATTCGAACACCCGACGGCGGACGGCCGCGCGCACCGCAACACGGCGCTCCAGTACGCGCGGCTAATCCGCAGTGGTGAGAAATTAAACTTGTGTCACACAGAACCGAAAAGAAAAAAATAAACGCATAGCATTATGAGTCCGTCTTATTTATTTAAATGCAACTTCTGATGTGAGATGTGACCCCCTAGCTTCAACTCTTGTAAATTACGCATTGCTAGACTTCCGAGACAAATAGTCACAGGCGAGGATTCTTTACACAGACGGTTCCAAATGTCAGGACGGAACGGGACGCGCTTTTTGGGATACCAATGCGCAAACAGGATGTAAATACAAACTGCCAAAGGAAATGACAATAATGACCGCTCAACTCACAGCCATCCTGGAAGCTCTCAAGTACTACCTTACAGTTTCGGAGGAACATGTTATCATCTCTGACTCTAAATCTGCGCTACTACTTCTTAAATATCTTAGTCGAGGGCATAAAAACCACTAAATAGCCTACGAAATAATGGCACACAAATCACTTTGAAAGGAATGGACGCAATATCGCCATGTTTTCGATTAAAGCAAACATCAATGTTCTGGGGAACGAGATCGCTGACACACTTGCCAAGAAAGCGGTTACCTCTGGTACGGAAGAATATACTCAGGTTCCCGCGGACGCTATTATACCAGACTACAGAAGGAATATTCTGACCGAATTGGACAATGGCAAGCATCGCAATCAACTAAAGGAAAATACTATGCACAAATAACACCAGTGCTACCAACCAGACCTTGGTATAATGGACTTACGTGTTCACGGAAGCTTGCAGTCACCATAGCGAGGCTGAAATACAACCACTGCCGATCTGCGCAGCACCTACATCGCATCGGGATAGTGACATCTCCACTTTATGATTGCGGCGAAGCGGAAGACACAAATCACATTCTGTTTTGGATGCATGAATAGGTCGGAAGTGCAAGAGGAGGGAGTAATTTTGCCAAATATATACTGATCTATCTTGTATCAGACGTGATGAAGAAGAAAGTGCGATATTTTTTAAATTAAACACTGTATTTTAAGGGCATTATGAAGCTCTTGAAAGAAACTCAGTGATACTTGGTAATTTTGCCGTTGGACCTTTGTCACAGTGTCCCAGAAATCTGCACAAATTACAACGGCGGGTTGTTGGCGCAAATTGATAAATCTGAAGACGATACATGGAGACAGAAACGTGCCAGGTATTAAAAAATGTGCAGCTAGAACTGAAAAGTAAAAGATGTATTATAACAGTTTGAATATCAATACAGTTGCTATTCTCTAGCGATGAATGTGTCGTCTACACTGAAACATAAAGTAGGCTATAAACAATATAATACAGTAATTTTTCGCAAGAAACGTAAAGGCTGTAGCTTAAACACACTAGAAAAAACGGAAACCTTTTTAGTTTAATGTGTTTTTAAACTTTTAATGAGAAGAGGGAGTAAGGTGTGATTACGTTATTCGCGCCGCAAACAATGTTGGTGATGGCCACAAGAAAGACACGATTCGTGGCGCACGAGAGTATTGGCAGCTGTTGGGAATAAGGACAACCTGATTTGTCCACAAGAGATACATGTTAGTGAGTGAAGAAACATAAACAGCCAGTTTATTTGAATGCGTTGCAGCGGTGTTATATGGTAAAATAATCTGTTTTTTATACAAACAATTCAATTTTCCTGTGGTTTTTTGATGGAGAAGAAAATATTCTGGATTAAAATGCTAAAAACAGTTGAAATATAAGAGACTGATTGCATCTCTAAAGGAAGAAAGAACAGATCAGTTGGCAGAACACACCCTGAAAGACAATGGAATAGCTAATTTGAGAGAGAGAGAGAGAGAGAGAGAGAGAGAGAGAGAGAGAGAGAGAGAGAGAGAGAGAGAGAGGAAACAGAGATAGACAGCCGCACAGTTGAAGAGATTTGCATTGAATAGGTTGGTGTGGTGTTGTGTAATATAACCTCCGAAACACAGCAAGTTTAAGAATACCCTGTACACAGTAACAATCATGCATATAGCTTACTCCATACTATATGCAAATCAAAAATGCCGAACATTGTTCAAAATTTAACTTCTCTTTACATGAGGTCAAAACTCTAATAAACGTAACGCGTTTAATATTGCGTATTTCAGGCTAGGTGCAACACATTTCTAACGAGAGATTTTGACGGTATGTCAACATGAGGAACGAATTTTGGAAGAGGACTTTGCGTCTAGTCCACACTAAGCTGTATTTTGAGACAGTGTGTGTGTGTGTGTGTGTGTGTGTGTGTGTGTGTGTGTGTGTGTGTGTGCGCGCGCGCGCGCGCGCGCGCGCTTGCGTGTCAAGTTTATCTCTATCGAAATTTTAGCGGTTATTGATAACGTCACCCGGCTTATCCTGGTGAATCATTTAAATATTTTAAACGCAGGAAGGAACTAATATTTCTAATGTCAACTATGGTTCACAATTTCTACAAATAGCACTAGTTTTCAAGGAAACGTAGGAAAAAACTTCTGTGGCATTTCGTTATAAAATGTAGCAGAATAAAAGTGTATAGGCGATCGACTAGTTAGAGAGAGGGAAGAAGAAGAAGAAAAAAAAAAAAAAAAAAAAAAACCCTCACAAGCGTACTATATAAGATTTTGCAGGAAAAATGAAGCATCAGAATTTAATGTGGACACAGGTTTATGTAGTCTAAATATCACTTACAATACATTTTACTGTCAGTAAAGGCTGTGACAGTGAAAGTAAGCAAAGAGTATAGTCCAAGGCGTCTATGTATGGACGTGGACGCATACCGTATAGAAGCACTACAGTTTTAAGAATATTGGACTGTACGCGACAGCCATTTTCCATCCCATTTCAGGGAGTAAACGAAACTGTGCTGTCACCTACCCAGGTCTTTTGTTTGTATTGTGCTGCAATAATTAATGCGTGGAACTTGAGGAGCGCGACGTATTCAGTGTGTTCATTGTAATAGCACTGCAGGACAACTGATTACAGTCAAGAACACCGTACAGCTACGGGCCCGCTTCGTCAAAGGCTGCAGAAACGAAGGCATTCGCCTGTAATACGGTCTCTTGAGAACAGAACAGCGCGAGATCAGTTTGTAGCGACACATTAATATTTTTTTTATTGAAAATTATATCTGCGACGCTTGTCGCTAGCATCCGTTCTCTCTGCCAATAAATCTCTGATTATCACTGTTTCAAGTTATACCTTCAACTATTTCAAACGATCTGGAGAGAAAACGGAATCGCTTGTCGTCTTTCGTTCTTCTACCTTTGTACTGAGCGGACGTATTTTACTCGACCTCCATAATCCTGTAAGTGTGAGCTCTGATTAGCACCCTTTTACTTAATAAACTTTAACTTTCATTTGGGAATTCCTATTTCATTTAAATAATGACTATTTATCCCCATCTTGTTACCAATTTTCAGCAATATTAGTAAAGTGATGCTTGGTTATTGTTGCCTATTGCCTCATGATGACAAAAGAATGCAAAATTTATTTACTCTCATTTTGTGTTAAACATTGAATTCAATGCCTGCAGGAAATCTTCATTCTGTTAAAAGCGAAGTCCGATAATTTCTTTAACTTTCGATAACAATAGTGATCAAAATTACACACGGTCTTAAAACTTTAATAATTAATAGTCATGAAACCAAGCATCAGTTTACGAGAACGAAGATATTAATCAATTCATACAGGTTCAACTGCAGTGTCACAGCTTCCACCAATGAATGGATACCAGGTAACTTATTCCACTATTTTCTTATGTAATGGTGCTTTCTGGTGTTGTCGTAATTTTTAACTTACATTGCTACTGAGAACTGATAACCATTTCAAAAATTAATATTCATTGCTGATCTTACGGTTATTTAAATTTCAATTCCGGTTTTCAATTTTATCTTGTGCCAACACCAGCGATAAAAAAGAAAAGTAACATTACATAAGAATTGGCGACCGTGACAGGACTTCGATTCGTTGTAAAAAAAAAATTGTAATTTTATGTGAATTAATTATACCATTGTTTGAATTTTTTTATATTTGTAATCATTCACCAATGTATGTTATCTAATCTGTATAATGTGTTTATTTTTCATGAACAACTGCTGACCGATTGTGACGTGAAAACCATAATTACTACCCCGGAGAATAATAAAATATAAATTTGGAGCCACACCCGATCACGAGAAATTCAACCGCAGCCAACAATGAAAATTGCAACACAGGTAAGGACAGACTGATTATTTCGCTTATTTGGTGCTTTCTACTTTCTCTTAGTCTTTCGCAAGTACGCAATTTCACATTCAGTACCTCATTCTATTAGCAAAAATCTATTTTCAAAATTTCTTTTGTAGTCAGATATTTATTTTAAATCACAAGTTAGAAAAATGGCCAACATGGATGCTAAATCGATATAACTAAGCGATCCTCGCTTGTCTCTCACTTGAAGAGTTTCGTATGCGTGTGACGAATATTAATAGTGATTTGTTTCTTAACAGTGCTGATAAAAGAAAAATTTTTTGCGTGTGAAGTGTGTAGGTTCCCCACACTATTCCAAATTTTTGATAATTTATTAGTATGGTTAAAACCCGTAGACAAATTACTACAATGGAGTCAGAACAAAACACTAATGTTTCACAGCCCGCGCAAAATGTTGAAAATAATGTGGCTGCGAGATCAATTGAAATGATTCTACACATAGTGGAGGAAAATCTTGCAACCACATCACACGTAACAGATTTTTCCACACAGACAGTACACCAATCTGAAAATCCGCAAGAAGATTGGTTAAAACGATTTGAGATATTATTTGCGAACATGTCGCAACAAATTAACAATTTACAAACATCTACTAAAGACGAACTAAACAATTTGCAAGCATCTACGAATGCTATACATGCGAACATGTCACAACAAATTAACAATTTACAAACATCTACACATGCTACAAACAATCAGATTTCAGGCTTGACCGATCAAATTAATCATTTGCAGGCCAACACGAAACATGATTTAGAGCTGTTGCAAAATTCCACCAAGCAGCAATTAGACAGACTAGAGGAACAGCAAAATCAAATCGCAGCTCAAATGATAACTCGGGATGAATTTGAGTCGAGATTTAAAAATCTAGAATCAGTACAACAAAATTTACCCTCAATTATTTCTGAGGAAGTAAACAAACAGATAGACGCACAGATACTCAAATTCGAACAGGCTATCAATGGTAAGTTTTCTGAAGTACAAAACAAAGAAGTGGATCAAATCATGGACACAGTAGATGCAAAAATCTCTTCTGTAGTCGATGATGTAACTAATTGTAAAGAAACCGTTAAAACATTACCAACAGCTATAGACAGTCTCACACAGAATCTTACACAGCTTAAAATTCAACAAGAAAACTTGGAAACAACTGTTACGAGAATTACGAGTCAAGCAGAAAACATAGTCAAAGAAAATCATGATAGGGTACAACAATTCTTATCTAATACAGAAGCGAAGTTGAATGAAAAGATAGACGCAGAATTAACCACTGTAATTCAAGAAGTTGCTACTCAAGTGTATGAAAAACATGGAAATACTGTTAAAACTTTACAAAAAGATCTTACAGACGTGAAATCAATTTTAAATACACAGATGACACAATCTAGGCCAAATGAACCTGTGACAAATGTGTTCCATGATTGGAAATCTCCCAGAACTGCAACAAATATTCCAAGCTCTCCATATAATCCGGGTACATCTAACAATTTGACGTCAGACAGGACGCAGACTGACTTTTGCTTGACGACCTCTAATGACCTTGATCGACTAGGTAGGGAAATGAAATCAAACATACCCCCCTCTTATTCACCACGAAATCATGCTACTGCCGAAGAACTTGACGAAAGTATGATAAAGCACCACCAATTTCAAATCTTTATTAATGAGAACCGTACTGTGCACCCAGTCATTTTCTTGCAATCTTTTAGAGGTTTATTACCTGAATCGTGGTCCGAAAAAGGAAAGATAAGATTTGTTGTCGGATACATTCAAGGTGAAGCGGGAATCTGGGCTGCAGAAGCCCTACAGAGTTGTGAAACTTATGGTGAGTTCGAACGGGCATTTTTAGCCACCTTTTGGTCGCCTGCTGTGCAAGAAAGGTTTCGAAATGAAGTTTATAATCCGCAACCTTTCAATGAACGAAACGGGAGTCTGCGGAGATATTTCGAGAAGTACGTAAACAAAGCTAAATTCTTTGATGACCCCCTCCCGCACAGGGAAGTACTACGCGTATTAATAAACAAATTGCCTACACGGTTGCGGTTGCAACTAGCACACGTTTCAACACAAAACTTAGACACTTTTCTCACTGAGGTGGACACACTAGATTCAATCTTTGAAGATGACCGAGCAAGAAATAATAGTTACAGGTACGGTAACGCAAATAATTACTTCAACTATCCTAGTAATCAGCTGATTCATGTCAGCCAGCCGCAGCCTAATAATCAAAACATGTCACGCCCTCCACAGACGTTACCGCAACAGTCATTTATTAGCAATACCGGACAGCCGCAAATGCAACAAGTGACTAGTGGAGTAAACAGTGGAAACGCAGTACGAAACGCACCTAACGGCGGTCAGTATTACCGACGCCGTCGTGACAACAGATTTAATCCGGGCTACTTCAATCACAATAATAATAATTTCAATAACAATGCAGCTACTTTCCCTAACCGATATAATGGTAACACACAACCGCTCTGGCGTAATGGAAACTACTACAATAATAATAACAGAAACAGAAATTTTTTTCCAAACAATAACGGTAATCAACAAATTCCGAACTTTTCTACTACTCCTGCACAACAACCAAATGTCAATCAAATACCAGTAGCAACGATGACGACTGACAGTACACATCAAACAAACTGGACACAAAATGAATCGACCGTGACTATAACTGACGTGACAGAAACCTTAAATCGACCTCAAAGACATTCTAACGGGACGCAGACGTCAAACTAAATCGGCTCGTGTCTGGCCCTCCGACATTGAGCGACAGAGGCAGTGAGGGCACAATTCTCACAGTAAATATGCTGCGTTACAATAAAGGAATCGATATCAGGGAAGAGCTACTCCAGGAACAAACACAACAAAACAAAGTACCTATAGTTGCCTATCAAGCACACATCTTAATAACAGTAGGAGACATACCTACATCGATTTTAGTTGACACTGGAGCAGCTGTTAATGTATTGTCTTACAGTCTATTTAAACGTATAAACATATTAGTAGCCCTGACTGACGCAGCTATAAAAAGAAAAGCCTACTATGATAAGCAGCTGAAAAGAACACAAACATTTAATATCGGAGACCTAGTACTTCTGCGAAATCATCCTAAACCATCAGCTATCTTAAAACGTAATAAAAAGTGGCAACATCTATTTTCTGGACCCTTTAGAATTGTTCAAATTCCGCACGAGGGAAGTTATTTATTATGTACAGTACACTCGGGAAGAGTGAGAGGTTTATATCCACACAAGCATTTGAAAAAGTTCTATGCTTAGATTTTAAGCTGATCACTGAAGCAAGAGAAGCAAAAATGATAAATATGACACCTCGTTCCTAGTAAATAAGTAAAACATTCACAGATCCAAGGAGAATAAGCTGAACAAAATATTTTTTTCTCTTACAATGTTACGTAATGGACAACAAATATTAACTGACGGTGTAACTGTTCTCATGTCAAACACTTAGCAAATAACACAGATTAATTATGTTTAATACAACATAAAACACTTACTATGGGCATTAATTATTATAATTATTAGTATAAGTATAAGAGAATATGTATGATGATGAAAATGAAGATATGGAGCAAATGATTTATTTTAGTACGATGGATCTGAAGTAGGAGATTTTTTTTATGAAAGAAATGTAGTGATAAGGATATATTAATATTTTGGGACGCACGCATGCACGCACGCACACACACAAATCCAAACAATGTTGCTATACGAGACATGATAACGTAACGTATTTGCAGTCAGCTATATTTTCAAAGACAGTAAAAATGATATGAAGTTTTATAAGCCACTAGGAACCTGTAGATTAATGATGATCAGCTGACAGGTAACACACATGTCAACAACTGTGCAATTTATTTAAGAGGGAACATATGACCTTTAAAGACATCTAAGTTTATTGAACAATTCTAGTCACGTATTGTGGGACAAAACTTTCTTAAAAATTTCACACGACTTTATGCTGATGCTTATGGGCTTAGCAGTAATTAAGATGACAGTGTCATTACGATGTTGCGTCAATACTACTATTTACGGTACGTATCAAAACATTTGCAACAGATATGAAATATTTTGAACAACATTACAAGCTGATGTGTCAGAAGCGTTCACTAATTGAAAAATCAATCTTTAGACTAAACAACCTTTAGTATAAGCAGTAGTTTAAGACTTCTTTTTCAGCAGACGACACGTGCACGAGAATTGTGTTCCTGCCAACGGTAAGAAGATCGACAACTCAACATCAAAATGACGGAGGAGACACACACACACACACACACACACACACACACACACACACACACACACACACACACACACACACACACATATATATATATATATATATATATATATATATATATATATATATATATATATATAACTATTATTTTGTTTTCAGACACTTTAAACACACACGTACAACACGACGATTGAAAATATTAGACACATAGCATGATGTTTCTGGACTACAGACACGTTGTATT
The DNA here is from genome assembly GCA_026315105.1 of Locusta migratoria. NCBI lineage: Eukaryota > Metazoa > Arthropoda > Insecta > Orthoptera > Acrididae > Locusta > Locusta migratoria. Next base: position 250,785,486 of record CM048744.1, on the reverse strand, counting down.
TAAAACAGAAAATCTAAACTACACATTTCATTTCTGATAAAGAAAGAACAGGCAATAGCAGGTCAGAACGCATGCAAAACTTAAAGCAATGTGAGAGAGAAGCATGGAGTGCTTTGCTATGAGAGACGTTAGAATATTTTAGTTTGAAATAATATTTATAATAATAATATAAATGGTAATTTTTGCAAATGATGGATTGATGTGCTGAATTTATGTTGTGTACTATTTTAGAGAGACTTCTCTAACTATAATGCTGTTTTTCTATCTCTCTCACTCGATCTTTATTCTGAATGCTATTTAGCCCGAATCTATGCACCAAATTGGCTGATGAGTCTGACCTTGCCTGTGTCAGCAAAATTTATTTTCATTACCTGTTTAAAAGAAAACAATCATCCCAATTTATACGCTAACTGCTAATGTTGTATGACAGATTTCACCTCCCATTTTAATACTGACAAAATCCGATATAAAAAATTCCAAAGATCCATTTCTCATTCTTTAAAAAAAAAAAAAAAAATCTGACATATTCGATGTGGTGATATGAATGCTTAATGATGAACCTTTAAGCTAAAAAATAAAATGATTATGAGGAATAATATTGCTGAAAACAAGGACCCCCACTACCGACCTCTGACATGAACATAGGCCGCGACTTATTGTACAATGCACTATATTGTCTAAAATAAACTATAATGATGACTAAATAATAACCAAAATATGATGAAATGTGGCTTGTATGTCATTGGAAAATTTATGAACTCTGTTAATCACTAGTATTTCAGAATAATTTGTCACTGTATATAACCTTTGTAAATAGTAAAGTAACTATAGGTTAATATGAACTGTATAAAATCCAGAAGATATGTTTTGAACGTGATAAAACGAACTGAAAGGACAGTTATACTACTGTGAGTTATTTGTGACAGAAAACTTTAAGTGATAAAACTATCCACACAAACAGTGTTTGTATTCACAAAAACTAGGACGCATTTATAGTCAAAGTGCGCGACAGAAGTCTATGCCTTCATGAATATATTAATTAATTAGTGAAGAGATTTTGTCATTGACAATAGTGAGCTCGGACTACAAAAGGTAGCACTCGCATAATAAATTAAAGTGATAAGTGAACGTGTAGACTGATAAGTACTTGACTATATGTATATCTGCATTATGGTTGTGGACACTTAAATAGTGTGGTCTGAAATAAACCGCAAAAACTTGTTACGTGCGGCATACCGACATAAACAGTCATGATAAAAAATCGTGCAGTGAAGTGACTTTCGATGTGCATATACGAAGTGATGGCTATTCGTATATATTTGCATACTAAGTCGTAGGTCTTGTCTCAGCTAATGGACTTTAAGGCAGCTGAGATGACAGCCTAAAAATAAATGAAGAAAGCACAGCAAGTAAGCGGACCTAACCACCTTAATATAAATAATTAGGTACTCACCGCGCTGCGACGATCTTCACTATGAACTGTTATGGATGAATCTTCTACTCTGGAAGAAAGATGAAAAACACACGCGAAAACACAAAGTCGGCGAGTTATGTGCTGTACGCAATGCTCGCGAGGTAGCCGCTGCCACGTTTAATTTAAACGAACACTGCTGACGCTGGCCAGCGGTAGAAATTTATTCATTGTTGACGCTTGACTGTTACGTCACGCACCCAATGGCGATCCCGCCGTGTGAAAATTCAAACTAGCACTGTGAATGGTTTCAAAATAAACAAATGTATCTAACATTTGTATAATGAACACAGCGAAAACCGCCTCTATGGCATTTCCCAATCAAAGAACTGTGCTACGATACGTACAAAGAATACCCTATGTCAGAAAAATAAACAACTTAAATTCGCAAAAATGTAACATCCAGTTACCAATGCCTGTACATATTTTTTAAATGTCTATATGTATATATGTGAATTAGTACGTAAGTCTTAGTAAATAATTTCATGAACGATTAAAGCTCCCACAGTGAGCCAAAGAAAATTTTTTATTTACGTAATATGTTAGTTATAAGTCTAGGTAAAGTCATAAACTGAACATATGCCTTGTATATAATTTAGTTTCCATTAATGAATTTATGTCAAGAATGGGCATATGTTCATGTCAGTTGGTTGCGATATTTGCTATTAAAATCAAAGCTCACACTTACATCCGTTCGCTAAAAACTATAATAGTACTGAAACACTCAACTGAATAAAACAGAAATAAACTCATTCAGTAATCAAACCTGTAATTTTTAGTTAAGGGATAAATTTTAATGGCATATGTACAACTTTCATTTCATGTAAAACCACACCGAGGCGATGCGGGAAAAGCAGTCCGTGCTCTATCAAAGGGCACCTAATCTGGCATCTCACCCCACCATAACGCTGGGGCCGAGTCTGCAGCGCATTCCACCGTCATCAATCGGCCTGCCGCCTTGCACCGCGTCGCCGCCGCACCGCCACGCCCACGGGTCAACAATCCGGGCGCGCTGGGGACCGCTCGCTGCACCGTTGGTCCGACCATCGACGCTTCGCATTGTACAATTTGAATATGAGATAAAAAAAATTAATGAAAATTGTTTAAAAAAATTTAAAAAAAACTATATATATAAAAAGGAAAGAGACACAACTGTAACTTCTAATTTCATATCTAGTGGGCTCACACAGTCTTAAATAATCTGTTAAAAAAATTGTATAACAAGAAATTTATGATGTCTTTGAGTAGGAAATGCGCATTTGCCAACTCAAAGCAAGAGGGGGCAAATGTAGCGACACATTAATATTTTTTTTATTGAAAATTATATCTGCGACGCTTGTCGCTAGCATCCGTTCTCTCTGCCAATAAATCTCTGATTATCACTGTTTCAAGTTATACCTTCAACTATTTCAAACGATCTGGAGAGAAAACGGAATCGCTTGTCGTCTTTCGTTCTTCTACCTTTGTACTGAGCGGACGTATTTTACTCGACCTCCATAATCCTGTAAGTGTGAGCTCTGATTAGCACCCTTTTACTTAATAAACTTTAACTTTCATTTGGGAATTCCTATTTCATTTAAATAATGACTATTTATCCCCATCTTGTTACCAATTTTCAGCAATATTAGTAAAGTGATGCTTGGTTATTGTTGCCTATTGCCTCATGATGACAAAAGAATGCAAAATTTATTTACTCTCATTTTGTGTTAAACATTGAATTCAATGCCTGCAGGAAATCTTCATTCTGTTAAAAGCGAAGTCCGATAATTTCTTTAACTTTCGATAACAATAGTGATCAAAATTACACACGGTCTTAAAACTTTAATAATTAATAGTCATGAAACCAAGCATCAGTTTACGAGAACGAAGATATTAATCAATTCATACAGGTTCAACTGCAGTGTCACAGCTTCCACCAATGAATGGATACCAGGTAACTTATTCCACTATTTTCTTATGTAATGGTGCTTTCTGGTGTTGTCGTAATTTTTAACTTACATTGCTACTGAGAACTGATAACCATTTCAAAAATTAATATTCATTGCTGATCTTACGGTTATTTAAATTTCAATTCCGGTTTTCAATTTTATCTTGTGACAACACCAGCGATAAAAAAAAAGTAACATTACAAGTTATGGCTAAAAGCTTAACCATTCCTTTCGTCCTTTAACAAGGAGACAGTTTAAGCTTGCTGTCATGGATTTTAAAACCGTTTCAGCGAAAGGCAGTAAAGAGCCCCGTTTAGGCCGCCCTCGCAGCTGGATCATCCCTTACCTATTACCAGTTTATGATTGATCATTACACCGGTAATCCTCAATTTCGAGAAGACGTGTGTGGATGATCTACTGATGTATCGCAGCCGCGCGGTTTTTATTCTCGTGCGGCTAATCACAGCGATCGCCAGTCTTGTGACGAAGTGCTGGTCCGACGGAGTCATTAATTTCATTACAAAGAAGTCAGAGATAATCTTTTGTTTATGCTTGAAGGGCTCCTTCGTTTTGATTATATTGTATTCTTTCTCCTTTTTCCTTTTCCCCTAATTTGTTTCAATAAAGATAAATTTGAAAAAGGGTCGAGGCAACCAGTGTAGACAACCATCTATATATAAATAACTAAAAAAAATAGAAGATGATAAAAAAAAGAACGCGCCACTGCCAATTTTTTTCCTAAAATGGTTTCGGACAAAAATAAAAAAATAAAAAACCTAGTAAGTAAAAAAGGCCGCCAACGCTCAGCCTCTTTTGAAGAAAATCGGTATGAATAATCCGACGCTATTCATATACCTGTACTGCCATGTAAGCTATCGATTGGGCTGCATGACTCAGAAGACAACCATCCCATCACTAACCGGGCCCGGAAGTCTTTAATTTTTTTCCTTAAAATAATACCACAAAACACGGCTATACTACTGGATAACCAGTATGAGGCGTGATAAGTGGTAGCCTACAAAGTATAGTTACATATGCTCTTGCTCTCATCATTTTGAAGAAAAGTTCATGTATGCTACCACCGATCGAAAGTGGCTACTGGCAAATGCCATTTGAACAACATTTTCGTTTCCTGAGCACCCACAGAAATCAAAAGCTGTAAGACGAGTACCAAGGAAACGACAAATTGTGGAGAGCTATATAAATACGTAATGTACTTTAAAGCATGAAACATCGTTTGAACCACAGGCAGAATACAGGTAATTAAATACTTTAAAGAAATTTGCCTGTATTTATAGGGAAGATATGTCGGCAAATACAAAACATTATTGACATTATAGTAACATCAAATAATACAGCAGTTCGACGATTGTAAACATTACACTTAGGATGCAGTAATAACCGAGAAATGCTATTCGCAGTGGGAATTACCTTCCTAAATGTGTCGCCCAGAAATTAAGGAAAAATGGAGACTGGCAATGATTAATGTAAAACCTATGGTTCAGTTGTTAGCAGACGCCCAGTATCACCTGGCGTGACACTGACGTTCTCAAAGATGGCGGCAACCTTTCCGATTGCCTTCAACTATGGCGGCGCTGTGGCCAGTCTATGTTGTTTATATAGATCTTTGGTAACAACTTTGACAGCAGTGAGTGTCACGACGTGACCAGCGAGAAACACAGGCCTGGGCACTCAGCCAGGTGACGTGGCAAGGGTAGTGCTACGCCGACGCGATCGCGGATTTGACTGGTTAGCCTGTAAGAGGGAGTGGGCCGTGCCCCAGCGGCTAACCAGTCAAATCCGCGATCATGTCGGCGTAGCACTACTCTTGCCACGTCACCTGGCTCAGAGCCCAAGGCTTGTCTCTCTCGACGGCGTCGCGACTGTGTTACGTTAGACTGTGGTTCAACGTAGGACGTTCTTGACACTCCAATGCGCAATTCGTAGGAACACAGGTAGGTCCCACGTGGTACGGGAGACAGCTCCGCAGCCGTACACGGGTGTCGCAGTTAATACTCGCTGCCATCAGCAGGGACGGTCTCTGGAACAAAGGCGGACTGTGATCTGTGCGGATGAGTCACAAGGCGACGCGTCCGCTGCAGTATTCCGCGACTAGCAGACGGCCGTATATGGCCGCGTGCAGCTGACTGACGCCAGCCGTGCTGGGCCGTCGGCCAGCGTACACTGCACTGCACCAGGTCGGCCGCATACGGCCGTGTGGTGCGGCTGACCTACGTATCCCACTGAAACGGGATTCGTAACGTGTAGTATTAAGTAACACGTGGAAGCGGCTGCTTTTTACTGCCTGTGTCTACGTGTTTTCCACAGTAATTAGCAGCAATAGCTCCAAAGAGTGTTGTAAAAAAAAAGAGACCACTATAGCACGTCAACGACAAGGTTTTACAACTGTGATTTACAGAGGAAAACATGGTTGAAAGTTGCACAGCACATGAATGTCTAAGTTAAGTGTGAAATTTTACTTTTGTTTTTTATTCTTTCGAAATAAATAAATAAATAAATAAAATGCAGAGATAGAACTTGGGAAAAGCAGGTACGTCCTACACTTTGGTGCTGTACGACGTCTGGCACATTCAATTGTGATCCAACTCCGTTGTCCCTGTTTCGAAAACGTAGTGACACCGTTACGTTAGATCGCTCGCTCACAAGCGACTGTTTCCCTCGACTGTGTGCACCCCGGTGACGTGGGAGGGGGCGCGTCCATTTGCTCGGAGGTAAGGAAGGTATGTCAACGTTTGCTATCGGGAACAATAGTAGATTCCATTGCTTAGTACTCCAAAGCAGTTTTGCCACTGTTTATCTTGCAACTTTTGTAGATAAGGCGTCGCGACACAGGTCTTACGCTGGCCGTGAATGGTCCATACACGGTACTAAACTCCCTTCACCGAGACGAGAGACGTACTGTAAACACACAGACGAATGATCATGGGTGGACAAAGCAGGAACGCTCGCTCAAATTCGCTGAAACCGTTTCAGGAGTAAGGTCGGTGTGTGTGTGTGTGTGTGTGTGTGTGTGTGTGTGTGTGTGTGTGTGTGTGTGATATAGCAGTGATAATAGGTGTTGACTGTCAACGCCATCTTAAAGGACCAGTTGCCGAATAGTAACTTAAGTATTATTGTTTACAATAACATTCAGCATTCATAGTCTATGTGATCCTTCAATTTGAGTCCACCTAAGAAGCGTTCGAAGAAGTAATAAAGTTCTTTAGAGAAACACGTGGTTCCTAGTGCGTATAAAACGCAGTAGTTGTGTCCAAAACAGTCAATGACTAATATTGTTATCAAAACAGTCAATAAAAAGCCACGCACTGTTATAAGCCTAAAAATAACATAGCTTTCAGAATGTCTTGACTTTGAAATGCGGTACGAAGAAACGTTTTTCGTAAGAAATTTCCAAAACTTCATAAAGTGCTTGTTGTGGTAAACGAAGGTGCAGATTTGGGAAATTTTCGGAGAAAATAACTTTTTATAAAGTATTAAAAGAAATTAATTTTAAATGTTTAGCTTCTAATAGCACTGCTGTAGAACAAAACACACAACGACCTTATATGTGAAACGGATGCAGCGAAATTGAGCGAGCGACCCTGTTTTGTCCATCCCTGGTCACGCGCCTCACTGTGTTTACAGTACGTCTCTCGTCTCGGTGAACGGAGTATAGGTGGCCATCCCGCAACCACGAAAGCCATCAAGGATGGCACACACAGGCGGGAAGGAAGAGATGGATGGCGCGAAAGACAAGGCTCGGGAGGACGAGAGGCGAGACGCAGCAGGGAGAGGAAAAAGCCGATGTTACGCAACGGCGCGGCGGTCTAGGCTAGGCGCCGGCTGGCCGGTGAGTCAGTGGGCACGCCCGCAGTGGCGGCCGTGGGAAGCCGGGCCGCGCAGATGCACTGACCCCGCTGGCCTCTCCTGCGCAGGTTCCCACACCTCTGCCGTCTGCACGGGGCGACAACCGCCGCGCGCCCGCGGTCGACGCCCCCAACACACCGGCCGCCTTAACCCTCTAATGCACGGTGTGCCTCATCACCTACATATATACACTACACATTGTAGGCGCAGAGAATTTTACAGACAGTATACACACATATAGATGTACCGTCTAAATTGTAGCCGGCCGCGGTGGCCGAGGTGACTGAGGCGCTTCAGTCACGGTCAGCACGGCCACTACGGTCGGGGGTTCGAATCCCCCCTCGGGCATGGATATTTGTGTCGTCCTAGTTCGTAAGTAGTTCATAAGTAGTTTGTAAGTTTAGGGACTGATGACCCCGTCGTTAAGTCCCATAAGCTTAACAAACATTTGAACATTTTCTAAATTGTATCACAGTACGACACGTAGTTCATGAGATATGAGCACATAAACAGTAACGTTCATGGAAACCAGCCCATCAGGCACCAAGTTTTAATCTATTACTTGTTTACTACTAAGGGTGATCGCAGCAGATTTTATATATAGCACCTGTACAAATGAATATATACTTGAAAAATTATACAGTTGTACAACATATAACTCAACAAATATGATATCTTACAAATTTCATATGTCATTTCTATTTTGATTATTATCTTTCTTTCTTTGGATACTGCACTTATAATTGGCCCACTCTAGGTAACGGTAGTAACACTAAAAGTGGGCCTTTCCGATCGTCTTTTGACAGCTCCAAATTTAAATGAAAATATCGGCGTAACCATTCATCTGTCAAGGAAATTAAAAAACCGAATATGAAATTCTCTACAACTTTGCTCTCTTATGTTTTTTTTCATATCTCGTATCGTTTCAGAGATATTTGCAAAAATAACGGCGATTTTGGGATGTGTCTGTCCGTCCTTACGTGTTCCCTGTTTTTAAGACGAACCGTTCAACCGATCGCCACCAAATTTTACAGATATAATTGTAGGCCCCCAGAGACCAGAACCTCGCGTTTTGAAATATTTCGGACAAGAAATACGTTAGTAACACAAAAAAGCCGTTTGTAACTTAATTTTAATTGCAAATAAACCGTTCATCTGAAGCGAAAATTCAATAAACGAATTTGTAGAGGAGAAAATTGTCTACAACTTTGTTCCTTTATGTTTTTTTTCATATCTCGTATCGTTCGAGAGATATTTGCAAAAATAATGGAGTTTTAGCACCCTCCATTGAATTAACGTAAAGCAGCCGTTCGCAGATGTCACGTGACATTCCTCGCCCAGAACTCTCTGGCATACGCCATCTTGCGTTGTGTATTTTATGATTTTCTTATTGTAACTTTTTTTCCATTACATTTTTTCCATGACACTCCCGCAGGCTGTACAGAACACTAAAAGTTCCCACCTCTTTCTTGCAGAGGTGCGTGAACAGGTCGAGCAGACGTGGAATAATGTAGCCAAAGACGGTGTCCGCAATCCGTATAATGGAATGCGTGCCGGAATCAGCGCTTGTATTGCCTTTCGTGGAGGCTACACCATTACTAATATGGTTTATAATTACATGACATCTTATTCAGGATTTATATAGGATACAATCTTAATGTGAAACTTACGAATCTCTTATGACCTCTATATTTGCCGTAGAGTGCTTATATACATTGATTTTACATTGACGACTAGTTTCGACTCAAAGAGTATCAAATCTGGAACAACTAAAACAACATATTAGTTTATTAACAAGTGTTTGTTAAGTTTATACGTTAATTAAGGTATGAACCTGACAAACATTTTCTGTTAAAATCACTTTTTTTTATTTTTTATTTTTACATCCGACTTATAGTTATCTTAAAGTATAAACTTGGCAATTTTTTTTCCCCATTCGGCTTACAGCTATTTTCAACCAATATAAAATTGATTGTTTTCTATACATTGTGTAGCTGCCATGGATAACAGCTAGATTAAATAATGTACTGCATTTATGGTACAGTTAGGCGCCGTGTATTCACTGTAGTTTTGTATTTTAATTGTGACAGATTTGATAATGACTCTTTAACGAGTACCAGACTGAAGTTTGCGATATTCACCTCAACAATAATATAGTCAATCAACAATTGTCTGTGCTATTTAACCAACACAGAGTGAAACAACTTCCATCCTAAGTATCTGGGTGTTACACTTGATAGATCCCTCACCTATAAAGAACACCTTAAAAATGTTGACCAGAAACAAAAAACACGAAATAATATTATTAGAAAACTGGCGGGAAGTTCTTGGGGTGCAAATGGATCCACACTGCGAACAGCAGCAACATCGATAGTTTACATTACTGCCGAATACTGTGCTCCGGTCTGGGAGAGAAGCCACCAGACCAACAAGGTAGACGTGCAGCTCCACGAAACCATGCGGATAATCTCCGGAACATTAAAGTCTACTCCAACACCGTGGCTCTCCGCTCATCGCTAAAATAGCTCCACCAAAATTAAAAAGACAAAAAGCATCTTTTAATGAATGGGGGAAAAATAGTAAAAATAAATGAAGGAAGATGTTTACCTATGCAGGATGTAATACAAAAATTGCCAAATTACCGTTTGAAATCACGAAAGCAGATATGGAATAACTGCTATATAAGAGGAGAGGTCACCTTCAACCTAAAAGAGAACTGGAAAATTGAGTGGGAGAATTCAGTCTCTAATCATCACCTCATAAGCGATCCCTCAAAAGAACTAAAAGGGTTCAACTTCGCAAGAAAAGACTGAACTAAGCTCAATCGCATGAGAAGTGGCCATACCAGATGTAAGGTCATGCTTTATAAGAGGGGATTCACGGACAGCCCAAGTTGTGATTGTGGAGCACCTGAGCAGACGCTGGACCACATCTTAATAGTGTGCCCAAGAAGAAAATATAGTGGCTCTGCTGAGGACTTTATAGAAGCCACACCTCAGGCTATGAAGTCGATTCAAGATCTGGACATTGATGTGTAGCCAAAAGCTTTTCTCACATGACACGTCCTAATTCAAAGTGTTCTGTCATAATATATCATTGATCACTCACATTTACCGAAAATGAGCTCTTGTACAATCTTTTACTGATATTTGTATATACAGGGTGTTTCACTAAGTGTGTTTGCCTCTGTAACTTATAAAATAATAGGCGACAGGAAATTTTAATGCGGTAGGTCAACACAAGAAATGTTACACTTTCTGCGGAGCTATGAACATAGTTTATTGTATCATTTTCGAAAGAGTTACAGCACAAAGATATATTTTTTTAAATGGAACAATAGTTTTTTTTTCTATCGTGCATTGGATTCGTTGAAACCAGCTCCGTCCAAATCAATTTAAACTACATTCCTATCACTGTTAGTTTGGGAGCTACAACCCTTCAAAGTTTAGGGGGCGGAGGCTACGACAGCGTAGCTGACTGGCTGGTGGTCATGAGACAGTGGGCCGTGCCCCAGGGGATAGCCACTCGGCCAGTCAGCTACGCTATCGCTGCCTCCGCCCCCTAAACTTTGAAGGATTGTAGCTCCCAAACTAACAGTGATAGGAATGTAGTTTAAATTGATTTGGACGGAGCTGGTTTCAACGAATCCAATGCACGACAGAAAAAACTATTGTTCCGTTTAAAAAATTATATCTTTGTGCTGTAACTCTTTGGAAAATGATACAATAAATTATGTTCATAGCTCCGCAGAAAGTGTAACATTTCTTGTGTTGACCTACCGCATTAAAATTTCCCGTCACCTATTATTTTATAAGTTACAGAGGCAAACACACTTAGTGAAACACCCTGTATATTCTAATTCTTTGTTTAATTATATTTGTATAAATGCTGTTGTCATATGCCATACGGTAAATAAAATAAATAAATGAGTCTAAACTAGTCATCAATGTAAAATCAATGTATATAAGCGATCTATGGCAAATAAAGATATCGCAAGATGACAAAGTTTTCTGAGTATTGTACCGCGTCATGATGTAAGGCTATTACTTAAATAACCGACGTTTCGGCCAACGTTACAGTGGCCTTCGTCTGGGTATGCATACCCAGATGAAGGCCACTGTAACGTTGGCCGAAACGTTACAGTTACAGTGGCCTTCGTCTGGGTATGCATACCCAGATGAAGGCCACTGTAACGTTGGCCGAAACGTCGGTCATTTAAGTAATAGCCTTACATCATGACGCGGTACAATACCCAGAAAACTTTTATGTCATCTGACTCTAGCCGCGGAAGCCTACGTAATTATATCACAAGATATTCATACGTATACTAATATGGTTGTTTCAGCAGTGATGGACACCTGGAGCCTCAGTACCTATTGAGCTACTAATCTGAGAATGTAATCATTTCATGTACTCCATACGCACTGTTCCAGCAACAAATCCTGAGTGAACTGGGAAACCCTAGGTGGGTGTTGTAAATTTTATTTGCGGCAGTAAATTACTCACTCATCAGTAGGCCTACTTCTCATTCCCGCGTAGAGGCAGTGCCCGCGCGGATGAGCACGTGACTATCGCTGCGGCGTCTGCAGAAGCTTGGCGATTCATCTGCGCGTGCGCACTGTCTCCAGAGAACTGCTTCGTCTCCAACAGATATCACCAAGATGATTATGTTTTGAGTCAACAGCTGGGGACACGCGCAGTGGACACTTTCGTAAGCAGTGGGTGCACTGCACGCGATGCATCCTGCTTAAAGAGCGGCGACAAACGCGGAGCTGTGCTGTGTGTGAGTCACAAGTGCCCGGCCCCGCTGCTAGCGGGACAACATTCCAGTCAGTGGGCTGCGTAGGCGTGGAGTTGCGGCACGCCACATGCTAATACGACCAGCATGTGTGCTGCCTCAGTGGCTACGTCGCGGCGCCCTTTAAGGCCACAACACACGCCCTTCTGGCGACCTGCCCAACTACAGCCTCCACTGACGTTGCCTACCCACACTCATTCCATCGATTTCCTGATTGTTGGGCCTGCAGCATCATAAACGTCGTTGAAGGACATTGTAATGAAAGTTCCGGATTGATGCTTACATTTTATTCAATAGCGGTACAGCTTTTGCAAATGATAAAGGAGGTGAAGGAAAAAGGATAGGAAAGAAAGGATTGACAGTGACCGCATTTGGGCATTGATATTAAGCAATAACGACAAGTGAAATTGTGAGCCGGACCGGGAATCGAACCCGGGTTTCCCGCTTCGGCCCAGCGGTCGCCTTAACCATTTGGCCACCCGTGCTCGCCTCCCGTCCGTCTCAAATTCTCACATGTCGCACGCTATGTTTGTAGCGCCTCTATCGTCCATGCCCTCTTACACTCGCCATTACGGATTCCCGTGCGACGTCTGACCGCATCTGCGATGAAATAACTGAAACTAACGCCGTCGTCGCGTTTAATACTTATTGTACTGGTGTGGTGTCTGTTCTTTCGGACGTCCGAAAGAACAGACACCACACCAATACAATAAGCGCTACAGCTGTTTCGACAGTTTGTCATTATCAAGCGCCTGCGTATATAAGAATTACACTAATTACAAATCAAACAAAACGAAAATACATATATATTTTTTTTATAAATTTTTCTTATAACTTACGTCTACGATGTTTGGACGTTATATGTTGACATCTGGCGTAACTGTTGTATAAACCGTATAGAAATATTCACGTATTTAGTTGTTGGATACGGTTTATAGCTGTCAGGTTTTATGCAGATTTTTACACTGAAACTTTAAATTAAAGAAAACTTTTATATTTTACGTAATTAACAACACCTCTGCCAAAGATGTTTATATACATGTAGTAATCGACTAAGTTATCAGATACTTTTTTAACGTTCACATTCGTCAGAGAGGTTTATTTCGTTTTTTAGCACAGACATACATTACTAGACTGACAAACGTGCCCCTGTGACTGAAGCCTGATGCCGCTATCTTGCCTCACCTCACGTCAAAAAGTTTCCGTACGGTACTACTACGATCTCTTGACACGATATGACGTAAGCTTCACTAGTTGGTTTGAACATAATTTGCATTTGTGCTAACATTGTCGAATTGTGTTACGAGAAAAACATGTACGGTGAAAGTTTACTTACCCTCCTACCGTGATTGTGCTGTCAATCAGGTAACGTTGGTATTAGCCAATCGCGTGACAGCAAAAAAGCTTTGGTCACGAAATCTTAGTTTTACGGGGGGCAATTAATTAATGAACGAGGGGTACATACAAGAACCTGTCAACCGTAGACCATGAAAGGCATTATTTATTTACTTAATCGTCTATACGAAATACTAATCAAATCACTTTATGTGGATTTCTAAGAATATTAACATCTTGGCAAAGATTTTCTACCGTTTTGTAGATGTTGCCAACATAATCATGAAAAGCCGCCGGGATAGTAGGTAAAATTTTACCGTTACAGTTAAAGCAGGAGTAGTTATCTGAAAAACACTCAGATGAATAAAGATGTGTGTTATCCACGACAAATAGCACATTTATAACGGTCATACTATTAAAAGAGAAGCCGAAGTTGATCGAAACTGGTAACAGGTTAATAAAAACAGGAAGTGCGACTCATTACAGTAGTGTGTGTGTGTGTGTGTGTGTGTGTGTGTGTGTGTGTGTGTGTGTGTGTATCAAAGCAGACAGTGGATTCCGTAAGAATCCTTAAAAGATTAAGGGTACGTGTTATCCACTATAACAACAATTTTATAATGGCCATACTACTGAAAGAAAATCCGAAGTTGAATAAAATTGGTAACATTAATAATAACAGCAAATCAATGCAAATCAATACTGTACGTGTCGAAGCTTATTCCAGCTGAAAAAATTACAGCCATATACAACAAACGAATTTTCCATATGTCGAAACTCTAAACACAGCATAGTTACCTCAGTTCATTCATATTTTTACGACTGTTTTCTGTAAGAACACACTCGTCTGCTCGCACGTTATAGTACAGAAATATGGCGGCGAGACTTCATTGACACCAATGATACTGAATACGGCATTGCCAGTCTAGTAATATAAGTGTGTTTTTAGCTACCTCTGGTCATTTAGTATATCTTTGCTTCTCAGCCCTTTTCATCGATAAAGTCAATAAAATTAACCAGATAATTTTTATGTTTGAAATCACACTAAAAATTATCCGAACGAAATAATGAACACACTGATTTCAAACATAAAAATTATCTGGTTAATTTCATTGACTTTATGGATGAAAAAGGCTGAGAAGCAAAAATATACTAAATGACCAGAGGCAGCTAAAAACGAAATAAACCTCTCTGACCAATGTGAACTTTAAAAAAGTCTCTCATAACTTAGTCTATTACTATATGTATATTAACATCTTTGGCAGAGCTGTTGTTAATTACGTAAAATATAAAAGTTATCTTTAAAGTTTCAGTGTAAAAAGCTGCATAAAACCTGATAGCTAAAAACCGTATCCAACAACTAAATACGTGAATATTTCTATACAGTTTATACAACAGTTACGCCAGATGTTGTTGTTGTTGTTTAGAGGGGACCAAACTACTTGGTCATCAATCCCCTGTCCATTTAATAGAAAGCAATAGCCTTATGGACCTGGAGACAGTGTAGAAATACTCAAGAGGAGTACATGTCAAAGATAAAGTTTCACCAAAAGCAAAAATAGAGATACCAACAGCACAGACAAAGAAAATAAAACAATGCAGTCAATCACGCTAAAATTGGCAATGAGACTCAGTGGCTGGCAGGTCACTGAGATAAAAATGGACGGGACAGTCACGAATGTCACAGCAGACACGAATGTCTGATAGTCAGAAGATATAAAGCATTAAAATACGGTTAAAAATAAGGAGAAATCACTCTACATTAAATAGAATTGTAAAAACCGGCTGCGCGGATAAAACATAGCACAGACTCAGCCATGGAGGCATCGTCCCCTAGCACTAAGGATAGGGTAGGTGGTAGATTAAATGACTGCCGCAAGGGGGCTAAAATAGTACAGTCCATCAGGAGATGAACGACTGTCAAGGCACCACCACAGTGACACATGGGCGGTGGCTCACGCCGAAGTAAATAGCCGTGAGTCAACCAAGTGTGCCCGATGCGGAGGCGGCATAGCACAACAGCGTCTCGACGATTGGGCCTCAGTGAAGTTTTCCATGTGGCTGTGGATGATTTGACTGTGCGAAGTTTGTTTGGTGCACTCAGTGCAGACCATTCCGAGCTCCAAGCGTCCAGCACCTTCTGGTGTAGCGTCCACCGAAGGTCCGTTTCCACGAGGCCAATTTTAAGAGGGTGTGAGGAGGTGGCCTGCTTGGCCAACTGATCCACACGTTCATTGCCAAGAACGCCTATGTGCCCTGGGGTCCAAACAAAGACCACTGAGCGACCAGACCTATTGAGAGCGGCAACAGAGTCTTTGATACACTGCACCAGAGGGAGCTTGCTGAAACACTGGTCGAGTGCTCGCAAGCCACTCAGGGAGTCGCTACAGATGACAAACGACTCCCCGGGGCAGGCTCGGATATGATCCAGAGCTCGAGAGATAGCGACCAGCTCTGCAGTAAAAACACTACTCCCACTTGGCAAAGACTGCTGTTCAAAAAGGTCACCATGGAGATAGGCGTACCCAGCATGGCCATCTATGAGGGAACCGTCGGTACAGATGACTTCTGCACCATGGAAAGAATCCAGGAGTTCCAGGAACTGGCGACGAAGGATCGATGGTGAAGTGGAGGCTTTCGAGTCCCGGAACAAGTCCAACCGTAGCTGCGGACGAGGAATACACCAAGGAGGTGCACGGGAGGAGTAGTGGAAAGTAGGAGGGAAGGGAAGGGATTCAAGGGAGGAGAGAAGGGAATGGACATGGACTGAAATCGGGAAGCCCGACCGAGGCCGTCTTTGAGGGGATGGGAGTGCAGCAGTTGGGAAGAGAAGCCTGCGATTCGGATGATGGTTGGAAGTGCGCACACGAGCAACATACGAGGCCAACAACTGTTGCCGAGGGATCCGCAGTGGGGGAACCCCGGCCTCAACAAGAAGGCTCATCACCGGGCTCGTTCGAAAAGCTCCTGTTGCCAAGCGAACACCAGCATTGTGGATGGGGTCTAATACCCGGAGTGCAGAAGGGGCTGCCGAGTCGTACACCTGGCTCCCATAATCCAAGCGGGACTGGATGAGAGCCGTATAAAGTTGTAAGAGGGTTGGACGGGCGGCTCCCCAAGCAGTGTGGCTGAGGCAGCGCAGTATGTTTAAGTGCCGCCAGCACTTTTGTCTAAGCTGTTGTAAGTGGGGGACCCACGTGAGCCGAGCATCGAACACCATGCCCAAGAAGCTATGCGTATCTTCAACATGAAGGAGCTCATCACCCAAGTACAGTTCCGGGTCTGGGTGCACTGCCCGCCGGCGGCAAAAGTGCATAACCCGAGTTTTGCGGGCAGAGAATCGGAATCCATGGGCTAAAGCCCAGGAATGAGCCCTTTGAATGGCTCCCTGTAGTCGCCTTTCAGCGACACCAATACTAACTGAGCTGTAATACAGACAAAAGTCATCGGCATACACGGAGGAGGACACCGATGACCCCACTGCTGTAGCAAGTCCGTTAATTGCAATCAGAAACAGCGGAACACTGAGAACGGAGCCCTGTGGGACTCCATTCTCCTGGGTGTGTGAAGTACTGAGGTGGGTACCTACCCTTACCCGAAAAGTGCGAAGTGAGAGAAAGTTCTGGATGAACAGCGGAAGCGGTCCTCTCAAGCCCCAGTTATGCAGTGTAGCAAGAATATGGTAGCGCCAGGTAGTGTGATAAGCCTTTCGGAGATCGAAAAAGACTGCAATCAGGTGCTCACGCCTGGCGAAAGCAGTGCGGATGGCCGACTCTAGCGGAACCAGATGCAGAACGACCTTGGCGGAATCCCCCTTGTTGTGGGGCGAGGAGTTTACGGTCTTCAAGAACCCACATAAGCCGCCGACTCACCATACGTTCCAGGAGCTTGCAAGGAACGTTGGTGAGGCTAGTCGGGCGGTAACTGTCTGCCACCTGTGGATCAGCGCCAGGTTTTATCACTGGGATGACGATGCTGTCCCGCCATTGAGATGGGAAAACACCGTCAACCCAAAGGCGATTGAACAGGGCGAGAAGTTGGTCTTTAAACTCCTGTGACAGGTGGCGCAGGAACTGTTTGTGGACTCTATCTGGCCCTGGTGTGGTATCAGGGCAGGCAGTGAGGGCACTCTGGAACTCCCAGTCAGTGAATGGGGCATTATATGGTTCTCGCCGACGTGTGTGGAAAGACAACTGCCTCTGCTCGAACTGTTCTTTTCGAGTGCGGAAGCCCGAAATATATGCAGACGTCGCAGAGGTACTGGCATAATGGTCCGCCATGTGTTCGGAGATAGCAGCTGGATCCATGCATATAGTACCCCGAATGATCAAGCTGGGGATTCCTGCCTGTGGTCGGTACCCAAAAAGGCGCCGAACCTGTGACCACACCCGAGATGGGGCGGCACGCGAGCCAATGGTAGCGACATATCTCTCCCAACAGTCCTGCTTACTCTGGCGTATCAGCCTCCGAGCTTGAGCCCGAAGACGTTTAAAAGCGATCCGGTGCTCTATACAAGGGTGGCGCCGGTGGCGCTGGAGTGCCCTACGACGTTCCCTGATGCCCTCAGCAATCTCTGCAGACCACCATGGAAACAACTTGCGCCGAACTGAGCCAGTGGTGGTCGGAACACTGGCTTCAGCAGCGGAAATGATGGCGCTAGTAATGTGATGAACAGCCTGATCAACGTCATCCGGGATTGGAGGAATCGCCCTAGTAGCTAAGGTGTAAGCAGGCCAGTCAGCCTTACACAGGGACCAACGGGGCAAGCGAGTTGGAGGTTGATATTGGAGAAGAGAGATATGGATGGGGAAGTGGGCGCTACCACAAAGGTCATCGTGGACCCCCAGTGAAGCTGTGGTAGAAGACTTGGGCTGCAGAGAAAAAGGTCTATAGCCGAGTATGTGCCATGCGCCACACTGAAATGTGTGGGAGCACCGGTGTTGAGAAGACAGCAGTCCAGCTGTGCTAATAGAACTTCAATGTCCCTACCGCGACCTGAGACCCACCCCACAAGGGGTTGTGGGCATTGAAATCCCCCAATAGAAGGAATGGTGGGGGAAGTTGTGCGATCAAATTCGCAAGGTCTGCAGGAGACACTGCCTCATCCGGAGGAAGGTAGAGTGAGCAGATGGTAATGTCCTGTCGTGCCCGAATTCTCACGGCCACCGCCTCGAGCACTGTGGTAAGTGGCACTGGTGAATTGGGGACAGTGGCAAGAACGTAAAGACAGACTCCTCCGGATACCCTGTTGTGTGTTGTACGGTTTTTATAACCCCTATACCCACGAAGGGCAGGAGTCCGTTCAGCAGGGAACCAAGTTTCCTGTAGAGCAAAACAGAGGGAAGGGTAGTGACAGAGCAACTGCTGTAACTCGGCCAAGTGGCGGAAGAAACCGCCACAGTTCCACTGCAGCACCACACTATCTCCTGGCGTACTGGGCATACTTATGTAGTTGGTGGAGTAGGGCCCACAGGTTTCTCTGCAGTCACTGACTCAGGAGGCAGAGCCCCGACGTCCATTGCTGCCAAAGACTTGGCAATTGCCAAATCTTCAGGGGACGCGAGGATTTCCACCACGTCCTCGGAAGCAGACGGTTTTTGTGGTGGCATGGTAGCCACTTGAGAATCTTTTGTTTTGGTTTTCTTTTGTTTCTCGCGCTGATCCTTCGGCCTCTCACGCTGGGGGGGCTTGGCAAACTCAGTCTCAGGGACGGAGGTTGTCCTTGAGGCCCTACGACCAGCTTTGGATGGCACTTGCTGCCACTCACTGGCATCCACTGAGCCAGTGGGAGAAACCGAGGGAGAGAGGGATTCAAGTGATCCCTTCCTCGCGAGAGGAGTCAGAGCAGGCTGTTGTAGCTCTGGCTCACGTGTGGGGACCGATGTCCCCATTTGTTGGGGGGTTTTTGCTTCCAAGGCAGGAGCTTTGGAAGCAACAGTGTGAGATGTGCCCCCTACCACCAAGGGGGCCGATGGTGACGGTTGGGCTCGAGGGCCCACTGTGATAGACGGAACTGGCGGTAAACTAGTCTGCGGAGATGGTTTTGTAGCTACTGCATAGGATGTTTTGATGCTGACCGGGTGGAGTTTCTCATATTTCCACTTGGCCTCGGAATAAGACAGCCGATCCATGGTTTTGTATTGCATGATCTTCCTTTCTTTGTGCAGTACAAGAGCAGGTAGGCGAGCAAGGTGGGTGCTGCTGTCCACAGTTAACACAAATGGGAGGTGGTGTACAAGGGAGGTCTGGGTGCGATGGACGACCAGTCCCGACAGGTGGAGTTGGCGGTACACCTGGAGGACATGTGCCCAAACCTCCATCATTTAAAACAGCGCATAGGGGGAGGAACGTAGGGCTTTACGTCACACTGGTAAATCATCACCTTGACCTTCTCAGGCAATGAGTCGCCCTCGAAGGCCAAGATGAATGCACCAGTGGCGATCCTGTTGTCCTTCGGACCCCTATGGACTCGCCTTATAAAGTGGACACCTCGCCGTTCCAAGTTCTTGCGGAGTTCGTCATCTGACTGCAAAAGGAGATCCCTATGAAAAATCAGACCCTGTACCATGTTCAGGCTTTTGTGTGGGGTGATAGTAACGGGAACATCACCCATCTTGTCACAGGCGAGCAAAGCCCGTAACTGTGCTGGGGATGACGTTGTTATTAAAACTGATCCCGATCGCATCTTCGACATGCCGTCTACTTCTCCAAACTTATCCTCCAAGTTCTCGACGAAAAAGAGAGGCTTCGTGTTCACGAAAGATTCACCATCAGTCCTAGCACATACTAAATACCTTGGAGCATATTGTTGTCCTCGGCTACGAGACCTGCGTTCCTCCCATGGCGTGGCCAAAGAAGGGAACGACTGGGGGTCGTAAGTCTCAGCATTGAAGTCTACTTTTCCTTTCTTAGAGACGGTGGTTAAACGCCCACCAGCGTTACTCTGGGTTCTTTTCATGGTGTTCCCACGAGCAGCTAGGGAAATAAAGGTCCACCCAGGCAGAGCCCCGCTTGCCTGGGTAAGCCTTGTACAACTGAGGTGCGGCAGGTTCCTCAGAGGTTGCTCGCTAGCGGCTGTTCAACCTCAACAGCCATGCATCTCCTCGGCACGTAGCACACCTTGAGATTGAGGTTTTTTTTTATAGAGGTTTGTACCGTCCTCGCGACCCGGGCGATTAAGCCAAGATCCCCGGGCTCTGAAACGTACAACGTTCGACCGTCGCGCAGAACGATGGTCGTTGAAGCACGCATAGAGCTTACGGTGTAGCGGACTGTTGGCGCGACACAGCCCACAGCTCAGGACCCCGGGTTCGCCAAGCCCGTACCCAGCAAATTAATGTTGAGCCCCTGAGGGGACGCCGGATGTCAGCATATAACGTTCAAACATCGTAGACGTAAGTTATAAGGAAAATTTATAACAAAAATAATTTTTATGAATATTTTCGTATTGTTTGATTTGTAGTTAATGTAATTCTTATATACGCAGGAGGTTGATAATCACAAACTGTCGAAACAGCTGTAGCGCCATTGAATAAAATACAAGCAACAATCCGGAACTTTCATTACAATACAGGAAAGACTTTTCAACTTCTCTCCATGTCATAAAATACTATTTGTGTGACATGCACAACTGTTGCTGCAATTTTCCACTTTGAATAAATCCTCTTCAGTTGTAAAGCGATAAATCCTCTATTTGTACTGAATCGGTCACGACCGGTTTCTGGATATAAATCCAATCTTCAGGTGCTATAAACAAGGAGGGAAGCTGAGCGAGGTTGTAAGTAGAATTAATGATATTACGCGGATGCATGTAAATCAACAAATCTATCCGATTAAGAATTCAAGGATCCCACCATATTAAAACGGCCAAGAAATATGATGAGAACTCATGCGAGTGAGGGCTGTGGAGCTTTGCACTCGCTAGTAAACAGCGTCCGATGGAGACGCCGAGGCGATGTAAGAAACGACTTTTTCACCGAGTATGAAACCACTGATTCGTTACGCTAAACCTTGATGTCATTTTATCGCTATTTGAGTGTAACAAATTGAGAAAACGTGGGGGCGCGGCCGTGGTTTTGGCTGCAATTTATTTGCTCCTCCCGCCCTTTCTAGCAGAGTTCGGCAGGGGGGGGGGGGCAACTATGTGACGTTCTCGTTTAGCAGCCATCTCAACGCCGGCAGTGCGTCAGTCTGTCGGCTTCTTTCGCTAGGTTCAAAAATATTCATATGTTTGTATAGCATTTGGGATTTAACTATGGGGTCATCAGTGCCTAAACTTACAAACTACTTATGAACTAGCTAATACTAAGGACGGCACAAACATCCATGCCCGAGGGGGATTCCAACCCCCGACCGTAGTGGCCGTGCAGAACATGACTGAAGCGCCTCGGTCTCCTCGGCCACCGCGGTCGGCACACGGGCAACCCCATACATAGCTGACTATGGATAAGCTAGTATGAGGGCTAAGAGGCCAGACCCAAAAGAGTACTAGGACCTGTCTTATATAAATATATGGCAGGTCAAACAAAAGTGTAGCAGCAGTGAAGGAAAAAAAATTACACTCGGTTTCTCCTCCATGCACGTTAACTGGAGAGTGCAAAGCTCCACATCCCCCACCTACATAATTTTCAACATACCTTGTGGTTGTTTTGACTAGGATATTGCTTGTATTTTGATCAGGTATGATTATTCATTTACATGGATCCGCTTAATATCATCAATTCTACTTAGAAGCCCGCTCAGCCTCCCTAGTTTACAGCACCTGAAGATGGCATTTATATCCCGCAAACGGTCGTGACCGATTAAGTACCAATAAAGGATCTATATTTTTTTTAACTGGAGCGGATTTATTCAACTTGGAAAATTATCTCCGTGTCATCCAACAGAAACTATAACATACCGCCCTGGCGGGGCAGCCGAGCGCATTGAGGCGCTATGCTACGATGCGCGAAGTCGTTCGAATCTCCCCTCGGGCATGGATGTTTGTGCCGTATTTAGTATAAAGTAGTTCGTAAGTTTAGGGACTGATGACCCCGCAGTTAAGTCCCGTAAGCTTTACAAACATTTGAACATTTATAACATACCAAATGCACATCAGTCATTACAGATGGAAATGATAGATTTACTCTGCTGAGTAGTGTGTTTCGTAGGGAGTTTCATTGATACAAAGAGGAGAGTAGATTTTTTTTTCTTTCGATACTTTGGAAGCAAAATTGCACACACAGGATGTTTCGCTTTGTAATGGAATGTGAGTGGTATTCTAAATGACAGTTTTTAAAATATACGAGGCGCGTCCAGAAAGTAAGTTCCGTTTGGTAATAAAATGAAATTGTACAGATACAGAAGAAATTTTTATTGCACAAAATTCTAAAACTCCTTAACTACTTTTCCACATAACTGCCGAAATTTTGTAGGCATTTGTCATAGCGTGCCACAAGTTTTTGCATGCATCCTTCACAGAAGGTTGCCGCCTGTGTATTCAACCATGCGGTAACAGCTCTTTATCATCGTTGAAGTATTGACCACCAAGGACAGATTTTAGGTGTAAGAAGAGATAAAAGTCACTAGGAGAGGGGTTCGAGCTGTATGGAGGATGATCAAACAGGTCCCATTGAAATTTCCGTAATAATTGTTTGGTCACATTTGGTGTTCCACAAGGAAGCTACCCTTCCTCGTGTATATAAACGATTTAGGAGACAATCTGAATAGCTCCCTTAAAATTGTTCGCGGATGTTGCTGTCGTTTATCGGTTAGTGAAGTCAACAGAGGATCAAAAGCAACTGCAAAGCGATTTAGACAAAATTTCTGCATGGTGCGAAAATTGGCAATTGACACTAAATAAAGAAAAGTGTGAAGTAATACACATGACCACTAAAAGAAATCCGCTAAACTATAATTACGCGATAAATCAGTCAAACCTTAAGGTCGTAGATTCTACCAAATACCTAGGAGTTACAGTTACGAACAACTTTGACTGGAGAGAACACACAGAAAATATTGTGGGGAAGGCGAACCAAAGGTTACGTTTCATCGGCAGAACGCTTCGAAGATGCACCAGCTCCACCAAAGAGACTGCCTACATCACACTTGTGCGTCCTCTCCTGGAGTACTGTTGCCCCTTGTGGGACCCTCACCTGGTGGGACTGGCGGAAGACATTGAGAAGGTTCAGAGAAGGGCAGCTCGTTTTATCACGTTACGGGGAGGAAAGCATCACGGAAATGTTGCACGAATTGGGGTGGAAATCATTGAAAGAAAGACGTTATTCATTGCGGCGTGATCTGCTTGCGAAGTTTCAATCACCGACTTTTAGTTCTGAATGTGAAAATATTTTGCTAGCACCCACAGACATGACCATCCCAATAAAATAAGAGAAATCAGATCGAAAACGGAACGATTTAGGTGTTTTCTTCCCGCGCGCTATTAGAGAATGGAACGGTAGAGAAAAGTTATGAAAGTGGTTAATGAACCCTCTGCCAGGCACTTTAATGTGATTTGCAGAGTATCTATGTAGATGTAGATGTGTGTGAGGTCAGGCATTATCGTGAAAAAAAAATCTTTTGACAATAATCCTCTTCTTACATTTAAAATCTGTCCTTGGTGGACAACAGTTCAACGATGATGACGAGCTGATAGAAGGCACACAAAACCTTGTGCCATGCTATGACAATTGCCTACAAAATTTCGGAAGCTATGTAAAAAAGTAGTTTAACAGATGATTTTTGTACAATCAATATTTTTTCTGTATCTGTACCCGTTCGTTTTATATAACCAAACGGAGCTTACTTTCTGGACGCGCCTCGTACGTTAGACTGAATCAGCGAGTTAAAATTTGTACTAATGACGAGATTCGAAAGCGGGTCTCGTACCTGTCATTCTGGCACAATGGTCTCGCCACACTGCACGGATTTACACTGTTACGTTTCGCTCCTCAGATTAAAGCTCACCTCTGACTTCGTGTACATGATTGTACATCCATCAAAATAGAAACGAACTGCAAATTAGCACCTACACACTGAACGAAACAGGGAACCTGTCTGAAATCCAGGCATAAGTGTCTTTATAAAACTAAAATAATTGATTCAGACATTTTTACAAGTCACGAACATCCACGAGGGTTCGAATCACGGCCATGGAACAAGGTTTCGTACGATGCTTCTTTGCGCAAATATACGAAATGGATCCAGAATGAAACTTTCAGTCTGCAGCGGAGTGTGCGCTGATATGAAACTTCCTGGCAGATTAAAATTGTGTTCCGGAACCGGGACTCGAAACTGGGACCTATGCCTTTCGCGGTCAAGCGCTGCCAGTAAGTTTCCTATCAGCGCACACTCCGCTGCAGAGTGAAAGTTTCATTCTGGAAACATCCCTTAGGCTGTGGCTAAGCCATGTCTCCACCATATCCTTTCTTCCAGGAGTGCTAGTCTTACAAGTTTCGCAAGAGAGCTTCTGTGAAGTTTGGAAAGTAGGAGGCGAGGTACTGGCGGAAGTAAAGTTGTGAGGCGGCATCGTGAGTCGTGTCGGGATAGCACAGTCGGTAGTGCGCTTGCCCGCGAAAGGCAAAGGTCCCAGGTTCGAGCCTTGGTTCCGGCACACAATTTTAATCTGCCAGGAAGTTTCATACAAAATGGATATTCATAGCTTATAAAAGTTTCTAAGTAACTGTAAAATTTGAAGCTTCCTAGTACGTTATAACTATGTGGATAGTTTTACGCCGGCCGCGGTGGCGAGGGGACTGAGGCGCTCCAGTCACGGTCTGCACGGCCACTACGGTCGGGGGTTCGAATCCCCCTCGGGCATGGATATTTGTGCCGTCCTTAGTCTTAGCTAGTTCATAGGTGGTTTGTAAGCTTAGGGACTGATGACCCCGTAGTTAAGTCCTATAAGTTCTACAAACATTTGAACATTTGAATTTGATTTGATAGTTTTACTGTCAGGAAGTTTCATACGAGCCCACAATCCGTTGCAGAGTGGAGCTATCATTCTGGAACTTTATGGTTTGTATATGGTTTTAAAATTTCTACCGTTGCAGGTAGCTGAACTAAAACCTTTCCTTTTGCTGGCAGAACTTTTACAGATTAACCTACTGATGAATGAGTGAGTACTGGCTGTCAGTTAGAATCTATTTCTGGCACACGGTTCTAATAAACCACTAAATAAGGAAAACAACTGTAGAATGTGAAAACGAAGATTTTCAATATTAACTGACACCAGCAGGAATAGCTTATATGAAAATGACCTGCTTTTAATACTGAATATCAATTCAAGTATTGGGAAATAATTTTCATTGGCTAACATGCTAGTTGTACGTAAGCGGCAAACAGAACGAACTGAACAATAGCTTTTTAAACTGTGAAGATCAGAGGAGTTGATCAAGTAACTAATGAACTGGTATTGAATCGAACTGGAGAGAGATCTCTTCACAGATTAATTAACTTCCTAATGAGGGAAGTCTGGGAGGTGAAGTGGGAGGGAGCAAAACATTTTAGAGGAAGAGCGGTTTTAGCTCGTTAAGCAGGTTTAAAGGGATGGAGGGTGCTGTAGTTACGCAGACTGAAAAGTGGTACCACAGACAAAACGTTACTCTTCGGTGTTACCCACAGTGTGTTAGCGTGGAACGCTGTGTCATCAAACGAGTGTTGGAACTGAAGACCATATTGGCCCACTTTAGGTTACGGTAGTAACACTAAAAGTGTGCCTTTGCGGTCGTCTTCTGACACCTCGAAATTTAAATGAAAATAACGGCTCAACCATGCATCTGACACGAAAATTGAATAACCGAATTTGTAGAGGAGAAAATTATCTACAACTTTGTTCCGTTGTGATTTTTCATATCTCGTATCGTTTCAGATATATTTGCAAAAATAACGAAGTTTTGACACCCTCCATTGAATTAACGAAAACGGGCCGTTCGCAGATGTCACGTGACATTCCTCGCCCAGAACTCTATCTGGCATACGCCATCTTACGTTGCGTATTTGATTATTTTCTTATTGTAACTTACACGTTGTCATTTCAAAGCAATGTCGCCCTGAGGAATTAACAAAAACACGTCGTTCATTGTACGATAAATGATTATCTATTGTCTACAAATGCCATATTAGCATCAGTTAACAACGGCCAACAATAGTATGAGATTAAAGAACGCAACTCTTAACTGTTAGTGTAGTGGGCAATGCGTTGAACTATGACGCTAAAGGTAAGTGGTTCGGAACACGCCACAATCTAATTTTTTTTCCTAGAAGAGTTTCAGACACTTATTAATTTTTTATTATTTAGATTATTATTTTGGTCCAAAATGTTTGCAAAAACTTCTAAAACATAGCTCACAGAATAAGCGAAACACTTAAGAAAGAGAGGCTTCAAGTAGGATACAAGGAGGACAATAATACACACAAAAACCTCAGAACATAGTTAACTCCGACAGGACAATTCAACTGATCATGCGTACTTGAAATTACATGCGCCTGCCGCGGTGGCCGAGGGGACTGAGGCGCTTCAGTCACGGTCTGCACGGTCACTACGGTCGGGGGTTCGAATCCCCCCTCGGGCATGGATATTTGTGCCGTTCTTAGTATTAGCTAGTTCATAAGTAGTTTGTAAGTTTAGGGACTGATGACCCCCGTAGGTAAGTCCCATAAGCTCTACAAACATTTGAACATTTTTGAATAACCTGCAAGCACCACCCAATCAAAATACGAACAGGCTTATCGTAACTAGAATTCAGCCATAGCCCACGAGATGCATTAAAAAAAATCCGGAACATTGTCCAAAATTTTTTTCTACGCTACCGTCTACTTATTGTGCATGGTCTCCGAAAGTCTCCTCCGCGACTGCTAAACCGCTACTAAAGCCGTTTCCACTTCCGGAATCAGTCTTGGTACGCCCATTACATTGTAGCTCGGTACTGTTACCTAAAGAAAAATTTTTTTTTCATATAATTATAGTATGTAACTTACACTTTGGAAATATTTTTGGCGGTACAGCTTTTGGCCTTCCGCGGTCCGGACGTCAGTTGCCGACCGCTGCTCTAGATGATGATCCCTGGGCGGACGCAGTCGTGGTTGGGGGAGAAGTACCTGAGATGGCTTGTCAAGTGGCGAGACATAGGGGAGGGAGGGAGGAATGCACCGTGGCTTCCCCGGCAGCAGCTGGGCGCAAGTCGCGAGCAGCGACGACAGCTGAAATAACGGCGGGGATCCAAATTTAGCCGTCCGCGGAGCCAGGAAGTGAGGATGTGGCGGTAACAATGGGAGGTAAACGCCTCCGCCGGCCGGCTGGAGCCGTGCCAGCTCCACACTTCTCTGCAGCGCTTGTCTGCTCACTGTCGCGCGGCCTCTCCATACTCAACACTGTTCCAACCTGCCCACTCCAGCTGTTGCGCTCTGCAACTTATATTTGTTCTGCAGACATGACGCTAGTGAGCATAATTTTTTATATGAAATCTTACAATATTGATATATACGAATGGGAACTGGAAATTCAAGCTACACTCCTTTCCGAAGCTTCCCTTCTCCGATTTAAATGCTTATTTCATACCTTCCTCATTGTCCTCTTAGTTTACACTCTGTACTAGCTAGTTGTGTTTGTAGAGCTTATGGGACTTAACTGCGGGGTCATCAGTCCCTAAACTTACAAACTATTTATTAATTAGCTAAGACTAAGGACGACACAAATATTCGTGCCCGAGGGGGGATTCGAACCCCCGACCGCGGCCGTAGTGGCCGTGCAGACTGACTGGCGCGCCGCAGAGCGCTCGGCCACCGCGGCCGGCTACTAGCTAGTTCAAACACGATATTGTTCAAGTGTCTCTTTATTGCAACATACATTTAGTATATGAGAATCGCGAACCAGGGACTGCGTTTTATTGGCAGAACCCTTAAAAGATGCAACAGAACTACTAAAGAAACTGCATACACTACGCTTGTCCGTCCATTTTTGGAGAATTGTTGCCCATTGTGGGATCCTTATCAGGTGGGTTTGACGGAGGACATCGCAAGTGTCCAGAGAAGGGCAGCTCGTTTCGTATTGTCACGATACAGGGGAGACAGCGTTACCGAAATGATACAGGATCTGGGATGGGAATCATTACAACAACGGCGATTATCGCTGCGGCATGGGCTACTTACGAAACTCCAATAGCCAACATTCTCCTCCGAATGCGAAAATATATTGGTGACTCCTACTTACATAGGTAGAAACATCATCAGAATAAAATACGAGAAATCAGAGTTCTAACGGAGAGATTCAGGTGTTCTTTTTTCCCGCGCGCTATTCGAGAATTGAACGTGACATAAATAGTATACATGCGTTTCGATGAACCCTCTGCCAGGCACTTAAATGTGATTTGCCGAGTATCCCATATAGATATAGATTTACTATCTCCTCCCCCCCCCCCTCTCTCTCTCTCTCTCTCTCTCTCTCTCTCTCTCTCTCTCTCTCTCTCTCTCTCTCTCTCTCTCTCTCTCTCGTCACCTCTGACTACTCTTCCTCCTCCAGCCACCCGTTCAAATGTTTGTAAACCTATTGGACCAAATTGCTATGATCGTGACTCCCTAGAGTAACGAACTTCTTAAACCAACCTAAGGACAAAACACACACACACACACACACACACACACACACACACACACACACACACACTAATATATATATATATATATATATCTCCGAGGGAGGACTCAAACCTTCGTCTCAGAACGCTCGAGAATTAAACCGCGGCAGCCATTCATTCAACTCCTGTTCTGACATTCCCTGCCCCCCCCCCCCCTATCCCCCAATTTCCTCCTTTCTTCTCTCTGTTCATCTCGTCCCTGTTCTGTAAACGAAAATTTACACATATTTACTAAATTTCACTGTAATCGATCAAACAGTTTCGAAGTCTGGAGAAAGGTACACTCTACCATGCACCATAAAACATGTTACGTAACCAGTGATGTTTCTCTTAAGATCAGGTGTGCAAAATTTCAAGATGGGAATACTGCTTTAGGATGATGTTGAAGTCTGTTATAAAGTACCCTCCGCCTTGCGCCGTACAAAAATCTTGTGCGAACAGTGACCATGTTTCGAAGACCAAGTAGCCTACGCAAAATTTTGCCGCAGCCGGATGAACGGTAGAAAAGTGCATAAAACTAATATAATCCGAAGTGGCGATGCCCATAAAAATTAATTTTTATTTTTTCAAATTTTTAGCTATTACCTTGAGTTTTCCTTTTTTTCTTCGTTTTATCCCCTATCCGTATATGATTTTTAAATTATGTTTATGCGTGGATCATTCTTACATTGTTATGCAGGTAGCCTTTTCGCACAATAATATAATCGTGCGAAAAGGCTACCTGCATAACTATGTGAGAATGATCCACGCATAAACATAATTTAAAAATCTGCCTCTGATGGTTCTTGCTACTCCAGTTGTAACAATATTAACTTTGAACCATGTGATTATGCATTTCACTTATATATTTCTTGTTGTTGTGAACAAACACGCCATCTATAATTTTCGCTTTTCGATTTGAGGAATTAACCATCAACACCAGCTAACTTGGCCTTTGACTGACTTTCTGTACGAGGTGCGTGTTTCTTCTTTCTACCCCTTTCAGTTTGATGAAGCTCTCAAACATTTTGTCCGTAACTATATCTGGACTCTCCAAATAATTCGTCCGGCCACCTGCTCATCATCTTGAAGCGCTGATGTTCACTGCTGACTAGACAGCTTGGTAGAGGCTATCAATTTATTTCTAAGTCTCAGCTGCATCATCGTCATCATGAACCGAGAACTTTGCCAATATGCGTTAAATATCAAACATTGCCCACAGAAATATTTTGTCTCGATATCTTTTCAAGATATTAAACTTAATTAGAGGCATTGTATTAAAATTTATTCCGCAGCCGGGATTCGAACCTCTAATTCAGTGTAATATCTTAAACAGATATCGATACAAAATAGGTCTCTAGGCAATGTTTATTTGATATTTATATATTACCTGTGCCTGATATGTAAGGCAGGATTTTCCGTCAACATTCATCGCTGGGGTCCTATTCCGCTGTTGTAAAGCCTTGGCAATTTGATACGTTTTTCTAAGGGAACAAGAGGCAGAGTTGAAGCTTATGTAGTGGAGGGGGTGTGCCTTAAGACTATCCGTGCACTCACTATAATCATTAAGCCTTTGTGACCTAATGGTTATGGCGTCTACCTAGTAAGCAGGAGGTCTCGGGTTCGAATCCCGGCCGCGGCATAAATGTTGAATTCAATGCCTCTAATTCAGTTAAATATTCGTTAAGTTGTCGAAACCATTTAAAAGCCCTCTCTTATTGTTTAAAATTATGTGTCTCCCCCGTCCAGCCACACCATTAACTGATGTAACAAAATGCCAACTACTCTTAAACTAACTTTTACATCTTGGTCATCATCGTCAAATGAACGCTACGAAAGCATTCTATCACTTTGATATCCCCTTCCCCCACCCTTAGTTTGCGTGCACTGCTCCCACTACTCTGAAAATGAGTATAATCACTTACGAACAAAGACTAATTACACTAATTAATGTAACGGCTACGTGCAATGCGAAGCAACAGTTACTGTTTGTTATTACGGGAGCAGTCCATTACGTAGATTGAAAATGATCCTTTTCGTTACTACTACTACTACTTCTACTAGATACAATGCTGCCACTTTCATCATTATTCCAGTACTTAGACTCGATTGCAAATTTCGCTGAATTGTACCTCCACAGACTGGGTAGTTTGTACCTATTACCAATAATACGATTCTGAACAGGTACGATACGACACAAAGACATCATCTCTGCCGACTAGATAGCCATCTGACTACCCGGCAGTTGACACATCACCTGCGTTACTTTAAGAATAATTTCGTGAGGTTCTATGGCTTGATGCAAGTCTTAATTGGACGCCACTTCGGCGACTTGTATGCCCCTACCCTATATCTCAGTTGTGCAATCGGGAAAAAGGGGCTATCCGAACCACATGTTTGTAGCGACTACTCACATCGTTGATAGGTGAAGACTGTCTTGAAATGCAGTGTGAGCAGGTTTGAAACATGCGAGCCCTCCGTTTCCAGTCGAACGCTTTACGCCGTCACCTACATGCGCGATGTTAATCATATACACGACTATGCGCACAGTGCAAGGCACCAACATTCTCTCTCTCTCTCTCTCTCTCTCTCTCTCTCTCTCTCTCTCTCTCTCTCTCTCTCTCTCTCTCTCTCTCGGTTTATGTTATACAGCTAGGATTTCATTATCTGCAGGCATACTGCCACTTTGTAATCAACCCATGCAATGTATGGCCCAAACAAGAAAACATTGGCTAATCTCCGATATATTTACGTATGTTCAAGTCTGACTCATGGACTGACCAGGGACGCATGTGGAAGCTCTTAGTCGACTAGTCTTTGACAGAATTAATACCAAACTAACGTGGCTGTTCTTTGAGCTTTACATTCGTTAGAAGTGAAATTCAAACAGCAGTTCCACGCTTCGATACATTACAGTGAAGTACTTTTACAGATTTCAAGCGCTCATATTCTGCAATGAGCGAAGAACCATACTACATTCCAATATGTGTGTCTTAAACCACTGGGCAAAAGTTAATGACATTTGAGTTGATAGGTAGTAGTGAGAGTAGCTCCTGACTGCTGTAGGAGAGAGACAAAGGGTTTATGTTTGTACATTAACATGCGACGGTTGGAATTTAAATAGCGGTAACACTGCTGTGGAGACATGCAAATGAATCTACTATTGTCACTGATAGCACACTTTGATTACATACCTACTTTACTTCCAAGCAGATGGAATCGTCCGTCCAACGTCACCGACATGCATACGAAAAACTTCTAAAATCCGATACCCATGTGGTCTGCCTGTCAGTCCATATCTTCCTGGCACGACTAATTATTACCACCATCATAAAATAATGCAGGATGTTCGCTTTCTCTTACAACTAACGACTATGGGTCTTACAAATTTGGACCATTATAATGGGACGATAAATCGACATGGAAACGAGTAAAAAAGTATTTATATTATTTCATCAGTACAATATTAGCAGCTCCTTCCGTTATGTTTACCAGTCTTAAGTTCTCGGTGTTTTCCTTAAAACAACCCAGAAAATCACGGTGCTTGTCTAAGTCCCGAAATCTGTTGAGGATGAAACTGCAAAGTGTGACATAGTGACACACTGAAAACCCTAAAACATCAATAAAAAACTGTAAGCAGCTTTAGCCACTGTGCCATAGCAACTGGCTGGGCGCTGCACTATTTGCCACAATCCCTGTACACCAAGAGTAATTAGGAGTATGTCGTTGCCGGAAAGTGTGCATAACCATTTGATAAAACTACTGCCGAGTCGCTGTAAGTTGATTCCTAACAGCTGTAGTACTTGATCACGACTGCTTCATTCGACTTTTCACCAGTCGTCCTTTACGATTTTGCGTTGCCTTCAGCCACGGTATTGCCCCGTTCCACAACGACTCGGCCAATGTTGTTGCTTTTTGGCCCACTGTAGTAACACTAAAAGTGGACCTTTGCGGTCGTATTTTGACAGTTCGAATTTTAAATAAAAATATGGGCTTAACCGTTCATCTGACGCGAAAATTGAATATACGAATTTGTAGACGATAAAATTCTCTACAACTTTGTTCCCTTATGTTTTCTTGCATCCCTTGTATCGTTTGAGACGCTGAAGGTCAGTCGTTCGGAAACCGCCACTACCTAATTTTTTTTTCCTAAAAGGGTGTCAGACACTCTTATTAATTAATTTTTTATTATTTAGATTATCATTTTGGTCCAAAATGTTTGCAAAAACTTACAAAACTAACAAATCTAAAGTGGGCCGTAAAACACGTCAGTGCCATTTTTTCTTTTTGTGACCGAAGTAATCCTTACAACAGTTTTTAAACAGGAGAAATTTCAGGAACCGGGGGATATGTTTTAAAGACTATGGCACCTCTAAGTTAATGTTTTAATAGTATTAAACCTGATGATGTCAGTACAGGCCACGAAAGGGTAGTCTCCTTATTCATAAAGTAGTAAACCAGCTGCAGCGGACCATTTTTATTGATCATGACTTTCTAACTATCTCTACGGCAACGCCACAGAGAAGTTTCTATCCAAATCCGTTTGCGCTTCACCGATGAAAGCTTTCAACAACACTGCAAGTTATCGGTGATCAACTTATGCCGATTCAACTATAGGATTGTGACACATCGCAGTGCGCCAGATTGACAGGACGTGGAACGTGAAACACGCGGAAGGCGGCACTCTACGCGATAACCTCGAATGGAAGTTGTTTTGCAACCCAGTTGGCAGCGAAACTAGTTTCCTAAGGTAACGCAACTGCATGACTTCGCACAAGGCCGGGGCTCGCTGCATTCTGACGTCGTCGTCACCAGCTCAATGGCAGGTTGGTTACGTTCAGGGTATATATCTGCCCCTGGATATGACATAGTTTAAAACATGGTCCCTAAAGCTATGTCTCACCAATATAACGTCAATCTGCTACCTTCCAGTATGTTTGATCTTTTCCACGAATGCAGCCTTCTTTCATTTTTAAGTGTTGGTGATGATGAAAGTGTGCTCAGTGCAAAATTCTACCAGGCGATCTCCGGTTTCATTCCTTTTCACCAGTCCATATTCAACTATTTTTTCTTCCCTTCCTTATCGTACTACCGAGTTCCAGTCCCCCTTGACAATCAAGTTATCCTCTCTATGTGCATAGTTTAACTCATCCTACAATTTTTTTTTCAATATCCTCATCACCGACAGAACTAGTTGGCATAAAGACGTGTACTATCATGGTCGGTCTTTGGGTTCGTGTCTATCTTTGCTACAATAAAGCGTTCACTATGCTGTTCATAGTAACTTACCCGAAGTCTTGTTTTCTTCTTCATTATTAAACCCACTCCTACATTCCACCCACCTGACTGTATTTATAACTTTGTATTCACCTAATAAGAAATCGTGTTAATCCTGTAACCGAGCTTCGCTAATCTCCACCATATCTTAATTTTAACTATTTCTGTTTCAGATTGTCTACTTTACCTACAAATTAAGGGATAAAACCTTCCACGCTCAGATTCGTACAATGCCTGTGTTGTTGTTGTTGTTGTCGTCGTTTTTGTTTTTATATGACGACATTATTCTGAGAAGCCTCCACCCGGAGATCCAAGTGATGGACAATTTTACCTCCGCTCTCCAAAGGAGAATATGGTATTACAGTAGATCAAGAAAACTCTTTAATTTACAGTAGAAAATTTGGAGACAGCGTGGTGACAGCCACCTAACCACTCGACTTTGATTAGGTGACAAAAGTTTACAGCCCACAGTGTTCTGAAGGCTGCATATAAAGTGTTACCTTCTTATCTTGGGATTCGATGTAACTTTTTATATCTCAGCATCTGGATTCTCAATACTGCAGCAAAATGGATCATGTCGATTACAATCATCTGAACTCTACGTGTACACTAGTGGTTTGAAATAATGCAATGCAATAGCAGCTAAGTTTGAATCAGTGGTTTAATCCATCACTTTAAACAACTGGCATGAGCACAATAACTACTTCAATAATGAAAAGTCAACGTCCTGACGGGCATAGTGACTGATTAGAAATCTGATTAAAAACTGAGCTCCCACGACCTCTGCGGGCCGCCTTTATGTACAATTCTCAACAGTGCCTTGCAATGTTAAAGCTGCGAAATTATTAAATTGCCATCTGTTTTCTCAATATCAATGGTACATGATATTCTATAACACAAGCTTAAATATGCCTTCATTATTTAATACTATTTAAACCTACTTATATGTTCGAAAATATACTTAACTATGAGAACAATGAATATTTCATTTATGGCAGTAATTTGAAAAATATTAGTAAGAAATTGTTCCTAGCATGTATGTATGTATGTATGTATGTATAAATTCTGCCACGTGGTTGATTAGGAAGAATACACTGGATTTGTCATTAATGACCTATTGCGTAAATCCGTCAAAATTTGATCTAAAATGGATTCGTACTAAAAGCTTACACGCTCTCATGATTGTGATCAACTTTACATTACTTTTATTTGTATTTGAACTGAAATTTCATAGTTTATGTTCCTATCAATTGATAGACTATTTCATATTTTGATACTAGTTGTGTACCCGGATATGTCTCGTGGACCTTTGTTTTCACTGACGTTTCAATAACATTACAGTTTCAATAACATTACAGTTTCAATTTAGTCCGGTTAGCTCAGAAAGTGGGTTGGTAACTGTGTTCAAAATACTGCTGTAGGTCTTGTCTGTAAGATTTAATGACACACTTTCTAGGCACTCAGCCTGCCCCACAAACTCTTGGTTCGCCCCTGGACTGAAATATCCATGGGAAACTCACGACCCACTCCCATGGCTTTAGTTACACCAGTACCTGTTGTCCTGATTGTATGTGGGGAAAAAGTCACCCCCCCCACACACACACACACACACACACACACACACACACACACACACACAGAGAGAGAGAGAGAGAGAGAGAGAGAGAGAGAGAGAGAGAGAGAGAGAGAACAGCAGCAGCAATGCAGTGTATAAAGAAGCAGCAGCAACTGAAGGCAGTGAGCTACGTGAATGCGTAAAAGCGGAAATAATTACTTTAGTGCCGTATCGGGCAACAGCAGCCAACGTGCGATCCATACTGCGCGACGCACGTGCGCGTCGACAGCTTAGCTGTCGAGGTACAGGTTTACAACCTGACAACTGGCCGACCGCTTACGAGCCAAGCCGAGCTCTGTTACTTCACTCGCGGAAACGAGTTACTGGACGACGAGAGACAGGGCGTACAGGATGTGTGTTGATTACGCGGTGGTGTAAGAAAAAAGAATCGTCGAGAATGACAGGAGGAAGATACAAGGTGGCAGAATTTCTATTTGAGGTGATAGATGGCAGTTTGTTGTAAATAAAGAAGAACACGTTATTCAGGGTGAGTAGGATAAACTCCATTTATTAAATATCTAGGCGCCGTGGCGGAGTGGCCAAGCGCATTGAGGCGCTATGTTTCGATGCGCAAATCAGTTCCCCGTCGGGGGTTCTAATCCCCCATTGGGCATGGATGTTTGTGTCGTCTTTAGTATAAGGTAGCTCATAAGTAGTTTGTAAGTTGAGTCCCATAAGGTTAACATACATTTGAAATATCTAGGCCAGAGTTTTCCAAACTATTCTTCATGGCGACAGCCTCTTAATACACAGAGTTTCTCGAGACACCCTTTCCCTAAAATCAGTATATTTTTTATTTAATCGTGTCAGAAGTGTACATACTTTCGGAGTTATATACAACAAGAAAACGAGGCAGTAAAAATACAGAATAAAGTAAAAATGTAAACTTTGGTACTGTAAGCATTATCGTTTCTGGGCACAATTACAGCTAGCACAAATGTAATTATATGTGTCGCGACCAGTATGCGGCTGCTTCACATTCCTCCTTGGTAGCGTCAATCACATTTGGGGGGGGGGGGGGGGGGGGGGGCATCTAGTTGGACACCGTTTGTATTCGAGAAGAAGCCCCATTGTTTGTTCTTCGCCACATTCACATACGGTCGAGTCGCAGGGAAATCCCCATCTTCTCATGTTGATCTTCGTTCTTCCGACTCCTGAGGGCAGTCTGTTACGCGTCTTTCAGGTTGACCAGCTTTCCTCGTGACCTGGAGGGAGGCTTTCTGAGCCGGCCGCAGTGGTCGAGCGGTCTGCGGTGCGCCAGTTACGTTCTGCACGGCCACTACGGTCGGGGGTTCGAATTTCCCTCGGGCATGGATATTTGTGCCGTCTTTAGTATTAGCTATTTCATAAGTAATTTATAAGTTTAGGGACTGATGACCCCTTAGTTAAGTCCCATAAGCTCTACAAACATTTGAACATTTATTGTTTCAAAACGTTATCCACTCATCCTTGCCGCTTTTATTTGCCCCACCCTGTATTAAGACTGACTGATATTAGGTCTGATATTACTCTCTCCATCAAATGCAGAGGGCCGCAAATAAATAAAAGCCATTACACTGTAGAAGCATAAACGTAGAGGTAACTAGCCACAAGTAGGGCACAGTAGTTCTATTTGTGTCACGGAAAAAAAAGGAACCTCGGATAGTTGACCGACCGCCGTATCATTGTCAGCAGGTGGTAATACGATAGGATGTGAATGGACAGGGAGTCAGCAAACAGCACGCCCGACCTCTGTCGACGCTCAGGCCTTGAGATACATAATTAAGCGGAGCACTGCCCGTACGCGGAAACGTTACACTCCCGTAGCCTCAGCCGCAGAAGAGTTTGATGTACTCTGCATACGATTAGGATCAGCTGCATTCAGGTAACTGCGCGGTGTGACACACCTACCGTGGATGTCTGGACAACGCGTCTCCTGCTCTACTCAAACACCATTCGGTACTCACCTGCAACACAAGGAAAAGAAAACATCTCTCAGTTACGGTAAATAAAAACAGCACCTTAAAAAACATCGTCTATTACAACGAAAATGTTCAAATGTTTGTAGGGCTTATGGGACTTAACTACGGGGTCATCAGTCCCAAAACTTACAAACTACTTATGAACTAGCTTACACTAAGGACGGCACAAATACCCTTGCCCGAGGGGGGATTCGAACCCCCGACCGTAGTGGCCGTGCAGACCGTGACTGGCGCGCCGCAGTACGCTCGGCCACCGCGGCCGGCCTATTACAACGACAGTACTCGTATTTGATGTCTTGCTTAGCAAGGCTCAGCATCCAACACAATATGTTTGTCAATTTGCCCGCACATTTTTCACCATAGTTTAAGCATCGCAATCAGGTATCATTTATTTTCCACTTTCAAAGCAATCTGTCACTCGTGTGGCTAATGGACGACCTTGCAGCTTCCTTTATCTGTATTCACTCTACAATTGAGATTCTTTATGCTACCATAATGTACTGCATTTCTTTATAGCCGCGGACATGTCTTATCCAACAATATACTACGAATAATCATAAAAAAATCTTGTCTGAATGCGTGTTTCTTTAATGGATCGAAACTCACCGCCCTTAAATCAATTTCCCCGACTATCTGAACTTTTTATTGTATTCCACCCTTTGTGCTTTCCTATGCGGTTTTAACCCCCCCCCCCCCCCCACACACACACACAGACAGAGAGACAGACAGACAGACACACACTCTTACTCTTCCTTCTAGTACCACAAACCGTCTTCTATCAACCAATTCCTTCTTTTTAGGCAAGTCGTGCCATAAATTTCACTTTTTCATACTTCGATTCAATACTTCCGTTTTATTTGACCCAGCCAGAAGCTATTAATCTCCAATTGTCTGAATTGCTTATCTTCTCGTTCCAATTCCGTACATGGCTACAGGCAATCCGAAAAAATCCTTCACAAGCAACTTCCCAATATCTATCTTTATATCCAATGTATAATAATTTCTCCTCTTGAGAACTGTTTTTCTTGTAATTGTCAGTTTGCATTATACATCCTCTCTTAATTTGACCGTTGTCATTTACTTTTATGGACAAATAACGAAAGTCTTATTACTGTAGCATCTTATTTTCTAACTTAAGTCCTCACCATGACCTGATTTAATTCGACTACATACCATTACCCTTGATTTTGCTTTTGCGTTTATTCATTTTGTAACTCAATTCAAGCCACTATTCATTCTTTGATGAAAAGCTCTCAGGATTTTAGCAATGTCAGACACGTCATCTACCGCCGCAATATCGTTAGTACGACACTCGTCGGAACCGTACGATATTTTAATATTGTGATCTTACTGGATACCCAAAGAGCTGTTCATCAACAGTATACACTGGGAGCCCTATACTCAAACAATCCATTCCACCGCTCTATTAAATCATTGTGCTTTCCGACGTCATGCCCAACATTTCCTTAATCTCCTTTACAGTTTGTTCAGTGTTCACATTGAACAACATAGGGGAGAGACTACAAGCTAATATCACTTCCTTTACAACTACTAAGCTACCTATTCATGTTAAATTCTTACTAATGTTCAAATGTTTGTAATTCTACGGGACCAAACTACTTTGTCATCAGTCCCTAGTCTTACACACTACTTAAACTAAATTAAACTAACCTAACATGTCACACATCCATGCCGGAGGGAGGATTCGAACCTCCGACGCGGGAGGGCGCGCGATCTAAAACGTGGCGCTACTCCCGCACGGCAGTGTTTATTGTAACTAACACCGATAATATCTTTAGATAAATCTATAAATGTTGTTGTCTTGGGTTTCCCTTTCTTCAACCTATTTTATACGAAAATTCGCCGCGGTGAAGTAGCCGAGCGTTCTAAAGAAAAAATGTTCAAATGTTTGTTAAGCTTATGGGACTCGACTACGGGGTCATCAGTCCCTAAACTTACAAACTACTTATGAACTACTTACAAACTAAGACGGCACAAATATCCATGCCCGAGGGGGGATTCGAACCCCCGACCGTAGTGGCCGTGCTGACCGTGACTGAAGCGCCTTAGTCACCTCGGCCACCGCGGCCGGCAGCGTTCTAAAGCGTCTCGCTGCGGAGCGCTCGGATGCTATCCGTGGAGGTTCGAGTCCTCCCTGGAGCATGTGTGTGTGTGTGTGTGTGTGTGTGTGTGTGTGTGTGTGTGTGTGTGTGTGTGTGTGTGTGTGTGTGTGTCCTTAGGTTAGTTTACTTAGGTTTAAGTAGTTTGTAACCTACGGACTGATGACCACGCAGTTTGGTCCGATAGATTTACGAACATTTGAACGAAAATTCGGAGAGTAAATATTTCCTATCGGATCCCCACATTTATCAGCAACCAACACTGATCCTCGCCGAGGTCGACAGCAACTAAATTATTTCGATATGGTTTAAAATGATTTGTCAGTATTTTGTAAGCATGACTGAAATTTCAGAAGTATTCACGTCTCTACATAGGTGAATGGATATATTTCTGCATGTAGCAGTTGCATCTACAAGCACGTGTGGCAGTCTAGATCTGGAATGAAGAAGAGCGGTCGTTAGCGTGACACAGAAAATGTTGCCTGTCAGTCTGCAGAGCGAGTTGCACGAGACTTCGCTGGCAGCCTAACAATTTATTGCGCCTAAGAAAAATTCAATAGCGGATAACTGTCGAAGCCGGGCGTCACAAACGAGAATCGATGGACAGAGGTAAATGATGCTTGCTAACTTTATAGACGTCGAACAGACGATGTTTAGAAGCAGCTACTGCAGAAACACCGTTGCAGATTTTGACGGATGACCTCGAGTTGCGGTGAGACCTCTGATAAGGGAAGCAGCTCAGATACGGTCAATCGATTCGGTTCATATTTGACAAGTCTCTTCTGCACGAACAAAAATGAGAGTGTTTGCAAAATCGGAAGGTTCAGAAGGTGAATAAATAATTTTAGATTTTATTATTACAATTTACTTCATAATCGTCTTGCAAAAGCGCTTATGCTCACAGTTCTCTAATAACTAGATGGGTGTTTTCCTTTCCTTAATCTATTTTCTAAGATGATTCGTAATGTATTGCCTCCCTTGTTCCTACATTTCTCCTAAATCCAAACTGATCTTCCCCAAGTTTGTCCATTGAATTAAATTATTGAGAAAACTTTTAACTTTGTGTCCAGGCGGAATTCGAACCTGGGTTCCTCCCCTTACTAAGCAGTTGCTCTGCCCACTAATCCATTGGGACACGGCGGTCACGGCGGCCGCGCCGGGCAGACTAACCTGCACTCCTCCCATCAAAAGCACATTCTTAACTCATCCACATACTACTGATGTGCTCATCAAATTTTCACTCATCACTCGCAGTATTTCGATGATTTCCGTCAGGGTTCGGGTCTGTAGTTCATCAGCACTGAAGAAAGATCAGTGGTCGTCTTCATGTTTTATACAAAACGTGCTGTCTGTCGGACATGACCGAAAGGCCAAACACCAAATATGCATACAATAATCCTTTTTGTCTTTAATATACATCCGTCCGGCTTTCCCCAATGAAGAATTTCTTTTTTTATCGGAACTGGTTACCAGCGTATCACTTGTCAGCCTTTAAGGCTGCTGCAATTATTAATGCCAAATAGAAGGCTAGGTAGCGGTGACATATGAAAAATACCCTCGGGCTTCAAAACCAAATACCGCTGGAGTCGAAAGTGCAAGAGCTGGCCGAAGGAGGCCCATAGGACAGCAAATATTCTCAATTTTCAATTACTTCTCGATCCAGTTAATTATGAGTCGATTTAGTGTCACGAACTTAAACGGCGCCTTTCTAAAATTCTGACCGGCAGTGAGCCAATGTATCTTACAGTTCATTTCTTTTGATACACAAGCAACCTCTCAAACATGAATTGAGTTCGCTGTGTCTAAGGTGCTTCTCCTTGTGAGATACGTGAATTTTCGTTGATTGATGCAAGCACGAACGAGGAATATCCCCTGTTAAACTCTTGAGTGCATTGTATTTACGTTCCACAATATTTTTATTTATTGGTTCGCTATGAACCGGGTTTCGGCTTTATAGGCTTTCGGAAGTTAGATACCTAGTCACAAAATTCACCTATATCAGAACACCCAAATGGAATCTAAATAAATACATGTTATATTACACTGAATTTACATATTAAAATTCTTAGGTAGTGAGTTAAATATTATACACGTGAGTTATGATACAAGGTTAACATAAATCCTAGGGAAGGAACTGAATAAATTTAGGTATAATTTTGTTCCTCAAAACTCCTTCTACATCCCCTACAAGCTTGTGGGTGTAATAGTGTAATTCTGAAGCACACTGACGTATGGAACAGACACCCATCTCAATCTTGGACGTGCATTT
Source organism: Locusta migratoria (assembly GCA_026315105.1). Classification (NCBI taxonomy): domain Eukaryota; kingdom Metazoa; phylum Arthropoda; class Insecta; order Orthoptera; family Acrididae; genus Locusta; species Locusta migratoria. Next base: position 250,743,258 of record CM048744.1, on the reverse strand, counting down.
GCTGCCGGAAATATGGCAGGACGAAATTTTGTGATAAGATTTTTGTTTTTTAATTGCTGCCATGTGAGGAATCACGCTGCGAAGCCCGAGTGCGCAAATTTACATAGTGCGCGCGCGCGCGTGTGTGTCTATTACATACAAAAACTATAGTTTGAATATTTATTAAATTTTGAACATTTGACCTTCATGGGAAGAGGAATGTTGCCGTCTACATAAAATAAGTTTCTTAGGTGCTTGGCGGAGAGTACTTTACGTACAGACTTCGACACCAGTACAAGTTTTTATTTCGATCTTAAAAGAAATTTCGGACATTTGAACTTCAAACCGAGAGAAAAAGAGATGACGGGAGATGGGGGTGAAGTAACTAGAGAAGGGAAAAATAAATACCCGGGCAACGGCGGGTCTTCGGCTAGTAGAATGATGATGATGATGATGATGATTGGCCGTTAGACTCCAGCTGGGATCTCATCTACATCGGTACTCTGCAAATCACATTTAAGTGCCTGGCAGAGGGTTCATTAACCACTTTCATAACTTTTCTCTACCGTTCCATTCTCTAATAACGCGCGGGAAGAAAGAACACCTAAATCGTCCCGTTTTCGATCTGATTTCTCTTATTTTATGGGATGGTCATGTCTCCCTAAGTAGGTGGGTGCTAGCAAAATATTTTCACATTCAGAAGTAAAAGTCGGCGTTTGAAATTTCGCAAATAGATCTCGCCGCAACGAATAACGTCTTTCTTTTAATGATTTCCATTTCAAATCGTGCTACATTTCCGTGACGCTTCCCCCCCCCCCCCCCCCGTAACGTGATAGAACAAAACGAGCTGCCCTTCTCTGAACCTTCTCAATGTCTTCCGTCAGTCCCACCTGGTGAGGGTCCTACACTGGGCCACAGTCCTCCAGGAGAGGACGCACAAGTGTGATGTAGGCAGTCTCTTTGGTGGAGCTGATGCATCTTCGAAGCGTTCTGCCAATGAAACGTAACCCTTGGTTCGCCTTCCCCATAAATTTTTCTGTGTGTTCTCTCCAGTCTAAATTGTTCGTAATTTTAACTCCTAGGTATTTGGTAGAAATTACGTCCTTAAGGTTTGACTGATTTATCGTGTAATTGAAGTTCAGCGGATTTCTTTTAGTGATCATGTGTATTACTTCACACTTTTCTTTATTTAGTGTCAATTGCCAATTTTCGCACCACGTAGAAATTTTGACTAAATCGCTTTGCAGTTGCTTTTGATCGTGTTCCGCCTGCCTGGTGCAAGTCTAAGTGACACTACATGGGCGACTTGCGCGATGATGATGATGATGATGATGATGATGATGACAGCACAACATCAAGTCCCGGAGTGGAGAGAATCTCCAACTCGTCCGGGAATCGAAACCGGTCCCCCTTCGTGGCAATGTACCACGCTGTCCACTAGACTATGGAAGCGGACAATAAATAGAGTGATAGCTTACATCAAAGTGGTCATCAGAAAAATCAACTCACGAAGTGACCGCTATCTCATTTAGATCTCTACAGTGTGGTACTACGCAACATTTGTGGACCATTTTACGAAACATGAATGAGCAGCATCGTACGATTTAACGCCACAGGCATCACGACTCAAATGGAGCGTTTTAGTGAGCATTCGAATAATCTGAACTACATTTCCGTTTTATGAAGAATACTCCTAGATGTATAAAAACACGCCATGAATGTTCAAATGTTTGTGAAGCTTATGGGACTTAACTGCGGGGTCATCAGTCCCTAAACTTACAAACTACTTAAGAACTAACGGCGAGTGTTCATCAGAGACGAGTGTATCGTCAGGCGTGCCCCAGGGGAGTGTGATAGGATCGCTATTATTTCCTATCTATATAAATGATCTGATGGACGTAGTAAGTTGTAATTTGCGGCTGTTTGCTGATGATGCTGTGGTGTATGGAAGGGTCTCGTCTTTAACTGACTGTAATAGCATACAGGATGACTTAGACAAAATTTCTAGTTGGTGCGAAGATTGACAGCTAGCTCTCAATGTGGAAAAATGTAAGGTGATGCGTATGAGTAGAAAAAACACTCCCATCATGTACGAATACAGCATTAGTAGTGAGCTTCTTGATGCTGTCGCGTCGTTCAAATATCTAGGCGTAACATTGCAGAGCGATATGAAATGGAACGAGCATGTAAGGACAGTTGTGAGTAAGCCGACTTCGGTTTATTGGGAGAATTTTGGGAAGATGTACTTCACCTGTAAAGGAGACCGCGTATAAAACGCTTGTTCGACAACGTCTTGAGTACTGCTGAAGTGTTTGGGACCCGCAGCAGATCAGTTTAAAGGAAGACATAGAAGCAGTTCAGAGGCGAGCAGCTAGGTTTGTTACTGACAGGTTCGACCAATGCGCTAGTGTCACGGAAATGTTCCAGGAACTGAATTAGGGATCGCCGGAGGAAATACGACGTTCTTTTCGTGAATTCTGTTCACGAAATTTAGAGGGCCGGAATTTGAAGCTGAGTGTAGTACGATCTTTCTGCCGCCTACTTACATTTCGCGTAGTGATCACAAAGACACGATGAGAGACATTAGGGCTCGTACGGAGGCATATAGGCATTCCTTTTTTTCTTCGTGCTATTTGGGAGTGGAATAGGAAAGGAAATGCCTAGTAGTGGTACAGTGTACCCTCCGCAACGCGGAGTATGTATGTATGTATGTATGTAGATGTACTGAAGACAGCACAAACATCCATGCCCGAGAGAGGATTCGAACCTTCGACGTGGCGCTCCAGAGCGCTCGGCTATCCCCGCGCGGCAGCACGCTACGAGCGTATGACGACTTAATTGACCGTTTGAGACGATCGTCAGTGAGATACCGTGCTGTAGGCAGCGTGCAGCGGCGGCCAGAGTTCGGCGACCGCGCCACTGGTTAATTACGTTCATTAGCCGCCACGGGAGGGTGGCCACAATGGGAGTGCAGCCGCAATTACGGCACGCATTTACATGGCCGCTGCAGCCGCGCTGCTTGACCTTTAGCGAGCCCAGAGAGAGTGGACGCGTGCTAGACACCTTGGTCGGCCGCCAACAAACTAGCAGGCCAGACCGATAAGCGGAGACAGGAATGTGTAGCCTGCTACTTCCTGTCCCTAGTAGTCCAAGCATTAAGGACAAGTGGTTGCAAAAATTATTACCTGAAAACAAAAAGTATTAGCGTGTAGGAAATTAAATTTCCAATACAGTTTCACAGACTACAAACTCGAGCCTGGAGTTTCACAGACTACAAACTCGAGCCTGGAGTTTCACAGACTACAAACTCGAGCCTGGAGTTTCACAGACTACAAACTCGAGCCTGGAGTTTCACAGACTACAAACTCGAGCCTGGAGTTTCACAGACTACAAACTCGAGCCTGGAGTTTCTCAGACTACAAACTCGAGCCTGGAGTTTCTATATTATGAATCTGTTTGATATTTAAGTTCCTACACGCTCATATTTTTTGTTTTCAGGTAATAATTTCCGCAAATTTAGCATTACGCCATCTCAGAATGCTTCGACTGTAAGGTTTCCACGTATGACGTTTTTGGGGTCATCAGTCAGAAGATTGCTCTCGTGCAGCTCTCTACCGACTTCCGCCTGTCCACGCCTCTTCATGTCTCAATGCCAACGGCAACCCGCATCTATTCGGACCAGTTTACTGTTATCAGTAACTGTGCATATATGAGTTTCTAAATGCGTCAGAATTATAGGTGCCGGCGTCTGCCGCTAGGCCACCCCTCGGGCGGCGATCGCGTCGTTCTGTGCACACACAGACCGCGGACACGTGGAGAAGATGGAGCTAGCAGCTGCATGGCCACGTCCTGTTTTCTATGAATGCACTGTTCTCTTTCCGTGATGGCTTATGGTGACTTAATAGGGCTTCTCCCCATGCTTTATTGTCTCTCGAAACCTCCAACACGATCTCCAATTTTGTAGGCAACAGCATAGTATAATGGCTGTAACTGACAATGACAGCGGTACTATGTTGTGTTTTGTAGACTAACGTAGTATTGTGCAGCAGGTGCCAGCACCTGTAATTTTGACGCTCGATAGCGCAGTTGGGACATGTTACCAGACGCGGTAGACTTAAAAGATAGGCTAAGGAAACGCAAACCTACGTTTTTATCATTTGTCGATTTGGAGAAAACTTTCAAGAATGTTGATTGGAAAAGACCCTTCAAATTCTGAAGGTTGCAGGAGCAAAATATAGGGAGCGAAGATTTATATTCTACCTATACAAAAACCAGACTGCTGTTATTAGAGTCGAAGGGCAAGAAAGGGACACAGAGGTTGGGAAGGGAGTAAGACAGGGTTATAGCCTTTCCCCAAAGCTGTTCCATCTGTATATTGAGCAAGCTGTGAAGGAATGCAAGAACAAATTTGGAGAAGGAATTAAAGTGCAGGGAGAAAAAATAAAAACTTCGCGGTTTGCCAACGACATAGTAATTCTGTCAGAGACTGCAAAAGATCTGGAAGGGCAATTGAATGGCATGGACAGTGTCTTGAAAGGCAGATGTTAGATGAACATTAACAAGGGTAAAACGAGGGTAATGGAATGGAATGTCACAAAATCAGTCGATGCTGAAGGAATCAGTTTAGGTAATTAGACAATAAAAGTAGTAGCTGAGTTTTGTTATTTGGGTAGCAACATAACTTCTGATGGCCGAAGTAAAGAAAATATAAAATGCAGAATGGGTGTGGGAAGAAAAGCGTTTCTGAAGAAGCGAAATTAGTTGACATTCAATATTAATTTAAATGTTAGGAAGTCCTTTCTGAAAGCAGTTGTGTTGAGTGCAGCATTGTATGGCAGTGAAAGGTGGACGATAAGAAGTTCAAACAAAAAGATGACAGTGGTGCTACAGAAGAATGATGAAGATTAGATGGGTAGATCACGTGACTAATGAGGACGTGCTTAACCGAATTGGGGAGAAAAGGAGTTTCTCGCATATCCTAACAGAAAGGATAGGTTGGTGAGAGACATTGTGAGACATCAAGGAATTGTCAACTTAGCATTAGAAGGAAGCGTGTGGGGTAGAAAACCGTAGAGGGAAACCGAGATACGAATACAGTAAGCAGATTAAAAAGGATTTAGGTTGCCGAACGTATTCTCAGATGAAGAAACTTGCAAAGGACAGGATAGGGTAGCGTGGAGGGCTGCATCAAATCAGTCTGCGGACTGAAGACTACAACAACAACAACAACAACAACAACAACGAGGCGTGGGTTCCCTACCTCAATTTGGTCCTCAAGCCATCCTCTAGTGCCCCCACGAAGTTTGTCGTTATCATTTAGAAACACCATGTGTATCATCAACAGGAAAGTGACTATTTCGATGCGCACGCTTTAAGGTCGGTTCCTTGCGGGAATCTAATGTAAGCTGCGAGCAAGGGGAAGAAATGGGCAGGGGACATCGCCACGGTAGAGTGCTATTGTTGGACAGGAACGGAAGCATGTCTCGAGAGCCCAATTGCTTAAGGCGACCGCTGGGAATTCGGGTTCCAATCACTTTCCAGCACAAATTTTTCAACTTCGCCGCTGAATTTATTTCCGTGCTCTGAAAGTGTCTAACTGCTTGAATTTTTCGAATTAATAAAATAACGGCCGTTAATGTCAACCGATGGTGTCTGTTCTTTCGAACATGTCCGAAAAGGACACCATATCAGTAACAAACCTTCGGGCCTCGCCTGGGCTCGTCAACACTAATGACTGCAAACAAATTGCCTGCTCTGAAGTCTGTCGTTTCCAAATGTATAGAGCAGATGGACGTGTGCGGGTATAGAGACAACTTGATGTATCATGGACACTAAATGTCAGCAGGTGACTGTTGAAGCTTGTGCAGGCTCTGTAACGGTGTGTGTGTGTGTGTGTGTGTGTGTGTGTGTGTGTGTGTGTGTGCGCGCGCGCGCGCGCGCGCGCGCGCGCGCGCGCGCAGTTTGAGTGATATGACATCGCTGGTACGTCTACATACTACTCTGATGGGTGGCAAGTACGGCCGCATTATGGCTGATCACCTGCATCCATTCATGAGCATTCCGACCGACTTTGGCAATTCCAGCAGGACAATGCGACACCCCACACGTCCATAATTGCTACAGAGTGTCTCCAAGAACACTCTTCTGAAGTTAAACACCTCCACTGGCCACCAAACACCCCAGACATGAACGTTATTCAACATATCTCGGATGGCTTCCAATGTTCCCTTCAGAAGAGATACCAACCCCCCCCCCCCCCCCACACACACACACACACGCATACTCGTTTGGATTTATGGACAGTTCTGTAGGCTGCATGCTTTCAGTTCCCTCCAACATTACTTCAGACATTAGTCAAGTCCATGCCAATCATGATGCGGCACTTCTACGCGCTCGATTGTAGGCCGGTCTACCATTTTCCTTGGGTCTTTAGTGTAAAACAACAATCTCACGTTACTCATTCAGAAAAAAATGTTTGTGACATTTTGAAATCAATCATTTTGAAACTGCTCTAATAATTTGAATAAATTATAGAAAAATACACACTACTGGGCGTTAAAATTGCTACACCAAGAAGAAATGCAGATGATAAACGTGTATTCATTGGACAAATATACTAGAACTGACGTGTGATTACACTTTCACGCAATTTGGGTGCATAGATCCTGAGACGCCTGGGCATTGAGTCAAACAGAGCTTGGATGGCGTGTACAGGTACAGATCTCCAGGCAGCTTTAACACGATACCACAGTTCATCAAGAGTAGTGACTGGCGTATTGTGACGAGCCAGTTGCTCGGCCACCATTGACTAGACGTTTTCAATTGGTGAGAGATCTGGAGAATGTGCTGGCCAGGGCAGCAGTCGAACATTTTCCGTATCCAGAAAGGTCTGTACAGGACCTGCAACATGCGGTCGTGCATTATTCTGCTGAAATGTATGGTTTCGCAGGGATCGAATGAAGGGTAGATCCACGGGTCGTAACACATCTGAAATGCCACTATTCAAAGTACCGTCGATGCGAACAAGAAGTGTATCGAGACGTGTAACCAATGACACCCCATACCATCACGCCGGGTGATACGCCAGTATGGTGATGACGAATACACGCTTCCAATGTGCGTTCATCGCGATGTCGCCAAAGACGGATGCGACGATCATGATGGTATAAACAGCACCTGGATTTATCCGGAAAAATGGCGGTTTGCCATTCGTGCAGCCAGGTTCGTCGTTGCGTACACCATCGCAGGCGCTCCTGTTTGTGATGCAGCGTCAAGGGTACTCCCAGCCATGGTCTCCGAGCTGTTCGTTCAGATGGTTGTTGTCTTGCAAACGTCCTCATTTGTTGACTCAGGGATGTAGACGTGGCTGTACGATCAGTTACAGCCATGCAGATAAGATGCCTGTCATCTCGATTGCTAGTGATTCTAGGCCGTTGGGATCCAGCACGGCGTTCCCTATTACCCTCCTGGACCCACTGATTCCATACTTTGCTCACAGTCATTGGATCGCGACCAACGCGAGCAGCAATGTCGCTATACAATAAACCGCAATCGCGATGGGCTACAATCCGACCTTTATCAAAGTCGGAAACGTGATGGCACGGATTTGTTCTCCTTACACGAGGCATCACACAAACGTTTCACCAGGCAACGCCGGTCAACTGCTGTTTGTGTATGAGAAATCAGTTGGAAACTTTCCTCATGTCAGCACGTTGTAGGTGTCAGCACCGGCGCCATCCTTGTGTGAATGCTCTGAAAAGCTAATGATTTGCATCTTCTTCCTGTCGGCTAAATTTCGCGTCTGTAGCACGTCATCTTCGTGGTGCAGCCATTTTAATGGCCAGGAGTGTAGATGGACAAGACCAGGAATCCATTCATTGACAATGCTGGAGAGTGGCTCCAGGAACCTCGTACTGTTACACTCTTACAGACGTATGGAAAGTTCTGCACGCTGCACGGTGTCAGTTCCCTGCAGCATTACTTCAGACATTAGGCGAGTCCCTGCCACGTCACATTGCAGGACTTCTGCGTGCTCGCGGATGCGCTCCACGAGATTAGGCAGGAGTACCAATTTCTTTGGCTCTTCCGTGTGTAATGTTCCGCCAAGTGATTACAGCGCGGAAATTTTTTTACCTGTTTCTCAGTGTAATATACCCATAGCAGCCGCTGAAGAACCTAGAAGTTTGTGTGAAGGTAGCTCCCCACTGCCCGTAGAAGGGTTAAGACAGCAGCAGGGCCAGCAGTGGTCCGGCTGTGCATGCAGTGGGTGGGAGCGCGTCAGGTGGAGACATTCCAGGCACGCGACGTGGGGGGAAAGCGGCAGCAGCCAGCTGTGTCGCAACCGCGGCCGCGGCCGGCTATTTGCCAGCCGCGCCTCCACTACCTGCACCTACCAGACGTACATACCACTGTTCACCACACCAGCAACGGCTCGCCACCGGTATCGCCGGCAGGCGGTCGGCTCGCTTCCACCTGGCCGAACATGAAGTAGGAGTGATGTCAGGTGTGCCACCCAACTGCTGTTGTGGCAGCCCTGCGCCGGAATAACCGCGCCCAATATACGCCGGAGATGTCGTATCACATCTACCTGACGTCAACAGGAACAAGTATGCCTTAAATGAATTTCATCTGGCGTATAGATGAAATTGCGTCCTACAGACAAACGACATTTTTTCCACACAGATTACAAAATGGCAGATATCGAAATAATTGACAGAGGGATAGAAAAACAATTAAAATCGCTTAAAAGAGGAAAGGCCGCAGGACCGGTTGGGATACCAGTTCGTTTTTACACAGAGTACGGCGAAGGAACTGGCCCCCGTCCTCGCATTGGTGTATCGTAGGTGTCTAGAACAGCATATCGTTCCGAAAGATTGGAAAATGGCGCAGAAGGGTCAAGAAGGGTCCTCTAACAGACGTGCAGAACTGTAGGCCTATATCTCTAACGTTGGTCAGTTGTAGAATTTTGGAACATGTATTATGTTCGAATATAATGACATTTCTCGAGACTAGGAATCTGCTCAGTAGGTATCAGCATGGGTTTCGAAAAAGGCGTTCGTGTGAAACCCAGCTCGAGCTATTCGTCCACGAGACTCAGAGGGTCATAGACACGGGTTCTCAGGTAGATGCTGTGTTTCTCGACTTCCGCAAGGCGTTTGATACAGTTCCCCACAAACGTTTAATGAACAAAGTAAGAGCATATGGTCTATCAGAACAATTGTGTGATTGGATTGAGGAATTCCTAGATAACAGAAAGTAGCAGGTCATTCTCAATGGAGAGAAGTCTTCCGAAGTAGGAGTTATGTCAGTGTTATGTCAGGGGTGCCACAGGGGAGTGTCGTGGGTCCGTTGCTGTTCACGATATATAGAAATGACCTTGCGGATAACATCGGAAGTTCACTGAGGCTTTTCTCGGATGATGCGGTAGTATATAGAGAGGTTGTAACAATGGAAAATTGTATTGAGATGCAAGGTATCTGCATCGAATTGACGAATGGTGCAGGGAATGGTAACAATCTCAATGTAGACAAGTGTAATGTGCTGCGAATACATAGAAAGAAAGATCCTTTATTATTTAGCAACACTATAGCAGGTCAGCAACTGGAAGCAGTTAATTCCATAAATTATCTGGGAGTAGTCATTAGGAGGGATTTAAAATGGAACGACCATATAAAATCAATCGTCGGTGAAGCAGATGCCAGACTTAGATTCATTGGGAGAATTCTAAGGAAATGCACCCCGAAAACAAAGGAAATAGGTTACAGTATACTTGTTTAGGTTACAGCTTTAATACTGCTCACCGGTGTGGGATCCGTACCAGGAGGGATTGATAGAGGAGGTAGAGAAGATCCAACGGAGAGCAGCGCGCTTCGTTACAGGATCATTTGGTAATCGAGAAAGCGTTACGGAGATGATCGATAAACTCCAGTGGAAGACTCAGCAGGAGAGAGGCTCTGTCGCTCGGTACGGGCTTTTATCGAAGTTTCGAGAACTTACCTTTAACGAGGAGTCTAGCAGTATATTGCTCTCTCCTACGTATATCTTGCGAAGAGATCGTGAGGATAAAATCAGACAGATTAGAGCCCACACAGAATCATACCGACTATCCTTCTTTCTGCGAACAATATATGACTGGAATAGGAGGGAAAATCGATAGTGGTACTCAAGGTACCCTCCGCCATACACCGTCGGGTGGCTTGCGGAGTATTGTTGTAGATGTAGACTGAGTCCAGCAATATTAACCACTACGGTGCAGCTCCGTAGCACGGTGGTAGAGTGCCAGACTACAAATCCAAAGGTCGCCGGTTCAATCCCCGCCAGGTCCTAGGATTTTTATCTGTCACTTTCCACATTTTTCCGCCTCTCGCAGGGTTGCTGATGTGAAAAATACCGTGGTTCGGAACCCACGTTAAACTGTAGGTCCCCCTGTAACTAGCTGGGTAAGTCAGCTCGAAGGTCGGAGGAAAGCAACGGCATACCACCTGCAAACAGGACCATTCCTAGTAAAGCACTGTGGAGTTCATATCAATCGTCGGATTCTTGACTGCTTTACCTTTTACCTTTTTATAACGAAAGACGCGTCACCACGATTACAAGAGCCTCACGAAACCAAGTCAATTTCCCCAATACCGAGTCAGCCTGATTCTGTAAACACTTCAATATTACTGATGCGTGTGGGTTACCTCCATAGTATTGTGATCGCAGTCTTGCTACCGACTTACCTCGACAATGGCTGTAACATCACAAGCAGAAATAACACTACACTTGCACTCCTACTTGCCAGGTAAAGGTAAAGCAGCCAACAGTCCGAAAATTGGTTTGAACACCACAGTGCTTTACTAGCCATGGTGCTATTTAGAGGTGGTATACTCTTGCCTCCCTGCGACCTTCGAACTGACTTACCCAGCCGGTTATAGGGGTACCTACAGTTTAACGTGGGTTTCGAACCACATGAGCAATACTGCCAGAGATGAAAGAAGTGGAAAGTGACATAAAAATCCTGGGACCTGGCGGGGATCGAACCCGCGATCTTTGGATTCATAGTCTGGCACTCTACCACTGTGCAACCGAGGCGCACATGCGAGGACAGCAGTTCAAACCCGCCTCAGACCATCCGGATTTACCTTTTTCGCTCCAGGATAATGCCGGGATTATTCTAGTCAAAACACACGGACGACTCCTTTTCCCACCCTTAACAAAAGGCTATTGATCAGGACGTAAAAACCTAATCTTTCTTCCTTATGCCAAATTAACCTGAAGTAAGCCATGATGGCACAGAGATAGGCGCACTTTAACAAATTTTGGTCAACTGAGCCAATGTCGCCGCCGTTGCACATTTCGGAAACGGTTTCTCGCTGCCGCGTTTACATGTTAAAGACGGAAGCAGATTTGCTACACTTCCCGATTTCAGTTGTTTCAAATCTGCATCTGTACAAGCGACACTTCGGTCATATACTTCCTCATGTGATCAAATATTTTGTACGGTGCCTATATCTTATCATGGCTGTTGGTACACCTTACTTCAGGTTTTTGACGGGTGCCCAGGATTTCACACGAAATCGTTTCACAGCTCACATTACAAGATTCTAATGATGCCCCAAAAAGGCGAAACGCGTTAACATAAATAAATTATTGGAACCAAGACTGTTTTATTAGACCTGCATTGTTTGCTGTGCTAAACGCCCCGATTCAGGAAGTGCTACTACATTTCCACTTCCTTAAGGCCATAATCTGTTTTCGCTATTACCTAAACTCACGAACATTTATGAAACGTGCTTGAATTGGCAGCTTACTTTCTCTCTCTTTCCTTTTTTAAAAATGTTCGGCTTATTTGGATGCAATGTATAGCGAAGGAGAGATGAAAATATTGCATTGAGCCTTAAGTGCTGAACCTCTAATATTTAAGAGAAAAAGCCTTTGACCGTCTATTTCAGGAACTGAAACAGCTGATTTCTATTAGATTTTTGCGTGAAACAAGTGAAAATCGGCAACTGGTTGTCAATCTGTGTAGCAAAATCGCTTTCGAATTCAGCAGGTAAACACGACAGCGATAAACTGTTTCCGAAATGCAGTTTTCGTCTTGCGAAAGTTGTGTCGTTTGACAAATTCTACAGTGAAATATGACATGATACATTTAGAAGTAGTAGCAGTTAATCTTATGTCCATAAATACTTGGAAAAAGTACTATGGGAGAATATATTATTAAGCTGCAGTGCAGGAATTGTGATCCCCGTAACTATCGTTACAAATTGCATGAGGAACCATAGACGTCATTAGAACGAAGTCTGTGGAATAAAAAATCGTGGAGAGAAATCGAGAGACGAATACAGTAAGCAGATTTAAAGTGTGCAGGTTACCGTTCTTATTATCAGATGAAGATGGTTGCACATTACAGCGTAGCATGGAGACCTGCACCAAACCAGTCTACGACCTGAAGACCACAACAAACAACTGTACGTAACTGCTGAATAGGTTTGCTCCAAACATTTCATCCAAAATGTCGATGCAGTCCTTCATTCTGGTTTGAAGGCAAAAACTTTTAAATGCCTGCTGTTGCTTCATAAATAACTCAAAATCACTAGATAGAGCAAACTAGATCTTGTCAGCCTGTATATGGTTTTAAGCTGCTTGCCTCATACATGTTGGTAAGTACGAGGCTGGTATCCATGCCAAACGCTAGAAAAACACAAAATACCACACTTGAAATCTACACTGATCCATGGGATGCAAGAGCCTTGACGGTACTAAATGCCAGTGAAATATCAAAAGTTTTATATAAGGAAATCATTCCTTACAAAAATGTTAATTCCAGCCCTAAAATATCGGTACAGTACATCGTCCTGTTTGATGTCAAAAACTTCCAAATGCTGGCAGTTGTTTTTATAAGCAAATCAGAATCAAATTACGCAAAAAGTCCACTCTATTATCAATGGGTAGCTGAGATCTGTCCTCTCACGTGCAATCTGCAGATATGTCACGACACTTGGCCTCTTATCGCTGAACTCCGCTTGTTTGTTGGCCCCTTTACACACACTGATTTTACGCACTCAAGCCGTGGATTCAGGTTAGCACGCGCAGATCAGGACCGTGGGAAAAATTTTTAAATAATAAATTATGTTCTTAACGTAAGCTAGCCAGAGATTCGTGTACAAAATTGGAAGCAACATACATAACTTAAGATGAAATTAATTAATAGCTTGATATGAAACCAGGCTGGTTTTACTGGAAGCCTTTTACTCATACTGATGTTTCATACGCGTCGTCTTATGTATCGAAAAGAACTTTCAGAAGGCAAACTACTGAATCAAATTAACGCCGACAAAAAAAAACAGATCATGTTTAAGGGACACTACGTTGCCGCGTGGAACAGAGAAACAGGTATACGGAGCGTTAGGTAGCCTAGCTCCCCGATCGAATTATTGTATAAATGAATGTCTTTAAAAGTTATGTAAATGTTAACAGTGCCCTGGGCAGCGTTTGAACGATACTAAGTGACTTCCAACAACACGAAATGGTAATTTCTGTTTTGACAGGACCGGTGAACAAAGTACATATTGGGAGCACAGTACAGGCTTTAATGATATTGTTAGTTATATCGCGGAATTAAATATAGCACATGAGATACGAATCTTTCTCTCATTTAACGTAAGTGGAAAAATACGTAAGGTGCTGTTCTTTTTTCCTAATAACAGAAACTGCGGAAGCTCTTGTAGTGACAAAGTAGCGTCCCATGACAGACACACACACACACATATACACTGCTGAAAGTAGTTGTCTTATAAGCTGTAACCTTTGCCGAGGAATTGGAGTGGGACAACGGAACATGTGATTTAATCTCTTAGCCCTGCATAGGGATCATAGAGTACGGAACAACTTATAGAATTACCTCTATTAAGTATCGTGTTGCGTCAAGAACATTAACAGAACCTGTTACAGCCTTTCACCAGTTTATTCTACATATGCCATGTATTCGTTCTTCTTTAGTTTTCTAATGTTACCTGCAAGTCACTGCAGACTTTTACTGAAACGCCAACTGGCTGGCGAGGTTTTATTAATATATTTTGTAGATGTAATCCTGAATATTCATATATCGATAAAAATACATTCAGTGACTGCAAACAAATTTTTTATTGAAAACTCGCCAGTTTCGATCTCCGCGTGACCACCTTAACATCGCCCACAATCAAGGACTGTCTTTACAATCTTTGCTCTTCATAATGCTGCTGCTGCTGCTACTACTACTAAAGCTCTCTCCATAGCCCTTTCTAACGGTGTCAGCAACATTTTACGTTGCTCTTCTCGACAGAACTGAAAACATCAGAACGTTTCCATCCGAACGCAGTCTTTGATTACGTACATTTGTACGATGCCTATCAATTCCAGCAGACACTAAGAAAAAGCAACAGCGCTATGACAGTAATGATACTGTATAAATCCGAGCCACGTGCGTCGGTCGTGTAGACTCGAGTGTTATCGGACGCTTTCGACAGCATCTGGCCATAAAGTTCAGTTCCGCGTTCTGCAGTCGGCAAGTGTAAAAGTGAACGTGGCAGGCCTTTGTAACGACAGTATTGTCGCTGCTACAAACACAACGTTCCAAGAAGCGTCATAAAGAAACTATTACAGAACAGACGTTCACCGCAAACATAGTTATCCGCTGTCAGCGTACTTTGTTGAAACAGCTGCCAGCTACATGTACGTAACTCGCTGACTTTCAACACTGTAGTTCTTGTCTCTTCTTCGCGATGATTTTTAGAATCGCCAACGATCTTGTTCTAATTCTAATGTTGCACACAATGCACTTCAGCTGGGATAATGAACGATTATATCGATTACTCTCTGTATTCGTAAAAAAATTAATAAAGTCATTGTGCACAGTTTTATTATCTCCGATAGCTTCAGAGGAAAAATTTCGAAAAAGACTAGGTTTTCGCGTTGCTTGGTCAAAACAACAAACATTTATTACTAGCATTGTTATACTGAATTTACTACTTTTGAAAGATTTTGTAATTTCTAATTTAGTTATTAATAGGAAAAAAATCCAAAATCTAATGTTTGTAAATCTATGGACTCAACTGCTTGCTTATTAGTTCGCAGCTTACAAACTACTTAAAGTAAACTAACCTAAGGACAACACAAACAACTATGCCTGAGGGTGGACTCTAACCCCCGACGGGGAACGGCCGCGCGCACCACAGCACGGCGCCCCAGTGCGCACGGCTAATCCACTGCGGCTATTAAATTACTAGCATCGGTAGCAAAGCATATTATGCCTAAATTTCTTTTTTATGTAGTAGCGTCGTAATATCTTGTTGCGTCGAAAATTTTACTAAGATTAAAAGTTGAGTGATGTTTACCCCATTTGCAATATTTAATGTATTTTAGTTGCAACCATGCAAATATTAGAAAAAGTAAAGAATAGTTTCTTAAATCAAAGAAAACATTTTTTATCTAAATGTACAGTAGAGTTCGGAACACACACACACACACACACACACACACACACACACACACACACACACACACACACACACACAGAGAGAGAGAGAGAGAGAGAGAGAGAGAGAGAGAGAGAGAGAGAGAGAGAGAGAGAGAGCAAGCATTGGAGGGGAGATGGACAACTAGAGAGTATGCAATAATAATTACCTAGGCAACGCTGACTTTGCAGCTTGTATATTACAAGACAATACCGCATTTGTAAGAACTCCACAAACTAAAAATACTGAACTTTTTGTTTTGTTTTTAAGTTTGTGGAGTTCTTACAGATGCGGTATTGTTTTATAATATACAAGCTCCAAAGTCGGCGTTGCCTAGGTAATTATTATTGCATACTCTAGTTGTCCATCTCCCCTCCAATGCTTCGTCTCTCTCTCTCTCTCTCTCTCTCTCTCTCTCTCTCTCTCTCTCTGACTTTCAACGAACCCCCTTCCATCTGCTCGTTTTTTCTCTGTTCATTCTACCTCTTTATCTCCTACTACCTTCTCCACCCACTCCCATGAACCACAGACATTGCCGAGGTGGGGTGGCTTGCGTGCCTCAACGATACAGATAGCCGTACCGTAGGTGCAACCACAGCGGAGGGGTATCTGTGTAGAGGCCAGACAAACGTGTGGTTCCTGAAGAGGGGCAGCAGCCTTTTCAGTAGTTACAGGGGCAACAGTCTGGATGATTGACTGAGCTGGCCTTGTAACATCAGCTAATGTGGCTTTGCCACACAGCTACTGCGAACGGCTGAAAGCAAGGGGAAACTACAGCCGTTACTTTTCCCGAGGACATGCAGCTCTACTGTATGAACATATGATGATGGCATCCTCTCGGGTAAAATATTCCGGAGGTAAAATAGTCCCCCATTCGGATCTCCGGGCGGGGACTACTCAGGAGGATGTTGTCATCAGGAAAGACAATACTGGCATTCTACGGATCGGAGCGTGGAATGTTAGATCCCTTAATCGAGTAGGAAAATTAGAAAATTTAAAAAGGGAAATGGATAGGTTGAAGTTAGATATAGTGGGGATTAGTGAAGTTCGGTGGCAGGATGAACAGGATTTCTGGTCAGGTGAGTACAGGATTATAAATACAAAATCAGTTGGGGGTATCACAGGAGTAGGACTGATAATGAATAAGAAAATAGGAATGCGGGTAAGGTACTATGACCAGCACAGCGATCGCATTATCATTGTCAAGATAGATACGAAGCCAACACAGACAACAGTAGTACAGGTTTATATGCCAACTAGCTCTGCCGATGATGAGGAGATCGAAGAAATATATGAGGAGCTAAAGGAAATTATTCAGACCATTAAAGGAGAGGAAAACTTAATTGTTATGGGAGACTGGAATTCGGTAGTAGGACAAGGAAGGGAAGGGAAGATAGTGGGTGAATATGGTCTGGATAAAAGGAATGAAAGAGGAAGCCGCCTGGTAGAATTTTGCACGGAACATAATTTAGTTATAACAAACACCTGGTTTAAGAATCACAAAAGAAGGTTGTATACGTGGAAGAGACCAGGAGACACCGGGAGATACCAGATAGATTTTATAATGGTAAGACATAGATTTCGGAACCAGGTTTTGAAGTGTAGGACATACCCAGGGGCAGACATAGACTCTGAGCATAACTTGTTGGTTATGAACTGTAGGCTGAAACTGAAGAAACTACAGAAAGGTAGGAAAATAAGGAGATGGGACCTAGATAAATTGAAGGAACCTGAAGTTCTTAAGAATTTCAGAGGGAGCTTCAGGCAACAATTGACAGAAACAGGGGAAAATAAAACAGTTGAGGAGGAATGGGTAAAATTGAGAGATGAAATAGTGAAGGCAGCAGAGGACAAAATAGGTAGGAAGGCAAGACCTACAAAGAATCCTTGGATATCACAGGAGATACTAAATTTAATCGATGAAAGGAGAAAGTATAAAAATGCAGTAAATGAAACAGGCAAAATGGAGTACAGACGACTAAGAAATGAGATTGACAGGAAGTGCAAAATGGCTAAGCAGGAATGGCTAGAAGGCAAATGCAAGGATGTAGAAGAATGTATAAATAGGGGAAAAATAGATACAGCCTACAGAAAAATAAAAGAAACATTTGGAGATAAGAAAAACAGCTCTATGAATATCAAGGACACTGATGGAAAACCAGTTCTCAGCAAAGAAGGGAAAGCTGAAAGGTGGAAAGAGTATATAGAGGGGCTCTACAAAGGAAATGAACTTCGAGACACTATTGTAGGAAGGGAAGAGAACGTAGATGATGATGATGATGATGAAATAGGAGATACTATACTGAGAGATGAATTTGACAGAGCACTGAAAGACCTAAGTCGAAACAAGGCCCCTGGGGTAGATGATATCCCGTCAGAGCTACTGAAGTCTCTGGGCGAACCAGCCATGACAAAATTGTTTCACATTGTGTGTAAGATGTATGAGACAGGTGAAGTACCCTCAGACTTTAAGAAAAATGTTATAATCCCCATTCCAAAGAAAGCGGGTGCAGACAGGTGTGAAAACTACAGAACCATCAGTTTGATAAGTCATGGTTGCAAAATATTAACACGAATTATATACAGAAGGATGGAAAAGCTGGTAGAAGCCGACCTCGGGGAAGATCAGTTTGGGTTCAGGAGAAATGTAGGAACACGGGAGGCAATACTCACTTTACGGCTTATCCTAGAAGATAGATTAAGAAAAGGCAAACCTACATTTCCAGCTTTTGTAGATTTGGAGAAGGCTTTTGACAATGTTGATTGGAATAAACTCTTTCAAGTTCTGAAGCAAGCAGGAGTAAAATATAGGGAGCGTAAGGTTATTTACAACTTGTACAAAAACCAGACAGCGGTTGTCAGAGTTGAAGGGCATGAAAGGGATGCAGTGGTTGGAAAGGGAGTAAGACAGGGTTGTAGCCTTTCCCCAATGTT
The DNA here is from genome assembly GCA_026315105.1 of Locusta migratoria. NCBI lineage: Eukaryota > Metazoa > Arthropoda > Insecta > Orthoptera > Acrididae > Locusta > Locusta migratoria. The sequence continues at coordinate 250,724,869 of CM048744.1, read as the reverse complement.
GTTCAATTTGTACATTGAGCAAGCTATAAAGGAAAGCAAGGAGAAATTTGGAGAAGGAATTAAAGTTCAGGGTGAAGAATTAAAAACATTGCGTTTTGCCGACGACATAGTGATTCTGTCAGATACAGCAAAGGACCTGGAAGAGCAATTGAACGGAATGGACAGTGTGCTGAAAGGTGCATATAAGATGAACATTAACAAGAGTAAAACTAGGGTAATGGAGTGCAGTGTAAGAAAATCAGGTGATGCTGAAGGAATTAGATTAGGTAACGAAACAATAAAGGAGGTAGATGAGTTTTGTTACTTGGGCAGTAAAATAACAAATGATGGTCGCAGTACAGATGATATAAAATGCAGAATGGCAATGGGTAGAAAGGCGTTTTTGATAAAGAGAAATTTGTTAACATCGAATATTGATTTAAGCCTAAGGAAGTCCTTTCTGAAGGCATTTGTATGGAGTGTTGCCTTGTATGGGAGTGAGACATGGACGATAAACAGTGCGGACAGGAAGAGGATAGAGGCTTTTGAAATGTGGTGCTACAGAAGAATGCTGAAGATTAGGTGGGTGGATCGCGTAACTAATGAAGAGGTACTGAACCGAATTGGGGAGAAAAGAAATTTCTGGCATACCTTGACTAAACGAAGGGATAGATTGGTAGGACACATTCTTAGACATCAAGGAATTGTGAATTTAGCGTTGGAGGGAAGTGTGTGGGGTAAAAATCGCAGAGGGAGACCAAGAGACGCGTATAGTAAGCAGATTCAAGTGGATGTGGGTTGTCGTTCTTATGAGGAGATGAAAAGGCTTGCTCAGGATAGAGTAGGGTGGAGAGCTGCATCAAACCAGTCTCCGGACTGAAGACCATAACAACACAACAACCTTCTCCACCTATCTATGAAAACTCATAGCTGTCTGTCGCCTGTCGTTGCGATCAGTGAAACACTGTCAAACCTTATTGCAACGCACCCTCTGCCATGAACCATACGCTGACTTGCGATTTATAACCACCCCCCCCCCCCCCCGCATGAAAACAATGAATCATGAGCGAAGTTTCTAATAATTGGTAAAACGGAGTCAAAGTCTGTTGAGAGGTACCCTCTTGCTTTGATCATAAAGTGCGCAAAATTTCTTCGTGACAGGAATGAAACTGTAGAAATGTGTCTACATCTTAAGTACTCTCCACCATCCACCAAACGGTATTTTATGTAGACAATGTCTGTTGTTTTTAAGGTCAAGTGTGCAACATTTTATCGAGATCTGACTAAAACTGTAGATTTGTATTAATGGTTACACAAAGAAACTCACACAAGGACAGTTCTTTATATATAAATCCGTACTCCGATTTATTACTATTATGGCGCATCAAAGGAGTACCCGCGTCCCTCTTTTCCTTTCTAGGCTGCATCCGCCAAACAGTTGTGTGTGGCGTGTTGCATTTCCAGGGGATAATAGACGTCAGGTTTTAGATTTTTGACGGCCAAACCATTTCCGAGTTTTAGAAAGACTCAGAGGACAGCTTTTCATATACAGAGGGGTCCAAAAAAATTATCCACTGTTTAAAAGTGCATAACTTGCAAACTAATTGACGGAGTTTGGTGTAGTAATTTGGTAGTGTAATAGTTTGTAGTTCCGGCAATCGCCATACAAGCGTTTAATTGCGTTGTTTTGTTTTGTCAGATGTCAGACGCCGGATACTCAGTGTTTTGTTCTTAGTTGCACAGAGTTACTCGAGTAAACATGGCTGGCGCAAGGTTTACATTCGCTGAAATGTTCAAATGTCTGTAAATATCGGACCAAACTGCGTGGTCATCAGTCCGTAGCCTACAAACTACTTAAACTAAGGGAAACTAACCTAAGGACCAACACACACACTCATGCCCCAGGGAGGACTCGAACCTCCACGGCGAGCAACCACGCGCTCCACAAGCGAGACGCTGTATACAGCTCGGTTACATTCGATGAAAGGAAGTCAGTTTTGAAGTGGTATTTGAAGTACGTAAACATTAATGAGGTTTAACGGCATTGACGAAATGAGTATCAAACACAGGCACCGACACGTTTAACGATTCGTCGCATACGAGACAAATTTGAAGCCGCAGGCTGGACTTTTACCTGTGGGGAACACTAAAGGACGTCATTTATCGACAAAAGCCACGTACACTGGATGAACTTCGAGGATCCATCGTACGTTCATGTGCAGATATCCACCTGAATACGTTGCAGTCAGTAGTTTGTGCTGCGGTTCGGCGACATCGTTTGTGTGTGGATGTTAATGGTGGCCATTTCGAACACCTACAGTGATATCTTTAAGTTGGATTTCAAGCTACACTTTCACCAAAAATGAGACAGCTCTGTCAATTAGTTTGGAAGTTATGGACTTTTAAACAGTGGATACATTTTTTGGACCCCTCTGTGTAAGTGTTACACAAGTTCTACCGCGTTTGTCTGTCTGTCCTATATCACACAGTGAATGCCGATCGTTCGTGATTAGTATCCTCATTTTTCAATGTTTTCGTCACTGACGATGGTCGCCGGTTGTCCGTTACGGGCAGGGCCGTATTTAGTGTATTCGACGCCCCTGTGCAGTAATGTATTTTAGCCCCCCCCCCTCCCACTGACATCTGGGATTGAAACTGATGAACTAAAGAAAAACACTTCTCTGGTTACGCCGCTTCTGTCAAGACAATAACCTGAGTTATAAAATGTATTGCTGTAATCAAAACTCAGAATAATGATTGAATTAACATTAAAATAATATTTTTTTAAATTCGATGGTATAATTTTGCTGTCCCCAGAATTTTGCCGCTCTGTGCAGCTGCACATGTTGCTCCTACCTAAATACGGCCCTGGTTACGGGGATTGGCAGAAACACTTTGCAGATGTCCTCGAAAGCGGACGAACCACTATTACACTTCGTGAACACACACGTATGCGTTCCTTGAGGTGTCTTGCTAGGCTTAAAACTTTAAATTGATCCTTTCACCACTCATCTTCCTGTTCTCAATTCAGAACCAACGCACTGAACAAGCCCTTCTTTGAACAGGTTTAACACGGAATACACACGAAACAGAACTATGGTGGGGGCGGGTTGTCAACTAGACTTGCGCATAATAGTTCGCGATCGGGAGCGCTCACTTTAGTTCGCGGCTCTGCCTCGAACTAGTTCTTTTAGTTCGTCCGTTACCAGTGACGGCTGAGCGGCGTGGTCTGCGCATACAGTTGGTGGAAGAAGTTCCCCCACCTAGCTGCTTCATGCGCCTGTTGCTTGAACCGCTAACGATGTCATGCAAACCAAAAGAAACAGTTTGTGGATAATCTGTCGTGTTTAAGTTCACAGTTATCTCTATATCTTGGCATGATGCAATTTATTAGTCAGATATTGCAGAGTGCAGAATACGTCAAAGCAGGAATTTTGTTATGTTCAAATGTTTGTAGAGTCTATGGGACTTAACTACGGAGTCATCAGTCCCTAAACTTACAAACTACTTATGAACTACTTACAACTAAGGACGACACAAATATCCATGCCCGAGGGAGGATTCGAACCCCTGACCGTAGTGGCCGTGCGGATCGTGACTGGAGCGCCTCAATCCCCTCGGCCACCGCGGCCGGCGAAATTTTGTAACACTGAACTCTGTAATCCAGCAGGCAGACGCTAACCACGAAATGGCTCTCATCAGCAGAAGGCAAACACGGGATTTTTAATTCTGTTCGCGACCTAACGCCGCATATCTAGTTCGCCACATCTTTCAGTTCGCGACCGGTAGCTCTCCTTTTGTTTCGCAGTTCGGCCGCGAAGTAGGTCGCTCTTTTCAGTTCGCCCGCTCGTTTTGGCTTTTACTACCGCTACTACAACTACAACTGAGCTGCATCTCAGCTCGAAATGACGGCAACTGGCAGAAGGGAATCACGCGATTCTGCGCGCTCTCGCGTCCTCTCGCTGTTACCCGTCAGTCTTCGAAAAAGGAGCGGACGAACTAAGAGGCTAGGGATCTGCGAACTAGTTCGTCTAGTCCGCCTGTGGGAGCGCTCTTCCGAACTAGTTTGCATAGTTCGCCTGTGGGAGCGCTCTTCCGTACTAGTTCGTTCGCGAACTACACAAGACTATTGTCAACACCGGCCGCTATGCAGGTGCAGCGTTGTGGTTCGCCTGTGTTGTCCTGTCTACCATTCCAACTTTATTCATTGACAGAGTTTTTGTATACAACTTGAAGGACAGTGTAGTGTTAGAGGAGACGTGACAGGGAGCAGTGTGTTGGCTTTGGCGACAAGGCGGCCCATTCGCGGCCTTGTTAGGAGCGCCACTGCTGGCCCAGCACGTAGGACGGACAGGGCACGACACATGACTCCGCGCCACGCTGCTCTCACCTTGCCTGACACCACGCCGTCTCCTCTAAAATTGACAACCGTTGTTTGCATTGTCAGAAGGGGACGCAGAACTCGGTCTTTCGAAATAATTACACAGCCAAGTTTGTAGCACACGCCCCCTTTCATACTCCGTGAACATATACAGGGTGTTACAAAAAAGGTACGGTCAAACTGTGTGTGTGTGTGTGTGTGTGTGTGTGTGTGTGTGTGTGTGTGTGTGTGTGTGTTGTTGACCATGAGGGACCAAACAACGAGGTCATCAGTCCCTTTAACTCCTAATTGTACATGCAACAGAACCCAACGAAAAATGTTGGAAAGCTAAAAGACCATTCCACTAGGAATTGAAATAATCTCACCGACAAGACTAACACCAACTTAGGGTAGCGAAAGCTACAGTGTCCGCTCCCATAGCTCCGGAAGCGACTAAAACCTTCTAAACCACAAGTTACTAATGGCACAGTGGTCAACACATCACAGATTCAGAGTAGGGAGAAATAAAACGACAAAAAGTAAAAGAGTGTGGGGGACTGGGGGGGGGGGGGGGGAGAAGGCTCAAAACCCCGCAAACAGCCAAGAGTCACAAACCCACTCACCTCGACCAAGCGAGTCCTAGAGCTGAGAATAAAACCTACTTTCACGGAGGAAGGCAAGGACGCGATCAACCATCCGTGGGTCATCCGCCAAAACTAGAGGCAACGAAGGCGGTAGGCCATAGCCGCCACGAAGTGTCAAACGAAGAGGACATTCAACCAGAATATGAGACACGGATTGTACGGCTCCAAAATCACAATGTTGTGGACTGTCATTGCGTAAAAGAAATCCATGGATCAGCCTGAAGTGTCCAATACGGAGGCCACAGAGGACAGTCGATTCTCTCCGGGAAGGGCGTAAAGATGAACTCCAAGCTGCAGTCGTATCTTTGACGGTGAGGAGTTTATTGGAAGGGGCAGTAGCTTTCCAACTGCTATCCCATGAGGAGTGAAGCAAATGTCTGATCTGCACCCGCAGATCCGCACCCGGAATTAGAAAGAGAGGTGGGCAGCGAGTAATTGCCGATCTAGCCAACTCGTCAGCCTGTTCGTTCCCTGTAATACCTACTTGGCTTGGCACCCAGAGAAAGGTAACGGAGCAGGTAGCACGATGGAGGTCAGCAAGGAGATCGTGGATGGAAATAACCAATGGATGGGAGGGGAAACATCAATCAATGGCCTGCAGACTGCTCATGGAGTCAGCACAGATTAAACCACGTTCCACGGCAGTCTGTTTAATAAAACAGAGGGCTCTATAAATCGCCATCAGCTCTGCCGTGAACACACCCCATGCCTCTGGCAGAGAATGGCATCGGCCAAACATTCAGGAAAGATTCCTCACACACAAAGAAAGAAAATATGTTATGTGGACATGTGTCCGGAAACGCTTAATTTCCATGTTAGCGCTCGTTTTATTACTTCTCTTCAAATCACATTAATCATGGAATGGAAACACACAGCAACAGAACGTACCAGCGTGACTTCAAACACTTTGTTACAGGAAATATTCAAATTGTCCTCCGTTAGCGAGGATACATGCATCCACCCTCCGTCGCATGGAATCCCTGATGCGCTGATGCAGCCCTGGAGAATGGCATATTGTATCAGCCGTCCACAATAGGAGCACGAAGAGTCTCTACATTTGGTACCGGGATTGCGTAGACAAGAGCTTTCAAATGCCCCCATAAATGAAAGTCAAAAGGGTTGAGGTCAGGAGAGCGCGGAGGCCATGGAATTGGTCCGCCTCTACCAATCCATCGGTCACAGAATCTGTTGTTGACAAGCGTACGAACACGTCGACTGAAATGTGCAAGAGCTCTATCGTGCATGAACCACATGTTGTGTCGTACTTGTAAAGGCACATGTTCTAGCAGCACAGGTAGAGTACCCCGTATGAAATCATGATAACGTGCTCCAGTGAGCGTAGGTGGAAGAACATGAGGCCCAATCAAGACATCAACTATTCCTAACCAAACGTTCACAGAAAATCTGTGCTGATAACGTGATTGCACAATTGCGTGCGGTTTCTCGTCAGCCCAAACATGTTGATTGTGAAAATTTACAATTTGATCACGTTGCAATGAAGCCTCATCCGTAAATAATCAGCTCTAACATGGAAATTAAGCGTTTCCGGACACATGTCCACATAACATATTTTCTTTCTTTGTGTGTGAGGAATGTTTCCTGAAAGTTTGGCCGTACCTTTTTGTAACACCCTGTATGTATGTATGTATGTATGTAGGTAGGTAGAGAGAGGGCCAGTAGATGAATTTGTATCCCGTGGGAAAGCTCCGTCCCTATTGCAAGTTGAGATCTGATTGGCTCCCGCCTATACTAGTTGTCCGCCAAAACCTTAAGCTTGTTTTATTAATATTTAACTTTCCTATGTCTATTAAAATTATCTGTATACTTTCTGTAATGCTTTTGTGCTAAGCTATATTTCGTTAATTTAAAGATTTAATTATTTGAATATTTTGTAATAAGTTGAACAATGTTAGTCTAGAAGTTTCGCTTGGCGCCAAAACGGTGGCTTGTGGAGCGCAGTGAGGTGCGGCGGCAGTCAGTCGAGCGCCGACCGCGATACCTTGCACATTCATGTTAGTTCAGTGCGGGCCAGGGACAGTTTATACGTTATGTATCGTTTATATATTTAATATTACTCAGTCTGTATATTTGTGCTTGGATATACACTGGCATTTCTTCAATAAAAACAAGCACTGGCATCCTACAAAAGCTAAAGTTAATCGTAGTGCAGTACTTCCTAGCCACATTTCAACACTTCTTTAAGCATCACTTCAGGTACAACGGATGCGCGACCTATGTGGCTTCACCTGCGCAATGGGACATCAACTACGACAGAAGACACAAGGTTAGTAAAAGAGTGATTTTAGACGTGCACTGAAATTGCATATCGACACGGCACCTCGCAAGCAGTGCTGCCCTGTTTACAAACCAGGGTACTGGCATGAAGTGCGTTAGTAACATCGCCGAGGGAAGGCATGGAAGAGGGGAGGTGTTTTAGGAACTTTGTCAACTATGCACTGACCGACCCACCCTGTCTTTTTAAAAAGAGGCCCCGCCGTAATGTATCATGGCTGTTAAAGTCTCACACTATGTGTGTTCTCTCAAACATACCGTCAGAACAGACGATATACTTATCAGTATTGTAATAGCAGGCTCCATGAAAGAAACAAATACCATTTAAGTATGATGCAAATCTCAACTAATGCCGTTTGACTCTTGTTAGAAGTGACTTGAAACAAGACATCAAATGTATATAAACTAATTCAGAACATGTATGTCTGTATGTGGATTTGAAGGAAATTGAGATATCCTTGTCTTTATTATCTGTCTTTTCGTTACGCCGCGCGCCACGTCCGGGTTGCGATACTGATATTTATAGAATTATACAGAAAACAATACAATTTGGTATGAGTTAACGAATTAAGTTTTTTTAAAATTTTTATTTATTTATATGTTATGAGTAACTAAGATGTACATTAAAATTTAGGTTAACTGTTTTAGATGCTCTTTGATTAAACGTTGTAACGTCTGAGACGGCTATGTTGTGGCGTAAAGTCAGCGCCACACACCAGACGTAAGAGAACGATCGCGGAGAAGGCAGCGATCGTTCGAAAGCCAATCGCAAGCAGGCGCCGCGCATCCTGGAGGGAGGAACCGAAGACGCGCGCCCTCTACAAACGGCTAGATCTAGGCCAACATGCGTCTGGACGCCCGGCAGTTACTATGCGGGAATACGACAGTAACTAGTGAGAACTCGTCAGATAATGTACAGACCTCTGTCAGTTACTAGGCAGCTATGACGACAGAACAAGGAAAGTACTAAGTAAGAACGCGGCTACGAACTTAGCAGTAACTAGGTGACAGCGCAGCTAGTATCATACAGACAACGCGAGGAGCAAGAAGAGGAGGAAAAAAGACTTATGTTCTTCCAGTAATTTTCGTGTATGCAGCCGGATCCCATTGGCATTCTGCAACGATATTTCGGCTCAGAGACGTCCGGCCATCTTCAGGTGAGTAGGCAACTACTCAAGGCTAATAAATATAAGGTTGAGCAGTAAGCGCTCTGCTCTGCCATTGGCTGGCGCTGTGACGTCACTGTGGGACTGTGCGCTCCCAAACGGCCTGCACAAGCTTAGTCCGGTATGGCTCGGAATGTGCATTTATATCAAGTTTTGACGAAAGATATCGTTTCTACCTGATATACAAAGTGCTATTCTGCTGTAAAATATTGCAGTTAAGACTGTTGGATCATATTCTGTCGTAGATTTACGCGTTGCATATGATTAACATTATCACGTCACAAACATATTGACAATGTCTATAATACGAACTGCTGACTTTAAAATAACAGGAATCTTTGAAACACTTTTTTTCCGGAAAATCGAGCAATTCCGATTGTAGATCCCTTACGTGATCAGTGTCTTTGAAATGCTGTGAGTATATTCGAGAATGTGCAGCGTTTACAGTGTCCTTCCTGTAGCATTTGGAGAGCCACACTTTCTTTAACGTTTCGTCTCGATGAAAAATATGAAACTATTTCGTTCCCTTTGTGTTCCGTCATAGCACAGCCTGGCACTGTATAAATAATAACAGAAGTATTTCTAATAATTACAGCAGAAACGATAGCATGCGCGACAAGCACTCGGTAAATCAATAGACTTTCCACTATAAACTTTTTACTTACAAACTATGAAGCGAAATAAACTATTTATCCCTTTAATTCCCAGTGTTGTTCCTCGACAACATATTAAAAGCTGGTTTATACAGTTTTTTGTGTATCAGTCCTTAAAGTCTCACTATTGTTGATGAACAGCATGCTTCTAGCACGCATTTTGCCGCTTGGTACGGCGTGTAGCCACTTCTGAGGCATTATTAGTCTGTCCGTCTTGGAGGTTAAAAATGTTGCGTTGCCATCTGTACGTGGCTGAGAGTGTGAGCGTGAGTGTGGTTCATGTTATTTTATTACAGTAGCGAACTGTCTTGTCTTCGGTGCTGTGGCAAAGATTATTGATCTGACAGTGTCCACAATCAAGAAAATAACGTCCCAAGTAATAAAATACCTCGATACAAACGTCTATGTTACGCATGAAATACATGACATAAGAAAACAATAGTTCGATCAAAAATTTTAAAACTCGTATTTTGAAGTTTAGTGCACTGTATTAATACAGAAAACACTGAATTTTAATTTTTCCAGCGCTTGTGGGAATGAAAGGTTTAAGCAGAAATGATAACACACACGTTTACGAGTTAGAAACCAACACGGTGTATTGATGTTAGACTGTGGTTTTGGTCCCAGGTGTCCCACAGTGACGTCATGCGCAGAACATTGAAAACGCATTTCCTACCGCGCATCGCTTACTGCGCCCTCCTGCAACTACTGAAGAGCGCAGGTACGTTCGCGGTATTTATGCCGAGTATGGCGCATGCGAAATACGCTGGAGTCTCACTGCGCATGTGTTAGGTGGTGACACGCGCGGTACGGCCGAGCTGCGTGTGCTGCCCTCGGTGGTGAAAGTGAATACTCCTCTAGTCATTGAGAATCGAATGACAGACCCGTCTTCTGCAACGATCGGATTCTATATGAATGCGGGTCATCAGCTAAAATATCAGACATTTCAAATGGTAAACATAGATCATGACGGAGACGATTAAAAAAACGGACATTGCACTAAAAGACGGTTCACAGTAAAAGGTTCATCACAGTACTCACACAAGGGAGCAGTATCACCACGAAGTAAATACTGGTGGCTATAACGGCAGTGGCCAATGCGAAGCCAGGCCAGAACAATCTCCTCTCGGCGGGAGGGTCGAGAGACGTTGACCAGAGATCAGGCACAGGTTTAAACGGTCGAAATCAGCAGTAGAAGAACACTGCATTTCCATGGGACACTCCATGGAATACAATACAACCACAATTTTAGCTCCAGTTTCCGGCTTTTGGAACTCGGTCATCAAAGAAGCGGTTGAAATACGCCTTGCTGATAATTTAACAAATCGTGACAACGACTTTCAGCTGGATAAAAATTGGAACCCTGTAGTTAAAGCTATCGAGGCACAGCGGAATCGGCGGAATCATTCGATTCTCAATGATTAGAGGAGTGTTCACTTTTTTGTTCACTTTCACCATCGAGGGCAGCACACACAGCTCGGCCGTACCGCGCGTGTCACCACCTAACACATGCGCAGTAAGACTCCAGCGTATTTCGCATGCGCAATACTCGGCATAAATACCGCGAACGTACCTGCGCTCTTCAGTAGTTGCCTAATCACCTGAAGATGGCCGGACGTCTTTGGGTCGAAATATCGTTGCAGACTGCCAATGGGATCCGGCTGCATACCCGAAAATTACTGGAAGAAATACGCCGGGAAAATTTTAGAAGTCACATCATACTTAAGAACATAAGTTGAGTATTAAAACTTTCAGTCAATATAACTTATATTATTAACCTAATTAGTTGTTACCAGTGGCGTAACTATGGGGGGAGATGATGGGGGATAGAAACCCCCCCCCCCAGAACTCTGACCCCCCCCCCCCCCAAAAAAAAAAAAAAAAAAAAAAAATCGTATAACAGCAATCTGGTAAAGGTAAAGATTGAAAATTTGGGGTGTTTTACCATAATCTTTCATTGGATGGGAGTGAATTAGTTTCTTCAATGGGAGTGGTAGATGGTTGTCTGGAAACTAACTAAAATTTTGCTCGTCAAGCAGATCTCTTCCCTCCCTCCCCCCCCCCCCCCCCCCCCCGGCAAAGCCAAGTCCTAATTACGCCACTGGTTGTTACAGTTTACTTCGATACCTGCACCAGTACCTTTACTGACGACAAGACCGGGATGAGTAAAGGAGAAAAAGGCGACGAGGTCACAACAGGCTGATTAATAATGATGACTTAGTCGTTGGTAAGCTCCTGCTGATGTAACATGCACGTAATCCTGTATTTATAGACACGTTCACAATAATAATTCAAATGGAAAAATGTGTTTGTATTTTGTGAAGTGATTCAGCCCACAAGAAAGTTTTAATTAGGAGGTCGGTGTCCTAAAATTAATCACCACTGGAAGGATCCATTCCACGCCGGAGGTTCCAGTCCTCTCTCTCTCGTGTGTGTGTGTGTGTGTGTGTGTGTGTGTGTGTGTGTGTGTGTGTGTGTGTCTCAGTTGTTTTTGAGTCTAGGGACCGATGACCTTAGCAGTTCGGTCCCTTATGATTAGAAACATTTGGATCTTTCTGTTGCAATCAAATATGCAGTAAACATTTTGTTTGGGCAAATCTTACAGCATCCAGCCTGTCTCTGAAGATATCGGTGCTGGAATTAATCAAGGCGCACTTGGTGGTGGCTGTAGAGAGACGCACGCGCCGAGATTGCGTGCGAAGGGCGCGAGTGGCAGCGTTACAGCATTAGCAGCACGGCACGCACTACGCGGCTTACATAATAACCGGGACCGATTGGCGCAAACGGCCGCACCATCTGTCATCATCAGGCCGCTTGCCCGCGCTTTCTCACAGATCCGCGTCGGCCTACGTGCATTGTTGCCGTCGGTCGCCGTCACATCGCTCTTCACTAGAGTTGGGCAACACGATTCTTTTCAGGAATCGAGTCTAGCGATTCAGTTCCACATTGTCAATCGAATCATGCGATTCGTTCTCGATTCTTTATAGTCTAAAATGGCACGATTCTTACGTTCTACGTCCTGCTCATAGATGCCATTGGAATCTAACCTCGTGAATCTTTTCCTACGATTCGTTCACGATTCTTTCTTGTCTGCGACGGCACGATTCTTACAGCATCCCAAAAAGGAGAAAATACCAGCATCGGATTTTTTAAAAATATTTAAGGTTCGTAAAGTTCAGACTTAAAATAATAACCAGCCAAAGCCATTCGATTCAAATGTTCAAATGTTTGTTAAGCTTTTGGGACTTAACTACGGGGTCATCAGTCCCTAAACTTACAAACTACTTATCAACTATCTTATACTAAGGACGGCACAAATATCCATGCCCGAGGGGGGATTCGAACCCCCGACCGTAGTGGTCGTGCAGACCGTGACTGGAGCGCCTCAGTCACCTCGGCCACCGCGGCCGGCTCATTCGATTCAACTCTCAAAAATTCTCGAGAAAATAGTATTTGAAGTTTTGCAAGCGGATATAAATACATAATATAGTATCAATTATTTCTGCAGTGAATGTAGATCACGTAGATCGAATCTTGCTGTAACCGTATAATTGTTTTCGTTCTGTTCGAATACTTCAGTCATTTTAATATATATTTCATTACATTAATAACCATAAACACATATCTAAACGTTATGAAACACTTATGTAAAAGCACGTAATTTCAGCAAACACTTCTATATAAATAAACTTTAAAAATGAAAATCCGTCTCAAATACTAAATTTTATTGGAGATACGAAAAATTCACGTTTTTATATAAAATGTTTCTCTGTGTAAAATCGGTTTATTTCAGAAAAGACAGACATAAAAACGTAAATAGTAAAGATTTTCGATATGGTGTTAAAATTACATTAAAAACGCGTTTTTATGTAAAAAGAATATTTTTGTGGAACAGAGTCTTTACAAAAACTACAACTATGTAGCTGAACTCAAAAAGCAAAGCTGTCTCTTAATAGGGCCAACAAAATGTAATCCAAATCGTTAGAGACGTTTCCGGGATAAGCGAAATATAAATGTGCAAGAATTGCTCGTTTAAATACATTACATGTAAACTGTATAAGCGGTGTGTGTGTGTGTGTGTGTGTGTGTGTGTGTGTGTGTGTGTGTGTGTGTGTGTGTGTGTGTGTATTGCACTGCATCTGCAACACATAAGAAGTACGTAATTTTTCATCATACTTTGATATCTTGATGTTAATCGTGTGTATCGGCAGCTGTGTATTTCGCTGCGTTTCGTTTCTGTCACCTGTAATTCGTGAATAAGAGTTAACGGCTCACGATCTTCGTTCTGTGCTTCCTTTGTTCATACGCGTCCTCCTCATTGACTGCTTTCTAGCTTTCGTAGTCATTCGGCACGACTCGGCATGATTCGGCAGTCGCCTTCGAATCATGAATCGTTGGAACTTGGAATTGTCACTAGACAGACTATTCTTTTTGGACGACGATTCCTCCGAATCACGTTTCGATTCTTACGATTCTTTATTTGTATTCGTTCAAATGAAGGCCTCATTCACGAATCGCCACAACTCTACTTTTTCACAACACGATGAGCCGGAGCAGCCTCCATCACAGCAACGAAAACAACGCCACTGATCAGCATGACTCGCAACACACAGTACACTGCTTATAAGCCAATCTCTCTTCTGCGTCGGGTACATTTTCAAGCCAAGTTTAAAACGAGCCTGAACAGTTTTTCGCGACCAGCGGGGCGGATTCTGATACGTGCTGTAGCTCGCGGGCCGTCTCGCCGTATGACGACGCCTCGCGATTCATTTGCCAGTGTTCTTTCACGATACTACACACACAACTTATTACAGTAAGAATCAGCTGAAGCCCAATCCAAGTAAGACCCAGATTTGCCTATTCCATCTTAACAATAGAGAGGCAAAGAGGGAACTGAATGTTTGGTGGAATGGCACAAGATTAGAACACTGCCCTTCCCCAGTGTACTTGCGAGTTACCCTTGATAGGACACTATCATTTAAGCGTCACACTGAGAAGAGCAAGGCAGAAGTCCAAACACGAAATAGCTTACTTGGCAAACTAACAACGTCAAAATGGGGAGCTAATGCAAAAGTTTTATGCATGACAACAATGGCGCTCTGTTACTCTGCTGCTGAGTTTGCAAGTCCTATGTGGGAACGATCATGTCATGCAAACTGGACCCTGTCCTGAATCAGACCTGTAGGCTTATCACTGGCTGTCTCAAACCTACAGGAGTTGAACACCTATACTCATTATCAGGAATCGCTCCACCAAAGGTCCGACGATCGGTACAGAGCAGCATCGAACGATCAAAACAGCTTAAAGACCAACGTCACCCATTACATGGGTACCAGACTGTATCAAAACGCCTTAAATCAATAAGCAGTTTTCTACATTCAACGAACCACTCGCAGACCCGCCAAGAACTACCAGAATAAGATTGTGGCGGGAGCCACAAGGACATGCCAACTATGCTGAAGAGGCGCTGCCACCAGGTGCAGAACTTGACTATCAGAGATGGGAGACTCTGAACCGACTGCGGTCTGGAATGGATAGATGCAACAAGAATTTGCACAAGTGGGGAATCGGTGAAAGTGTTGTGTGTTCGTGCGGAAAGATACAGACCATGGACCACCTGCTGGAATGTCCACAAGTAAATCTTACAAGAGCGTGCACAGCCCAAGACCTGATGACCTGCAGCAGTACAGCAATGGCATATATAGACTTCTGGAAGAACAAGATATGAAGTTGTTCATACTATTCTTGTACATAATTTTCATGTATTATATGTTATTGTAAAATGTGTAGACATTATTATTTTACAATTTGTGAATTTATTATATACCGTTTGTAGCTCGCATACGAAATATATATACACACAACTTGTTGCTCACGACCTGAACCATTAATTACATTAATAAATACGAAACCAATTTTCATTATAATTATTTACACTAGAGGAGAGACTGCATCTGAAATCTGCAAGCCACGTCACGTGTGGCTGAGGTCACATTCTGTGCCAATTTTACTTCCTCTTTTCTGCTGTGGCAGTCGCGCAAGGTTCGTGGAAAGAACGACTTTGTTTAACAGGCTGGATTTCTCTCTCCGACCTGCATATGGTCTTTCCACGAGACAACCGCAGGCACAAGTAGAAGGAAGTAACGTTGGTTGACTCTCTTCGAAACGCACGCTCTCCGAAATATGACAGTACCTGATACCATGATAGAGAAAGCCCGTCTTGCTGTGTCTGCCCCTGAAGTCATCTCTTGCAATAACTGAATAATGGCAATTGTTCGGACAACCAACGAGTCTCGGCTGTTATTAAATTTACCTGGAATTTAACCCATGATATTTCCACTACAAATAATAATAATAATAATAATAATAATAATTCGATACAAGTTCTTTTTCACTTGATCTCTTGACCCACCTTCGAGTGAAGTTTGCACCTATTCGTAAAATTTTAAAGGGTAGAAGAGACCCGAGAAGGCTTAACGCTTCAGCTATTTGTAATCCCTTTATGTCCTGAACCATAGAAATCTCCCACAGGATATTTAATTCGTATGTTAGCAATAATTACTGAGAAATAAGGCTTTATTAATAGACTAGATGACCCGGTGAACTTCGTATCACTTACCTCTAAAAATAAACCATATTAATTTAAATCCAGTAGCTTTATAAAGGCATCAACAGAGAGTCTAAGTATTGGCTTGATAGTTTGCGGAAAGAGTGGGCAAATCACGCACACATGTCCAGGATAATGTTCATGTCTCATTCGTGGTAATTCACGGAAGGTCTAAACGGTGATAAAATATGGAAAAACTTTATCGTAAACAGATGAATGGTACTGGTATTTTATAGAAAAATTATTTTTCTGAATGTTCTAATTTTCGGGGATTCTTTTCCAAATTTTTATTTCATAAGAACGTTACTTTTGCTTTGAACGTCAAATATGCATAGTTTATCGCAATCACACGAATGATATTGATATCCCACTGAAAAAAGCTCTTTCAGTTTCTCGCGAATTTTCAGATTTTTAGTTCATAACAACGTTCATCTTTCGCTGAACGTGAAAGAATCAAAATTTTATCGCGTTCGGATGAACTGTTCTCAACTTTTAGTGTTGACTAGATTTAGAAACACACTGAAAAAGGAACTTAGTTCGAATTTTTCGACTTTCCCTTTGTAAGTGTCGCTCTCTCTCTCTCTCTCTCTCTCTCTCTCTCTCTCTCTCTCTCTCTCTCTCTCTCTGACAACTTTCCCAAGACCATAATGAACAAAACAGAAAAAGAATTACCCCTCTCCGTCGTGCTAATAGTTATAGTGCTGAATTCGATCAAAAACACATTGAAAAACGTACTTAGTTTTTTTTTCAATTTTTCCGGTATTTTTTCCAAAATAAATATTTCATACAAACCTTGTCCTGTCAAGCCGTACTCATGTGATGATCTTACAACCACGTGGTAATTGATTTTCATTCATTTAAAAAATCACTTTGTGTATTCCCTAAATGTTACTACTTTCCGGGCGACTTTTACAAATATTTATTTGCTAAGAATCTTCATCTTGCTTTCAACATGAAATGTAGAACATTTTATTGCAAGGACGGTATTGATAGCTCACCGGAAAAGCTGCTTCAGTTTTTCCCGATTTTCCTCTTTTCTGGGCAACTTTTCCATATTTTATCACCGTTTAAACCTTCCCTGGACTAACACGTCTGTACCTCCTTTTAGGAGTAGCTAGAGGACAAATGCAGAACCGTAGAAGAATGCATAACTAGGGGAAAGATAGATACCGCCTACAGGAAAATTAAAGATATTTGGAGACAAGAAAAGCAGAATTGAATATCAAGAACTAAAAAATGTTCAAATGTTTGTTAAGCTTATGGGACTTAACTACGGGGTCATCAGTCCCTAAACTTACAAACTACTTATGAACTACTTACGAACTAGGACGGCACAAATATCCATGCCCGAGGGGGGATTCGAACCCCCGACCCTAGTCGCCGTGTCACCTCGGCCACCGCGGCCGGCAATATCAAGAACTAAGACGGAAAATCAGTACTAACCAAAGAGGGGAAAGCTGAACTGTGGAAGGAATATATAGAGAGCCTATACAAAGGAAATAAACTTGAAGGCAATATTCTAGAAATGGAATACGAAGTGGAGGAATATGAGATAGGTGATACAGCGAGAAGAATTTGACAGAGCGCAGAAGGACTTGAGTCGAAACTACGCCCCTGGAGTAGATGATATTCCGTCTGAACTGTTGATGTCGTTAGGAGAGCCAGTCGTGAAAAAATTATATCACCTGGTATGCAAGATGTATGAGACAGGGAAAATACCCTCCGACTTCAAGAAGAATATCGTAATTCTAATTTCAAAGAAAGCAAGGGCAGACAAGTGTGAAAAATACAGAACTATCAGTTTAATAAGTCATGGGTGCAAACTACTAACACGAATTATTTACAGACGAATGGAAAAACTTTTGGCATCCGACCTCGGGGAAGATCAGTTTAGATTTAGGAGAAATGTAGGAGACGGGAGGCAATACTCACATTACGACTTATCTGAGAAGATAGGCTAAGGAAAGGGAAACCTACGTTTTTAGCGTTTGTCGATTTGGAGAAAGCTTTTGACAATGTCGACTGGAATACACTATTCCAAATTCTGAAGGTAGCAGGAGTAAAATATAGGGAGCGAAGAGTTATATTCAACCTATATAAAAACCAGACAGCGGTTATTAGAGTCGGAGGGCAAAATAAGGACGCAGAGGTTGTGTTGTTCAATTTGTACATTGAGTAGGCAGTCGAGGAATGGAAGGAGAAATTTGGAGAGGGCATTAAAGTGTAGGGAGAAGAAATAAAAACTTTGCAGTTTGCCGACGACATAGTAATTCTGTCAGAGATCGCAAAAGATCTGGAAGAGCAACTTAATGGGATGGACAGTGTCTTGAAAGGAAGATCTAAGATGAACATTAAAAATAGTAAAACGAAGATAATGGAATGCAATGTCAGAAAATCAGGCGATGATGGAGTTAGATTAGGTAATGAGACAATAAAAGTAGTAGATGAATTTTGTTATTTGGGTAGCAAGATAACTTCTGATGGCCAAAGTAAAGAAGATATAAAATGCAGAATGGCTATGGGAAGAAAAGCGTTTCTAAAGAAGTGAAACTTGTTAAGTTCCAATATTAATTTAAAGGTTAGTCCTTTCTGAAAGCATTTGTCTTGAGTGTAGCATTGTATGGGAGTGAAACGTGGACAATAAGGAGTTCAGCTAAAAAGATGATAGAAGCTTTTGAAATGAGGTTCTATAGACGAATGATGAAAATAAGATGGATAGATCACTTAACTAATGAGGTGGTTAACCGAATCGGGGAGAAAAGGAGTTTCTGGCATATCGTTACTAAGAGAAGGGATAGATTGGTTGGACACATTGAGACATCAAGGAATTGTCAATGTGGCATTAGAAGGAAGCGTATGGGGTAAAAATCGTAGAGGGGGACCGAGGGACGAATATGGTAAGTAGATTCAAAAGGATGTAGGTTGCCGAACGTATTCTCAGATGAAGAGACTTTCACAGGACAGGGTAGCGTGGAGAGCTGCATCTTGCCGGCCGCGGTGGCCGAGGGGACTGAGGCGCTCCAGTCACGGTCTGCACGGTCACTACGGTCAGGGGTTCGAATCCCCCTCGGGCATGGATATTTGTGACGTATTAAGTAGTTCATAGGTAGTTTGTAAGTTTAGGGACTGATGGCCCCGTAGTCGAGTCCCATAAGCTATACAAACAATTTTTTTTTTTTTTTTTTTTTTTTTTTTTGAGCTGCATCAAACCAGTCTGCGGACTGAAGACCACTACAATGGACTTACACGAATATTTGAAGACTACAATGAGCAAAATCGGTTCAGTCGTTCTCGAGTTTTAGCGAGACTAACGAATAGCAATTCATAATGTGAATATAGAACAATGTTGCCGCCTTATGTCATGATTATATTAAATATAATTCGTTTCCTGGCCCATGCACACTGTCATCGGTTTCTCCTTCGTCAACTTCATGTTAACAATGAAACGTCGCGTCAAGAACTGGATTACGTCTGTGTAACGGTTCGTGCCCTGTCGCGTTAGCTGCTCGGTGTCGGTGGTTTGAAGATGCGCGTTCTTGCACGCACCGCCGACTGGCAGGGCGCCACGTCACGCAGGGGCAGAAATTTTGACTGCTCGCCGTGTTCCTGCCAACGGCCCACTGCGAGATCATCCCAGGACGTCAAGGGCGAACAGCCACTGGCGCTGACTCCACTTGTCGTTCCCTCAGTCTGCCCTGTTCATCAGGACAACACTTTAGCGAAAGCAAACTGCAGACGTAAACCAAAGCTTCCGCGGCTGTTGTCATTGTTGATAAAACTCTTCTGGGTATTGGACCGCATCGTCAATATATCAAATACTTCACCGACGTTTCGGCCACCATAGCAAACGCCCATCTTCTGGGTGTTACGTTTACGTCGGTGAAATGTTTGATACTTTGACGATGCGGTCCAATACCCAGAAGAGTTTTAACAACAAACTGAAGACATTTGTGGGATGAGTTCTTGAGATGTGCAGTGTGTTCACGAAGGAGATCGCATACACCTATGATTTTTTCAAATGTTCAAATGTTTGATAAGTTTAAGGGACTTAACTACGGGGTCATCAGTCCCTAAGCTTACAAACTACTTATGAACTAACTTACACTGAAGACGACATAAACATCCATGCCCGAGGGGGGATTCGAACCCCTGACCGTAGCGGCCGTTCACAGTGTGACTGGCTTCACAGAGTAACATATATTTGTCTGTGCTGGCATGCCGCAAACCGCTCCGATTTTTTCCTCATAAAATAAGACTTTCAAACTTCTCTCACCACTCCACGTAATTTTCCTGCAGCTCTAAAACATTTTTCATATCGATGACGCCGTGGCGCTTCGCTGCGAACGCTTCTTTGGGGGTATGCTGTCACCAGTGGAAAGTCGCTGGGGCTGGCGATTCGTTTCACGATTTCAAAACGGCATCCATTGTCACAATCTACGAAAAACGTCGCACTCCTGCCGTCGTCACGCGACAACACTGACATCTAACACGCGTAGTTTTGTGGTCATCCATCAGTATTAGCGGAACTACCTGACGGACACCTTTCGCATTTCAGATCCTCGGGCAGGATTGAATGCACAGATCCCACGGAAATGTCAAGTTTGTAGGTTGAGTGTTCTACAGTACTTAAGCGACCCTCCAAAACAATGCTCTCCTCTCGCTCGAACATGTCTTTACACGAGCTGGTGAGAGGTCGAGAGTGGCTTGGTGAGTTGCCACACGTCGTTCGAGCTTCTCTGAACTGCCTCACCCACGAACGGACATTGCAGACATCTATGACACATTCGCGACATGTCCCAACTAGCGATGAATTTCAATCGGTGGCGCCGCACGAAAATGGATAGAAAAAGATATTCACTGTACTGTACTGAGAAGCCATATTTTCTATTAGTAGCTAGTTCTCAAGTGGAAAAAATCTTAAGTGTTGTAAGCTGAATACACGTCGCACAATACGCTAGTGCTATCAATTGTACTGAACTGCTCCATTGGTTGAGACCTTTAAGAAGTAGCTATAAAGCAGACATCGAGCGCCTGCGGAGACACGCCAATACGATCGTAACGTGTCGGCAAAGCCCATACAAAAGTGCAACAGACGTGCTCGGTGAACTTTAATGAGAAATTATGAAAGGAAAGCGAGTTGTAATCTCAAAACTGCTATTACCGCAACCATAGTGTGTCTGGTGGAGAGGTCAAGAAAAATATATGACTAATTAGGGCGCGTAATGAGGCATAAATACAGTCTGAACCCACGATCAGTCTCTGAACTGAGAGACATTTTACTTTTAAGTACCCACTGCCATGCTTTCAGCAATGGCTTGAAAAGGATAAATGTGAAAGTTAAATATTACATACTGGGTCCACTAAGAAAGATATCCACATTTAAAACTAATATATGGACTTAATAAATGTACAGTGCTGCTTTTAGGACCAGTCGCCTCCTCAACCAGTGGCCAGCCTGAGCATATTCCCTAGGCTTACTCAGTTACCGTGCGTAAACAGCGACGATTTCCCAACACGACAACCACCGCACGTTATCCCCGATACGTGCGGAGGAGAGGAACGAATAAAATAATCAAAGCCTGAGGTGTTTCATTTCCTGGGTTAGACACTCTCCGTCGGATGTAGTGCGCGCGCCCTATGTACTAGAGTTTTAAGTACCCCATTCCTCTGTGAAAGGTGGTGACAGCTGTCTGCGTGTAAATACAGATCAGTGTGCGTTGTCTTCCGACATACACAATGACCCAGGGTGCCATCAGCTCTTCTCTTGACCAAGACGTCAAGGAACTGCAATTTACCCTCCTTTTCAGTCTCCGTAGTGAATTTGATGTTGGGGTGTATGGAGTTAAGATGTGTAAGGAAGTCAAGGAGTTTATCCATACCATGTGGCCAGATGACGACAGTGTCGTCCACGTAACGGAAAAAGCAAGTAGGTTTCCAATCAGATGATGCCAGGGCTTCCTCCTCGAATTTCTCCATGTACAAATTTGCGACCACAGGGGAGAGTGGGCTACCCATGGCGACTCCCTCCGTTTGTTCATAGTATTCGCCATTGAAAAGAAAATACGTGGAGGTCAAGACATGCCTAAAAAGTTCGGTGGTCTTCTCGCCAAACTTCTGACCAATCAAATCTAGTGACTCTCGAAGGGGCACCCTCGTAAACAACGAAACGACGTCGAAACTCACCATGATATCTGACTCATTCAGCCTGAAGCTGTTAAGGCGTTTAACAAAATCCACGGAATTACGGATGTGATGAGCTCATTTACCTACATAAGGACTTAATATTCCCGTCATGTATTTGGCCAACGAATGTGTAGGTGCTCTGATGTTACTGACAATGGGACGTAACGGCACCCAATCTGTGAACCTTAGGGAGTCCATAAAGTCTTGGCGGTACCGGACCTTGAGGTAGCAGTTTCTTGGCGTCACCCGCATCCTTGAGAAGCGCCCTCGTCTTGTTCTCCACCTTATTTGTGGGGTCAACTCTGATCTTCCGGTAGGAATTGTCATTTAGCAGGCTCTGCATCTTTTCATTGTAGTCCTTATGGGAGACAACAACCGCAGCATTGCTCACTGGAACTATTGAAACTGCATTTGCAACTGGCTAGTCAATTCTCTTCTTTTTCCTGAGATTGGACTGATGGTGTTACCTGGGTTGCAGCCGATTCCGCCCATAAGAAGGCAACGGGACGTCAAACAGCTAAGTTCTCACGCCTCCTTGACAAACCATCTCTGCAGGTTCCGTGCAAGACTGTCATCAATCTGAGTGGCACTGAGTTGAGTGTTGATGCGGTCTCGGTTTTGGAGAAAGGACTCCACTTTTCTCCTATCCCCAAGTTCACACCGGTCGCAGAAATTATTAGGGCTGTTGAACAGGTTGCAGCTCGACTTCCGCCTGAATCAGCTGAGGAAATACGTCCTTAAACTTATTGTGCGTTGACGAAATCCAAGCCCATGAAGTCGAACATCACTAGTAAACAGAGGGTGGCCATTCGTGACCTGAGGGACCGCCCTGAAATTGTTGTCTTACCGCCTGACAAAGGCAATGCTACGGTTGTTGTCTCTATCTGTATCCAACTGTAACAATTTATATTTCCAACTTATTTTGTCATTTCTACATTTATGCAAGACACTTCCATTTTTCATTGTCTTGTTTAATTTAACCTATCGGAACTACATGAAAATTCAGGAATTTTCTACACACCAAAATCTGACGCCCTGGGTGACAGACGGTTCGCCCTCCCCAGAGCCGTCCCTGGCGAAGTGCGAAGTTTGTCCGTTACGCTTCAGTGCAAAATGGTGTCGATCATGGGAAGAAAACGCACCCGGCAGCAGAAAGGAAACTGAAGTAATCACAGCTGTGCTCGTTACTGTTGACGTCATAGAGGGCGAGTGGAACGGCGCAATCATTCAGCGGATTGTTGCGCATCTTTCCAGCTGACGCTACGAACAGATAACGAGCAACACACTGCAAAACCGTCTTCGACAGGATGCTACTAGCCCCCTGCTAATGTCCTATCGGTTGTTTGCAGATTATAATATAATTACCAGCTGAAA
This sequence comes from Locusta migratoria, assembly GCA_026315105.1. Taxonomy (NCBI): domain Eukaryota; kingdom Metazoa; phylum Arthropoda; class Insecta; order Orthoptera; family Acrididae; genus Locusta; species Locusta migratoria. The sequence goes on along the minus strand of CM048744.1, from coordinate 250,701,611 downwards.
ACCCGGCGTTGCCCGGGATGTTAAATATCTGCCAGGCTGCATCTGAAACTGCAGTAGGTGTAGATGGAAAGCACTTATTATAAAAATCAGGTTCCAGACTTCCGATTCTGATTTTCCAGATATACACCAATTTCAAACCAATACGATTTCTTTTTAAATTATATAGTACATAATTTTATCATTTCAGCATACTTGAATTTCGCTTTCAGACGGATGGAGCAATTTTCCATGAAGGTTACTGTTTACGTACTCATATCTCATGAACTACGTGTCGGAATGTGATACAATTTAGAAGCCACATTCAACTATATATGTGTATACTGTCTAAAATTTCCTGTCGCTACAATTTGTAGGGTTCAGATTATGAATTGTAACGTCATACAGATAGCCGTAGTTTTACTCCATAAACAGCGGAAATGTAGTAACCGAGAAACTTTTTTGCTTTCATCATTTTACTATGGTTGCCAGAGAGAAAACGTTTACTAAAGATTTGAAATTATGTTTAAAGTTTGTTGCATGTCGCTAAGTACTGTCGTTCTCATATAGTGTATTTCGAAAGTCTCGCCGCATTATATGCCATTTTTTGCGTTTTCTATTGGTTATGACGTAATATCTTTTGAACCATGTGCCGTATGTGATTCTTAACCATGCATCAATTGTTACCTCACGGTAAGGAATGTGTGTACCAAATTTGGTTGAAATCGGTCCAATGGTTTAGGAGAAAATGAGCAGCATTGTCGCAAAATGCAGCAGTTTTTCGCACATCTCATTGTTTATGACGTCATATCTCGGGAACTATATATCGTACGTGCTTCTTACACTTACGGCGACCGTCCTCATGGATTGAAGTTTACGTGTACAAAATTTGAAAAAGATTGGATCAAAACTGTAGATTTGTATGCAACATGTACAAACATAAGGACACTCTGCTTTATATATTAGATATCAAAAGAATAGGGCATCTTCAAACGTTAAGTTACGAAATTTTATTTTTGTTACAAGTATCATCATTGCATAATCTTCAGTCCCCCCCCCCCCCGTCCCCGAAAAAGGTAAAAAAGTGATGAGGCATATTCAGAATGGGGTCAGTACTGATGTAGTCATATCCATGGATTACGGCTAAAGACATGAAACGTACGAAAGCTGCTCAACGGCACTATACCTTCAGGCATCAGTAGAAAAGATGCAATTTATAGTAACCAGTAGATTAGAACTGTTCCCCATTCCCACTACGCAACATTATAAATCCACTTTTACGCAGGTCTGGGGGCCTGAATATGACAATGAACTGTCGAAACTGGTAACAGAAAAGAAAGACTCCATAACTTAACGGCTGAAGGTGTTCCAGTCTTAACAGTACAGCCCAAGTCACGATCTTAAGATATGGGCTTGCACTAAAACTCAGCATTTGACATGACGTTTTATTACTAATAACGCTGTTCCCAAGACATTTCCCATGTTGTGTATCTACGTATGTAAGTGAATGCACCTACAAACTTATATCCCTGTACGGAAAACAGTTTTGGAGATATGTAATATATAATTAGAAGCTTTTAAGGCTTGCTTTAGCTTAATATGGAACGCAAATTGCCCATCGTATAATTATCCAGTGTCTCATATAGAGCACTTCGCGGCTTCCACAAACTTTAATCATAATTTCAATTTTTCTCTAAAATTTTTAATGACTGAGAAGACCTGATGCGACTAGCGTTTCTGTTCTATAGTAATTATGAAAGCTACATAACTCTTCAATTCGCGCGAAGACTCCGTAAAGCTACAAGCAAACAAATTACTGGTCAGAAGTAAGGGAACAATATTTACCTCCGTTAACATCTGTTTACAAGCGGAGCACTGGCCTTAGGAGGTAAAGGTGCACTTCAGTCAGCGTGACGTGTGTAGTAAATGAAGGTGATTCGTATACAAGTCGTAGAAAAATTCAAATCTCTGTAAAGCTATGGGGCGAAACTGCGGTGATCATCATACCCTAGATTTGCAAATTAATTTATACTATCGATAACATATAAATTCATGCTCGTCGAAGGACTCTTAACCTCCGACAGGGAAGAGCCTTGCGCTCCGCATCAAGCCTTAGACGGCTCGATCACGCGGCGAATCGTAGCAACTATATGTAAAAGCATTGGGCAAACATACCGTAGTTGACTTGACAAATTGTCATCTGCTATGCTGAACAATCATTGCGGTACTCACCTACAACAAAAGAAAAACATGTCACGAAAGAGTAAGTAAAAACAGTATCATAGAAAATAACAACATAATGAGATGGATGGCACCAGAAGCAAAAAGAACGTCGTGTGACAGGGAATAGTTTGCATTTGAGAAGGGGGGTCTAAATACTAAATAGTTGAGATCACTACATTCACTTTTTGAATACGATGACAAGTGCTGTTCTCTAAACACTACACGGAAACTGTAATCAACTAATTGGCTAATTTTCATCCCGCATATTACAAAAACAGCTGTATATCACTTATCGTACTAGCATCTATTTTGTTACAAATATTCTAATGCGATGGTAACGTTTCTTGACAAACAACGCTAGTCTCCGCAATCTTCCCGCTCTATGCAGAGTGGAAAACTAAGTATTTCGTATTTTGAAAGGTGGTAGCATGCACCGTAACAAGAACAAAAGACGTCTAGTAAACATGAGCTTCAAAATGTATATTTTAAGAGCTGTCTTCATCTTCGGTTCCTATCTCAAACCGTAAACACTGTACTGTTACGGAAGACCCAGAGAATACAGATAACAAATGAGAACACATTACGTTACTGTGGAACAGCTTATAATGTACAAAATGTGACTCTGGACTACACACTATTAAACTGTTTTCTCACGGACTGTGAAGTAAATTTAAGCGAAAAGAGGAGGGCTGCCCATGAAGTAATGTACCACATTTTCTTCAACAATTATTTACTTCACATAATGATTACTACAAACGCGAAAGAATGTTTCATCTACACACCCAATTTTTTTCACTTAATCTCCGTTCCGTTCTACGGCCCGTTCCAGCGAGAAATAGGGCGTGTATGAAGCGTCGGTAACAATCCTAGGTATGGTCACGCAACCATTTATTCACTGGACGAACCACCTCCCGTCGCCCTCAAAATTTCATTCGAAATGGTCCAAACAAGTGTAAGTTTCCACAAATCAGAACAAACGTTTTTCCCCCTCTGAGCGATATGTCGTCTACGATCACACACCGCGGGACCTTATCTTGCACACACTTTTGAGTATCCGAAAAAATGTTCAAATGTTTGTAGTCTATAGGACTTAACTACGGGGTCATCAGTCCCTAAACTTACAAACTACTTACGAACTACCTTATACTAAAGACGGCAAGAACATCCATGCCTGAGGGGGGATTCGAACCAATGCCCTATCTCGCCAATGCTAAATTTTCTAACTTTATGTACCTTTTTCCTCTGGAACTTTTATATACAGAACTTTGAAATTTTGGCAGCTACTTTCAGCATATATTGTTAGCTCACTGAACTAGAACCAATGTTTTCTTTTTCTTGGTGTAATATTTATGAATTTGTTTACTATTAAGCCATTTTTATTGGAAAAAAATTTACCAAATTTCCCTGGTTCAGAAAATAACCCCGGGTTTGTCTTTTAGTTCAGTGGTCTGTTTTACCTCATATAGCATTTCTCAAAATTTGGATGTTATTGGTTTAGTGGTTTGTGAGACAAATGTACATGTAACACTACAAATGAGAAAGGCCTGAAAATGGGAATTAAGTAATTTATTACGAAAATTCAGAAATACCGCTTATTCTATTACCAAAAGTTTCGAGCAGAATGATTAGGATCATCTTGTACTTCTTCTTTGCCTGGAAGATTTCTTCTCCTTATTCCCCAGCCCCCCCCCCCCCCATTTTTTTTTATTTGAGCCATTCCAACTCCCCTTAAAGCAGCGTGTGGAACGAAGGAATTGGAGAATCACGAATACTGGCGACTTTGACAGATTACGGCACGAACTGCACGCGACAAAGAAATCAGGGGGACGGTGACTAATGTAATCGTTGCTCCGTGCGCTAACGATTTGTTGCGCTGAGAAGAAGAAACGAGAAACAAAGGCTGTCATGCGCTGCGTGAGGGGAAGAAACGGGCGAGTAACCAAACTATTCAGACGCTAACGGTACGGTAATGGGAATCTCGAAGAATTCCGGTTACTCAAATGTTTAAATGTCTGTAAATCTATCGGATCAAACTGCGTGGTCATCAGTCCGTAGCCTGCAAACTACTTAAACCTAGGTAAACTAACCTACGGACAAACACACACACCCATGCCCCAGGGAGGACTCTAACCTCCACGGCGAGCAACCGCGCGCTCCGCAGCGAGGCGCTTTAGACCGCTCGGCTACTCCACCGCGGCCCGGTTACTCGGCGAGGAAAACTTACCATACGCACCATCCCTACCCAGATTTTACCACAGTATCATAATATGAGCGGGTAAAGTAAAACAACTAAAAGAGACGAGCATCAAAAGGAGACCAAAGCAGTTCACTGCATCAGATCCGCAAAGAGGCTGGAAGCTATTTTTAGTCCTTCACGCAATATTTATTACTGCTACCACAGAAGACACCCAGTTTCCTCTCAATTTCACTGCACGGGTTAGCAATTTGTTACTTTCTTAGCCTCCCTACTGCTAAAACATATGTTCACTTTTAATTAATCCAGTGCCTCTCATGTCTGCCATTTTGTTACAGACCAATCCGTACCGATTGTAACAAACATCCATCTTACGGTTTCACACTTCAACTGAACAAATAATCATGGCCTTACTTAAGCCATAAGCTTGTAGACAGCCTAAGAGCAAAATAAACTTCCGCTCTAAAGCTCTATCGATTACTCACAGTCAACTACAGCGTTTCCAATCAACTGACAGCTATTTGAGAGTAACCCCGCAGAATAATCATGGCCTTAAATCACTCTACAAATTATTCGATAAGCGAGAACTTGCATGGCTATAGAATCGATACTAATTCCCTTCTACATGCATTAGTCCTTTGAAAGTCTTCCGGGAATATCTGCCTCAATTATTTACGGGAACAAGTTCGTATGTCTAGAGCATTTCAGTATTAGTGCTCACGGCACATAGAACACGCAGCAAGGCGGATGATCTAGCGTCCACTGCGAAATAAAAAAAGAACCGAAGAAACTTGTAAACAGTAACACTTTTACTGGAGCTCGACTAAGTATCTTCACAACATCCTGACTTACAGCTGAGAATCTACCGCTCGGCCTCAGTACTGTTATTTTATACAGAGAACTTTCACCGGCTGCAGTGGCCGAGCGGTCTGCGGCGCGCCAGTCATAGTCTGCACGGCCGCTACGGTCGGTGGTTCGAATCCTCCTTCGGGCATGGATGTTTGTGTCGTCTTTAGCATAAGGTAGTTCACAAGTAGTTTGTTAGTTTAGGGACTGATGACACCGCAGTTAAGTCCCATAAGCTTAACAAACATTTGAACATTTGAGAACATTTAATGGTTTAGATGTCTAATGCATTAGGCTGCAAGGAAGTGTGGGGAACAAAAAATCGCTAAATAGTGCAATAAATGCTCTTGTAGTCTGTGACTTACGAACTTACCGTAAATTTAAACAAAAAAGGTTTAGTTTATGTATTTATTCATTACTTTTTTTTAATATTGGCAGATTTGGAAATAAAATTCACTAAAAATGCGAGTGCACACGCAGGATAAATTGGCCGATAGATGTGTAAACCGCTGGGCAAGCATGGGGATAGCGTTAGTTAAGTGCTGAGGGTAGCAGTGAGCGGGCGCTGGGGGGGGGGGGGGAGGGGGGGTTGCCCAGCTGACTGGCCGGCAAGCAAAGTCGACTGGCGCGACCACCCGTTAATACAACAAAAGAAAAAAAATAATCAAACATGAAATTGTTAAGAATTGTCCAAGGTTTGTCGAGGAGGGACCACAAAGGAAAAGAAAAACACATCAGGGCAAAGTTGAAAATTAAGTTTAAGTGAAGAGACTGAAGACTACAGTGAAAAATAGAGAGAACACCGTATTAGGAGGGATGGTGAGAGAATTATGATAGTGGTAGACGAATGTAATCCCTTGGGCAGAAGAGGGCAGAGGAGATGACCGCCGGAGAAAGCGTTGATGATGTGAAGTCTGAATAGGCATATTGTCTAATCCTTGAAATGAAGACGACGATATGATATTAGAGAAGAAAAAATCGCACTGCTGTGTTTTACGGCCCACTTTAGATTTGTAAGTTTTTATAAGTTTTGCCAAACATTTTGGACCAAAATAATAATCTAAATAATAAATAAATTAATAAGAGTGTCTGAAACCCTTTTAGGAAAAAAATTTAGGTAGTGGCAGGTTCTGAATCACCGACCTTGATCGTCATATTCCAACGCGTTGCCCACTACGCTACGGCTATCAATCGAAAGATGAGTTCTTTAATCTCATACTATTAATGGCCGTTCTTAACTGATGCTGATATGGCATTTGCAGACACTAGATTATCATTTATCGTACGAAGAATGGTGTGTTTTTGTTAATTCTTCAGTGCGCCATTGCTTTGAAATGACAACGTGTAAGTTACAATAAGAAAATCATCAATTACGCGTGGAATGTCACGTGACATCTCCGAACGGCTGGGTTTCGTTAATTAAATGGAGGGTGTCAAATATCCGTTATTTTTGCAAATATTTTCGAAACGCTACGAGATATGAAAAAAAAAATAAATAAATAAAAATAAGAGAGCAAAGTTGTAGAGAATTTTCTCCACTACATATTCTGTTATTCAATTTTCGTGTCAGATGAATAGTTAAACCGTTATTTTCATATAAATTTCGAGTTGTCAAAAGACGATCGCAAAGGCCCACTTTTAGTGTTACTACCGTAACCTAAAGTGGGCCAAAAAAATTCAAGTGTTTGTACATCTAAGGGAGTTAACTATGATGGTCATCATTCCTTAAGCTTACAAACTACTTACAGTAACTTATGCTAAGGACAACACAGACACTGATGCCCCAAGGTAGGACTATTCCCCGACGGTGAACGGCCGCGCGCACCGCAGCTGCGCGCCTTAGTGCGCACGTCTATTCTGCCGCGGCTATTAGAAAAACTCAGAGAGAGAGAGAGAGAGAGAGAGAGAGAGAGAGAGAGAGAGAGAGAGAGAGAGAGAGAGAGAATTAACTTTAACCACGAATGATTAAGACGCGCATTTTTTGGGGAGAGGGGGGGTTAGGGGGCAAAAGTACTAAGCGCCCGTGTCAGAACGTGTTAAAATGCGAGGACTAAGAAGGGGCAAAGGCGAAAAATGATGCACAAGAGAAGCGCTACTTGGGAGTAGGCAGCTAGGTGAGGTAGTGAGACTTAGGTCCATGCCCACGGTTGGCCGTGACTGACGAGCAGCCGCGTGGAATAGCCGCGTGGACTAAGGCGCCATGCTGCGGACTGGGCGACCGTTCCTGCTGGAGTTTCGTGCGTTCGTTGGTGTGTATGTGTGTTTAGTGCTTAGTGTTAGGTGTAGGGACTGATAGGTTTAGAAAGATTTGAGTGAGGGGCAGTCAGTGGCGGTGGCAGAGGCGAGGCAGACGCAGCTGCGGCCGTGACCCACGCGACCCTGACTCCTGGCGACCTGTGGGTGCCCGGCGCACGACGGGCCTCAGCCTATAGCCACCGAGGCTCTGCTGCCGTCTGCTACCCACACTACACCTGTCAATCGCGCGAAACAGGACAACTTTGCCTCAAGTAACATCCGACTTTAATGCTGCGCAGAGTACAAGCAACAGTCTAACACACACAGTCCCGACACTCACTGCTGTGAAAATTGTTACCAGCTACGGTTGCAAACATAGTAGCGCCCCTAGCTTTGGGCAAGCCCCCGTTGTTGTTGTTGTTGTTGTTGTTGTGGTCTTCAGTCCGGAGACTGGTTTGATGCAGCTCTCCACAATACCCTATCCTGAGCAAGCCTCTTCATCTCCACATAAGAACGGCAACCTACATCTGCCTTAATCTGCTTACTGTATCCATCTCTTGGTCTTCCCCTGCGATTTTTTCCCCCCACACTTCCCTCCAACGCTAAATTCACAATTCCTTGAAGAATGTGTCCTACCAATCTATCCCTTCTTTTAGCCAAGGTATGCCAGAAATTCCTTTTCTCCCCAATTCTGTTCAGTACCTCCTCATTAGTTACGCGATCCACCCACCTAATCTTCATCATTCTTCTGTAGCACCATATTTCAAAAGCCTCAATCCTCTTCCTGTCCGCACTGTTTATCGTCCATGTCTCACTCCCAGACAAGGCAACACTCCATACAAATGCCCTCAGAAAGGACTTCCTTAGGCTTAGATCAATATTCGATGTTAACAAACTTCTCTTTTTCAAAAACGCTTTTCTACCCATTGCCATTCTGCATTTTATATCCTCTGTACTGCGACCATCACTTGTTATTTTACTGCCGAAGTAACAAAACTCTTCTACCTCCTTTATTGCTTTGTTTCCCAATCTAATTCTTTCAGCATCACCTGATTTTCTTACACTGCACTCCATTAAAGGAGTAATATTTCTTTATAATTATTGTTGTACGTAACGAACGAAATAATTAGTATAATTTTTGTGTTACATGCATTAGTAAAATATCAATACCGACAAGGAAAGTACATGGGCTCGAACAAACATATCTTTATGAACGTTTGGTTACAGGATCTCTACGTACACCTCAATGTGCTGGTGGGTGTCCTTTTTATGCAAAGCTCTGCAATCATGCTCTAGATGCAGATGTAATTGTAGACGCCAAATGTATGCAGATATCTTAACTATAACTTATGTAATAATCATCGTACATGTTCTCTAGAGTATTGTCATCAAAAGCTGTGATGATAGTTGCAACTTTAACCTTCTTCCGGAAAGACTGTTGGTATTCACTGTCACTGCTTCCATCGTCTCTTCCCGCACTTACCGTAGCACTACCGCTTGCAATGAGTTCTTCGTCATTATCATCCCTACTATCATCATTATGTGTTAGTGTTACAAAAGTATCTAACTTATGCTCATATTTCTGTACCATAACAGATACGAGAAAGCGTGCAAATGATTCATCTTCTACACTAATACCATCTTCATGATGAAGGGTTCTTCTAACATCATCTCAACTAATCGTAATACATTAGCAGGATTGATTAGCAATCGCCGCCCCATCTGACGCTTCACCACACAAATAAAGTCACAAAACGCAACTTCGGAGGCACACTGCACCGTCCCTACTGGCGAACCGACAGGTCAAACTCCAATGCGGCATGGCACACGCAAAGGCCTCTAACTAGAGCTGGGTTTGAACATGACTAACTGTTGGAACAATTTACGTCACGGTTCGGGAAATCTCGGGAGATGTTCGAACTTTCGATCACGACGCTATCTAGCAATGTCAGGCGGTACTACTCTTCCATTTACAACGATGATATTCATAAATCTTTTCTGTGCTGTGCAGTATACGATTTATAACGAAGATAGGGTGTCAATGTACTATGGGGATTAATCAGCGTGAAATTCGGACTACAGTAGCTTCTAGGGTGCAGGTCAGAAGTAAAAACAGTAGCGAATGTAGGCTATAAGTAAACGATAACAATCGCGATTAAAAATTATAGTGCTGCAATCTAGCGACGCCTGTTGGTACTACGTACAGAGTTCTTCGTGCACCGTTTATTTCGAAGTTGCAATTACAGTTTATTTTTATATGACGTATTTCCGTTACTGGGTATAAGATTTCTAATGTTTTCCCTATTTCATCTCTTCTAATCTTCTTTTCAAGGCGATCAAAAGGTGGTAAATTTTTTTTATCTGTTACTGTACCGTATGAACAGGGAATGATCATTTGAAACCTATCTCTTATAATCACATTAAATGTAATTTCTCCTTACGCAGGATTCACATTTTTTTTGTCCTTTGAATGTTAGCCGGCAGTAATGAAGTGCAGTAGTTCTGTTCTTGTAGCAGATATTTTGTATATCAATGGATCATATCTTTCAGTGACACCAGACACGTCACGAACAGCATGCACTGTTTTAAACAAAATATGCAGTTTTTCGAAGTGTTGACTTTCTTTTACTTTAAATGTTCTTCTACTTTCTATGAAATTAGTTCTGAGCAAAGCGATAGCCCGCTAACTTCGGAATTTCCCGCGTATCGTTGGCAGATACGCAGCGCCAGTCATTTATTATATGAGTGTTCGAACAGTTCGATACTGTATCGAGTTCTCTGCTGTATCGGGAAATTCCGAACATGTTCGAACGCGAGTATCATTTGTCCAGCCCTACCTCTAACGGACGACTGCAGAGTTTTGCAGATGCGGGAGGACCTTTATCTCTCACGATTTTGGTGTATATGCGTTTGTTCGAGCCCAAGTACTTTCCTTGTGAGTCAGTGGTATAAAGGACAGCTTCGTCAACAACATATACTTACGAATATTTGTGTATTTGAAACTTACTCTGTTAAAAGTAAGTACAGAAACTTAAGTTTCTATTATGGTCTGCTCTTGCCATGACAAACAGCTTTTTGATGTGTATCAATTCGGTATGGAGTCTTAATGATTCGCACATTTTTACACCTCATTCGTCGTTCTTATACTCACATATTTTTGAGTGTAATTATTTTAGCTTAAAACATCAATCTTTTGAAGATTCTTGTTTGTGTTCAGCTGTAGTAACAATTATGCAATTAGGTTCATCTTTGTTGGAAAATAGTTTGATTAAGCCTACTTTTAACGTGTTTTTTTTTTTTTTTTTTTTTTTTTTTTTTTTTTTTTTTTTTTTTTTTTTGCCACGTTTGTGACGTTTGTCCTTCAGATGCAACTGTGGTTGCTGATTTGCTACGTTAAATACCGTAGTTATTCCGTTCTGTACGTGTTTCCTACGTTCCATACTCACCGATTTTACTAGAATTTAGTGAGGAGACGTTAACGCTGCTGAGTAGAAAAGCAAAATCTTTATGACGGAGGATAGGTCTTCTGGTAGTTCATAGCCGTTTTTCATTTTTAATAGAAAATGAAATTATTCAGTAGAAACCTGTAGGTTACAAGATAATTGTAAATAAACTGTCCTGTAATGTACTGTTTCGTACCTTGTCAGGGATGTTACGAAACTTAAAGACAAATGTGTAGCTATTCTTAAGTTATTACCTATTTTTTAGCACTACATACCTTCCCTGTTATTAAAAGTATGTTAAAGTCAATTTAAACGATACTATTCGTACTCCTCCCATACCGTATTCAGAAATGTAGCTTGCCGGCCGCTTGGAGCGCTGCTGTCGCAGTGAATAACAAGAATCTGTGGGAGTGTCGTGACTGTATGTGTTAGACTGTAGTAAAAGTGTGTTTCGAAAACTCTTGACTATGGGACTCCATAGGCAACGATCCATGCATATGCCATTGTTAACAACACGTTATCGGCGATTACGCCTAAAAATGGGCACGTGAACATACGAAATAGCCGTTGGCGCTATGGTAGAGCGTTGTATAGCCTGATGAGTCCCAATGATGCCGAGACGATGTTGCAATACCCCGTCTTCAAAAGATACAGTTCCTTGACATCTGTACCATGGAATGGAGACAAGCTGAAGGCGGCTCAATTACGCTCTGGCGAACTTTCACGTGACCACCCATCTGTACAGTGGAGTTCGTGCAAGACACTACAGCGCCCATGAAGCATTGTAGACTGCTTACAAAACACGTACACCGTCACATGATTAAAAAATAAATAATTCAAATGTTTGCAATCTTGAGGTCAGTGGTCCCTACATTTACAAACTACTTGTGCTTAGAACAAGACATCTCTGCCGCAGGGACGATTTGAACCTCCGACGGGAGACACCGCACTGTGCCTTAGTTGGCGCATGAGATCGCGCGGACATCCTCGTGCGGCAGAATATTCTTCAGACATACGCGAACAACTGCTCCCCCTGGCATAGCGCATTGTCAAAGATAAATTTCCATTGTTGATTGGTAACAAAAGATCCAGGAATCGGGTGAGAAGCGAACCAAGAATAGTTAAGGGACGAACCACGTATAATTAGAGATTTCCATTATTTGACAAAACTTTAAATGAGGTTTTTTTTTGAACCTGTGGGCCGCAACCTACAGAGTGAGGGGCAGAGGGTGGGAGGGGAAATCATCACAGAACAAAGAACTTGCACTATAAAATAACTAGGGGTTCAGTAATACAACGATGTATGCCTAAGTGATTTTGTTTTAATGTTGAAATTACAGTGTGTCAATGATGAATAATGGCAAAGTCTGAAAACTGTTTGCAGGAACCAATAGATGGGTAAAGAACATGATACAACAAAGCAACTCTGAGAAATTCGAAAAAAAAATCTTACTTGTTTACAAATTGTGTATACATTGGGACCTTTGTTAATGAGCACAAATGGCTTCCGAGTCTTGCCTGAAAATGCTAAACGCTGTTTAAGCAACATTTTTGTTTTGTTTCGGGAGCTTGTGAAAATAGCATGTGTTCCGTTCCAAAAAATACACAAAAAATGATATCCAATAGTTTAGAAGAAAGCTGAAGCAAAAGAAAGAATATTACATTTGTTTCCTTACAGATAAGTTTTGGTACTGTTCGTGAGGAGGAGAGGGGTGGGGTTGCGGTCGCCAGAATATTGGCCCACTTTAGGTTACGGTAGTAACACTAAAAGTGAGCCTTTGCGATCGTCTTGTGACAGCACCAAATTTAAATGAAAATAACGGCTGAACAATTGATCTGACACGAAAACTGAATAACCGAATTTGTAGAGAATAAAATTCTCTACAACTTTGCTCTTTCATGTTTTTTTCATATCTCGTGTGTTTCAAAGATATTTGCAAAAATAACGGCGATTTTTTCGGACAAAATATACGGTAGTAATAACAAAAAAAAGCCGTTATATAGTTTTAATTGCAAACGAACCGTTCATCTGACACGAAAATTGAAGAACCTAATTGGTAGACGGGAAAATTCTCTACAACTTCGCTCTATTATGTTTTTTTCATATCTTGCACCGTTGCAGAGATATTTGCAAAAATAACGGCGATTTGACATCGTCCATTGATTTTACGAAAACCAGCCGTTCGCAGATGTCACGTGACAGTCCTCGCCCAGAAATCTCTCTGGCATACGCCATCTTGCGTTGCGTATTTGATGATTTTCTTATTGTGACTTACACGTTGTCATTTCAGAGCAATGGCGCACTGAAGAATTAACAGAAATACATCGTTCTTCGTACGATAAATGATAATCTAGTGTCTACAAATACCATATTAGCATCAGTTAACAACAGCCATCAATAGTCTACATACATCTACATCTACATACATACTCCGCAATTCACCGTAAGGAGCGTGGCGGAGGGTACACTGTACCACTACTAGGCATTTCGTTTCCTATTCCACTCCCAAATTGAACGAGGAAAAAAAGAATGCCTATATGCCTCCGTACGAGCCCTAATTTCTCTTATCTTGTCTTTGTGATCTTTACGCGAAATGTAAGTAGGCGGCAGCAAGATCGTACTACACTCAGCTTCAAATTCCGGCTCTCTAAATTTACTTAACAGAAATTCACGAAAAGAACGTCGTCTTTCTTCCAGCGATCCCCAATTGAGTTGCCGGAGCATTTCCGTGACAATCGCGCATTGGTCGAACCTACCGGTAACAAATCTAGCTGCTCGCCTCTGAACCGCCTCTATGTCTTCCTTCAAACCGATCTGCTGCGGGTCCCAAATACTTGAGCAATACTCAAGACGTGGTCGTACAAGCGTTTTATACGCGGTCTCTTTTACAGGTGAAGTACATCTTCCCAAAATTCTCCCAATAAACCGAAGTCGGCTGTCTGCCTTACTCACAACTGTATCAGATTAAAGAACGTATCTCCCAATTGTTAACTGTAGTGTAGTGGGCAACGTGTTGGATTGTGATGGTGAATGTCATTGGTTTGAATCCCGGCACTACGTAAATTTTTTTTCCTAAAAGGGTTTCAGACAGTCATTAATTTATTATTATTTAGATTATTTACGTCGAAAATGTTTGCAAAATCTTATAAAACTACAATTCTAAAGTGGGCTGTAAAACACGTCAGTGCGATTTTTTTTTCTTTCTCTTTGAAGGGGGTCGCGTAATCGAAAAGGTTGAAAAACACTGCTCTCAATCATTACGCAGTTGAATCCCTGGAGTTCGGAAAACTGTAGCAGTCGGCACTCGTTGCAATGAACAGGCGCGGCGCGGATAGCCACGCCCCCTCTGCGTGAACTACCGCATTCGTTAACATGGATGTGGCGGGTGACAGCAGGTTCCCTTAAGCAGCTACCAACCAGTTACCAGATTCCAGTGAAGTGAGGATGCGCAGAGCTGCTGCAGGAACGTGATAAGAGCTGTGCGCATGCTCACTTTACTCGAATCTGGTAACTGGTTGGTAGGTGCTTAAGCGAACCTCTAGTCACTGCCGCGCCACGCCATTTCTGTGTGAATCTCCCCGTTTACTCGGGCTCCCAAAACCGGATTTCGTACACCGGTTTCCCAATACTGCTTTTGGTTGGTCATGTAAACACTCCAAAATCGATTCTGAAAATCCGCTTCTCTAAAGTGGTTTCCCGGTTCCACGATCGATTTTCGTGCCCATGTAAACGCAACCGTTTTTGAGGCGTTCTTGGCTTGTCAGATTGTGCTTTCTTGTTAAGAATTTTCGGCACATGTGGGAAGAGTGATAATATCTAATGTGAAATAAAAGTATAAAAGTTAGAGTGAACATGAATCTGTGTATTTAAGTAAAGAAAAATAGCGATTGTGCTGCCTAAATCAGGAACTGAAACAGCTGTTTTTCAGTCGCCATATTAAGTGGGCTAGGAAATCCGATTCAGGCTGTGCCATGTAAACACGGCAGCGAAAAACGGTTTACGAAAATCGGTTTTCGTCTTTCGGAAGACGTGTTGCATGTAAACGTGGTGGATATGGCCTATGTGATCGGATTGACCCCGGATGTGGGCCGCGCTGCATCCCGCAGTTGAGTACCGGTGCTACCGGCTCGGTGAGAAAGTGTGTAGGCGGTTTAATGGGGCGCGCCGAGAGCGAGAGTGCGCCAGAGGCAGCGGCAGGTGCAGGTGCCTGCCGGGCGAGCGGGCGGCCTTGGGCCCGAGGCGCACACAGCCTCAGGCGACGCCTTTGTCCGCTACACCCGCACCGCACATCACATCACCCAATACACACAAGCTACTCGTGTTGGCCTTTTCTACAGTTGCCGGGTCGACTGTATTCGTTTTCGGAACCATGGCACACAGAAATTAAGACATTGTTTCTCAAAGCTGGCCAATTAAAGAAAATTGCACTGCCGTGTTTTACGGCCCACTTTAGATTTGTAGTTTTATAAGTTTTTGTAAACATTTTAGACCAAAATAATAATTAATTAATTAATTAATAAGAGTGTCTGAAACCCTTTTAGGAAAAAAAATTTAGTGGCGGGTTTCGAACCACCGACCTTTCGCGTCACATTTCAGCACCTTGCCCACTACGCTACGGCTATAAATCAAAACATGAATGCTTTAATCTCATACTATTGATGGCATTTGTTAACTGATATTAATATGCCATTTGTACACATTAGATCATCATTTATCATACGAAGAACGATATGTTTTTCTTAATTCCTCAGAGTGCCGTTGCTTTGAAATGACAACCTGTAAGTTACAATAAGAAAATCATCAAATACGCGTGGAATGTCACGTGACATCTCCGAACAGCTGGTTTTCGTTAATTCAATGGAGGGTGTCAAAACTCCGTTACTTTTGCAAATATGTCTCAAACGATACGAGATATGAAAAAACATAACAGACATAAGTTGTAGAGAATTTTCTCCTCTACCAATTACGTTATTCAATTTTCGTGTCACACACACACACACACACACACACACACACACACACACAAACAATCTACACAGACACAAACACAAACAAAAAACAGCGGATACTCTCTGAGATACAAGGAACACAAACAAGACACAGACGAAAAGCGGCAGTTCGCAACACTAAACACTGTAAACAAACGTTCAAAAACGAGTACACAGTGAAGTGGTGATGTAATGGTTTTCATCAAGAACGAAAATGCAGTACCCACTGAAAACCACACAAACATCTCCATGAAGATACACATAAAAATAACACAGAAAACCGTAAGTAGGGCCAAAAACTGGATAATTAAATTAACTTTGCCAAAGCTAGTGCTACAGAAGTTGTTTCTAACCTCGTAGATCCGAACTTTAGTAACAAGACTGTTAACTGTCATACTGTGAAAAATTACATATAATATTACGACTGTACTACCCAACATTAAACAAAAATAACATGTATTACAGGCCACTGATGATGCTTCACAATAAAAAAGCGAAACGCGTATGGCACACAAAAAAACGCCTTTCATTCAGTTGCTAAAGACGGTAATACACATAAAAAAAAGAATCGCACTGACGTGTTTTACGGCCCACTTTAGATTTGTAGTTTTATAAGTTTTTTCAAACATTTTGGACCAAAATAATAATCTAAATAATAATAAATTCATTAATAAGAGTGTCTCAAACCCTTTTAGGAAAATAAAATTTTACAAAGTCACGGGTTTCGAACCAATGACCTTTACCGTCACAGTCTAACGCATTGCCCACTACGCTACAGCTGACAGTTAAGAGTTCTGTTCTTCAATCTCATATTATTGATGGCCGTTGTTAACTGATGCTAATATGGCATTTTTAGTCACTAGATTATCATTTATCGCACAAAGGACGACTTGTTAGTTCTTCAGTGCGCCACTGCTTTGAAATGACAACATGTAAGTCACAATAAGAAAATCATCAAATACGCCACCCAAGATGACGTATGTCAGAGAGAGTTCTGGTTGAGGAATGTCACGTGACATCTGCGAAAGGCTGGTTTTTCGTTAATTCAATGGAGGATGTCAAATCTCCGTTATTTTTGCAAATCTCTCAAACGATACGAGATATGAAAAAAAAAAAAAACCATAAGGGAACAAAGTTGTAGAGAATTTTCTCCTCTACCAATTAGGTTATTCAATTTTCGGGTCAGATGAATAGTTAAGCCGTTGTTTTCATTTAAATTTCGAGCTGTCAAAAGACGATCGCAAAGGCCCACTTTTATTGTTACTACCGTAACCTAAAGTGGGCCAAAAAATTGCACATAATAATAAAGAGAAACAATGACAAACACACATTTGACATCTTCAGAAAACTAACAGCAACAGATACAATCATACATGCCACTTCCAACCACCCCCATAATTAAAAACAAGCAGCTCTAACACACATCTTACATAGACTGAACAATGTCCCACTAACCAAGGAAAACTATGAAAAAGAATTAAAAACAACACAACTTATAGCTAAAAACAACGGCTGTAACACCCAAACAGTAGAAAGACTCACACAAAAAAAAACTAAATGACAAATTCCAAGAAGCACAAAGTACAAACAATCAAAACTCTCACAACACAAACACAGACAAGGCAACAAACACACACACACACACACACACACACACACACACACACAGAGAGAGAGAGAGAGAGAGAGAGAGAGAGAGAGAGAGAGAGAGAGAGAGAGAGAGAGAGAGAGAGAGAGAACACCAACACTCATAACACAATCAGCAAAAATAAATGGTACACCCTTACATACAAACAAATCAACACACAAAACAGCAAACATACTAAAGAAGCAAGGTTTACAAATTGCCTATAGAACAAGAAACACTTCTGTCACAGTTGCAAACAACAGATAAAACAGACATATGAAGGGGCAGATATATACCACCTAGAATACCAAGAATGTAAATCAGTATATCTGGGTATGTCAGGCAGAAAATTCAAAACCAGATATAAAGAACATATAAGAAGCTGGAAGAACGAAAATAGCCACTCCACCTTCGCAAAACACCTGTTACAACACGGACATGAACCATGCACCATCGAATAAGATATGAAAATTATCACAACCAATAATCGAGACAGAAAAATCCTGACACTACAAGAAAACTTTCATATACAGAGAGCCCTGGCAATGAATAAGAAAGTGATCAGTTATCAGATCAACATAAGTAACAACTCACTGATCAAGCTGGCCACAAAAACAGTGAAAAACAGTAATGAAACATGAAATGCCCTACCTCCTACTCCCTCTCGCTCCCCTCCCCCTACTCCCATATTCAGAAGAAACTAACACACAAACACATACACAAACACACACAAAAAAAAAGAAAAAAAAGCCTTTCATTTAGTTGCTAAAGACGGTAATATACCTTCACAAAAGAAGACAGTTTTTATACAACATAATCTACTTATTTCATTATCCGTAGTGGTTTATTTCGTTAACCCGTCACGCCTGCTGGCCTCGGGTTAACCCTTTAGTGACCAAATTATTTCCAGAAGTTGTAGACTTTTTATGAATACTATATTGGGCTAAAAAGCCATACATAAAATCATAGTTTAAATCTTGAAAAAGTTTAGCCTACGAATATAAAAAAATGTGGGAACTAATGTTCCCACTGAACATTACAGTAAGTGGACTTGATAATTAAAAAAATAAATCGCACTGACGTGTTTTACGGCCCACTTTAGATTTGTAGTCTTAAGTTTTTGCGAACATCTTGGACCAAAATAATAAACTAAATAATAAAAAATAAATAAGAGTGTCTGAAACCATATTAAGAAAATAAAATTTTAGTAAGTGACGGGTTTCGAACCAATGACCTTCAGCGTCACAGTCCAACGCATTGACCACTGCGCTACAGCCGACACTTCAAGAGTTGTGTTCTTTAATCTCATACTATTGATGGTCGTTGTTAATTGATGCTAATATGGCATTTGTAGACACTAGATTATTATTTATGGTACGAAGAACAACGTGTTTTAGTTAATTCTTCAGTGCGCCATTGCATTGAAATGTCAACGTGTAAGTTACAATAAGATAATCATCAAATATGCAACGCAAGACGGTGTATGCCACAGAGAGTTCTGGGCGAGGAATGTCACGTGACATCTGCGAACGGCTTCATTAATTCAATAGACGGTGTCAATAATCCGTTATTTTTGCAAATCTCTCTCAAACGACACGACATATGAAAAAAACATAAGGGAATAATGTTGTAGAGAATTTTCTCCTCTACAAATCCGTTTATTCAATTTTCGCGTCAGATGAACGGTTTATGTGCAATTAAAATTACATTACAAACGGCTTTTTTTGGTATTACTACAAAGAAGCGTTCAAACGGTACGCATTTGCTGAGTCGCCTGTTCACTTCGTTTGTTGTCAACTTACAGCAAATAAATCGCCTCGTTAACATCACTTTTCGAAATTGTATGATATATTGTGATGATTAAAACATTTGTTTTAGACTGCCACTTTGAAATTGTATTTAATTGTTTTCGAGCAGTTCATGCGTAACTACGTCGCTCACATGTGTTAACGTCCTCATTATAAAATGCGATTACATACTTCCTGCGCCTGCGGTTTGAGGCGCCTATGTGCATGATTAACAAGCTCAGGTGTCTATACATAGACCTTTCATTTGATAAAGCTTCACATAATGTTCACCAAAAACAAATATTTCATCTGTTAACTACAGCGTGTCTCAGGAAAAATAGCAAATATTTTAGAAGATGGTAATAAAGACGATTTGCAGTTAAAATTTCACATAACGTGTGTCCAATTTTTATAGGGTATAGAGATACAGCTCTTGGTATGTACAACAAACTGATTTGGATATTTTGACTGATTCTTTTGTCAGTTCTTGGTAGATCACCATACTCACCTTTATTTAAATAACCGGTTTTCGACGTAGTTTAAAGCCTAAATATGTCCTAGTAAGCCAAAAACCGCGTAACTAAGTGGAAATGAACGTGTAGAACATACACAAGATACTACTTTTGAGTAAGTGTGATGATGTAATGCCAAGAACCGACGGATAAATCAGTGAAAATGTCTTCATTTACATTTGCTCTAAGTTTGTTTGGTTTTCATATTAACAGCTATATCTCTGTATTCAATAAAAATTGTACACATGTTATATGAAATTTTTTATGCAATTCGTCTATAGTATCACCTCCTAAGATACTTACGACTGAGTGGAAAAACTACGTTGATCTGAGCAGGAGACAAGTACTCGTTCTCAAACAAATTTCCGACTTGGCTTTGTTTGTCAGCTGGGTTCCCCATTCGGTCGTCTACGCATGCGCGAAGGAGTTCCATACGCGTGAGAATAGGATGCATCCTATTCCGTCTACTAGCGAACATATGCGTGCATAATGTGCAAGTGGACGCGTCTACACTGTACGCGGACGGCATGACCGGTGCATCATGGGTAATCTCGCAAGCTCTAACTTCCCGTGTAGAAAGGGCTTTACTTTTCATTTTCTACTAGTGTAGTTAACGCGGCCGCTAGCGAAAAGCGGCAAATCCTCGTCCGGAACAAATTTTCATACATTACCCATCAATTGTACACGTGAAGCTCTTTCGTATTGCAAGTAGCTCAAACGTTGCTTGAAGTTTTTTTCCAGCGCGGCACTGAAGTTGTCGAGGCTTCCAGAGAAGTAGTGGTTGTGAAAACGGAACTGCAGTGTGGAGTGGGCAGTGGGCAGTGGTCCCTCTCGCGCAGACCCAGGCAGGCCAGGCCGCGTATGCGATTACGCGGCGCCTTTGTCGCGCGTTTCCCACAAAGACGGCGTGCAGTGGCGCTTTCATCTCGGGAGCGCCTTTGTTCTACCCGCTCCATCGCCGCTTAGACGCCGCTTCTGCCCTCCTTAATGGCGGTTGCTTTTCTCTGCCGAGAGGGGACGCTCGCCGGCAGCCCACCGCCTCCCAGGAGGGTGGACGAGGAAAACCACACTCCCGACAGGGTAGCCCCCAGTCTCACTGCACCTGCTGGAGCTTCACTCAATGGCCAGTACTCGTACGCTATGCAGGAGGATATCACGAAATTATTTTATATAAGAACTAGCTGAAAACCTGGCGCTGCCGGGGTATTTATTTATTTACTTATTTACAAAAAATGTTCAAATGTTTGTATAGCTTATGGGACTTAACTACGGGGCCATCAGTCCCTAAAATTACAAACTACTAACTAACTAATACTAAGGACGGCACAAATATCCATGCCCGAGGGGGGGATTCGAACCCTCCGACCGTAGTGGCCGTGCAGACCGTGACTGGAGCGCCTCAGTCCCCTCGGCCACCGCGGCCGGCTTATTTATTCCTGCCATGTTTCAGGTATATATTCATTTATATAAGGGATAAGGGCTGTAAGTCTGTATACTCTTGGGAATACAGTCAGTAGTAAAGAAGTAATAGATCAAAACTTGGTGCGGGAAGGGGCGGCTTTCCATGAACGTTACTGAATGTGCTCATATGTCATGAACTACGTGTCGTACTGATATACAATTTAGAAGGTACACTCAACTATATGCGTGTATACTGTCTGTGAAAGTTACTACAGCTACAATTTGTATTGTAGAAATTATAAATTGTAACGTCACACCGAAACCCATAGTTTTAGTCCACGAACAGCGGAACGTTACTGTTTATGTTCTCAAATCTCGTGAACTACGTATCGGAATGTGATACAATTTAGACGCTACATTCAACTATATATGTGTATACTATCTGTAAAATTTCCTGTCGCTATAATTTGTAGTGCAGAACGTAAATATTGTAACGTCATACCGAGAGCTGTAGTTTTACTCCATAAACAGCGGAAAAGTAGCAAGCGAGAAACTTTTTCCGCCGGCCGCGGTGGCCGAGGAGACTGAGGCGCTTCAGTCACGGTCTGCACGGCCACTACGGTCGGGGGTTCGAATCCCCCCTCGGCCATGGATATTTATGCCGTCCTAGTTCGTAAGTAGTTTGTAAGTTTACGGACTGATGACCACGTAGTTAACTCCTACAAGCTATACAAACATTTGAACATTTGAAACTTTTTTCCTTTCGTCGTTTCACTCTGGTTGCCAGAGAGAAAAACTTTAAACATAATTTCAAACCTTTAATAAAGTTTCTTGCAAGTCGCTAAGTAGTGTCATTCTCGTACAGTGTATTTCGAAAGTCTCGCCGCATTATATGGCATTTTTTGCGATTTCTATTGGTTATGACGTAATATCTTTTGAACCATCTGCCGTATGTGATTCTTAATCATGCAGCAATTGTTACCTCGCGGTAAGGAATGAGTGTATCAAATTTTGTAGAAATCGGTCCAATGGTTTAGGAGAAACTGAGCAGCATTGTCGCAAAATGCAACAGTTTTTCGCGCATCTAATTGTTTATGACGTCATATCTCGTGAACTATATATCGTATGAGATTCTTACACTTACGGCGACCGTTCTCATGGATTGAAGCTTACGTGTACAAAATTTCACAAAGATTGGAACAAAACTGTAGATTTGTATGCAACACGTACAAACATACGGACACACTGCTTTATATATTAGATGCAAATGCTGCGAGAAGCCGACCTCGGGGAAGATCAGTTTGGATTCAGGAGAAACGGAGGAACACGGGAGGCATTACTCTAAAGCCGTCCTCACACGGGACGTGCTGTTCCAACGTGGCGCAGGCCAGACGTGCTGTCTACCTAGCTACAGCACGCTCTGAAACGACCCGCTACATCCCACGGAACACAACGAGCTGCTCACCGTGATTTGCTTTGCGACCGCAGCGCTCTCCAGCGCCCGTTGCGGGCTGGCGCATTGATCATTGTCTTTACAAAGATGGATGCGCGTAAAATTAAACGGTATCTCTCTTAGCCATCGTCGGAAAAAAACCAAATGCTTTCTTATGCTTGCATGTGGCATGCAATACTCTTACGGATTTCCCCCCCCCCCCCCTCCCCTTCTTCTTCAAGAAGTACAAACACGCTACATGTATCCGAAAGCGGTTGAGAATAATAACGAAATTTACGGCAAAATCACTGTTGGCAAAAATTCTTAAACTGTCAATGGTGAAATACATCATTTGCACCAGCTCCAGTTGTCTTGCTCTTATATTCCCATTTCCCACGTTGTACATACTCTGCATATTCGGAGATACTAGTTTCTGGCCATATATTTTACTTGTTATACACGCGGGACAACGCCTCAGCTCGACAATGCTCGTTGTGATAATTTTTGCTTTTGGTATTGTATGTAAACACTGTTCCTCTAACATAGCATCTGCTTCTATAACCACGCGCTAGCCATGTTCACTTTGCACCGTGAAACTGAACTGTTCCAGCAGTGTACTGAACTGCAACCGAGAGCGCACATCATATAAATGATGTAACTTTTGATTGGCTGAAGATAACGTAGCAAATATGGATATCAAATTGAAGGAAATTTAATGCTCTACAACTTTCTTTCCGACAAATGTTCTGTGAAACGATCAAGTGAGTCACTAGAAGTAAAGGTTTGACAAAATTAGTGAGGTAAAGATGATTTTTTTTCCGAAATTTTCGATTTTCAATAACGCATATCTCGAAAACCGTTGGGAATTCGACGTATATGTATCTAAACAATTTTATAGCAAATTCAATTGTCTTTCATTTTTATTTGGAACAACTTTTTCCTAAACCTGACCGTTTCCGAGATATAAGCGAGAAACCAAAAAATGGTACCTTTCCACCCCCCTCCCCGCTTTAGCTCACCCCCCAGGGGCGGGGACTTTTAGTATGTTCACCTCCTACCTATCCCTAACAAAGTCCTGAAGTCAAAAATTCTCGCGTATTCCATGCACTCTACACCCTTCTTTTGAGCACTCATTGACTGGACTAAAACGCGAAGTGCTGCGCAGTGAAGGGACAACGGCGAGTCTCCCGAAATGTGAAATTTGAAGAGCTAGATAAGTGGAGGCGGAAATAATACTACAAAATGAAACACATGTACTGTAACTCAAGTTTACTCCACTTCAGTAGTGTCAGCTTTACATATAACAAAATGATGTGCATAAAATGTATTAAAAATTAATTTATGTTACACTGCTTGATGAAAAACAGTCTTATTCGTTTCCACTGCAGTTGTGAAGCGCGGTGTAAAAATGTTCAAAGCAAAGAGACCTCCGACACCACCTACACGTTATAAATCGCGCACTTTGACGTAATGAACATAGCACTCCACCATTGTCCAAGCAGTACTTGACAGGATGTTCACTGTGTTCTGGCCGGTCACTGTTGTAGCCGCTGCGATACCAAGCGTACCGGAACACTCACCTGAACATAACTGCCTGTGAATAAGCGACTGCATTTGCAGGCTGGTGTTACGCTGACCGAAGTTCATACTGACACCCACAAGTCATAAGGAGTTGGTAAACCTCCGGACAAAACCCTTGAACATACGGAAACGGCCGCAGTGTAGCGGGCCGAGTAAGGAACAACCGGAGCGCGCGAACGTTTGAAAGCTGTACTTTGCGGAGGCCGTAACTGCGTAGTATCTGAATAATGGCCCAAATTTTCAGTGATATCGATTTCTGTGGTTGATATCTAGCTCATGTATTTTCTTCAAGAAAATATGAGGTCGAGTTGACGATGTTCCCTTGTCATTGTGCTACCAACATGTGAAGCAAAGAGGCGCCTTGCCAAGACGATGCACTCTTACGTCCTGCAACGTATAGAGCAAGTTTGAAAGGGGTCAAATTATCGCCTTCCGACCGGCGGGATGACTGTTTCGGAGAATTCCAAGTTGGACGTGGACCGTGAGGTGTGCAACGATGCCGGTTGTAATGGTCGCGTGAACTTGCTTACACCCATCTACGGGGATCTGGAGGCGTATGCAGCACAGGTGTCCTCCAAGGCCGCCGTATTGTAAGAGCAGCAGTGACATCGTACAGCTACCACGCCACGGGTAAGAGGTTTTAAAAGGCCAGGCGTGTCGACACCAACTGTTGCCAACCGGCTATTAGCAGTGGGACTATCGGCACGCACACATCTACATCTACACCTACATCTACATACATACTCCGCAATTCACCGTAAGGTGCGTGGCGGAGGGTACACTGTACCACTACTAGGCATTTCCTTTCCTATTCCACTCCCAAATTGAACGAGGAAAAAAAGATTGCCTATATGCCTCCGTACGAGCCCTAATTTCTCTTATCTTGTCTTTGTGATCTTTACGCGAAATGTAAGTAGGCGGCAGCAAGATCGTACTACACTCAGCTTCAAATTCCGGCCCTCTAAATTTACTTAACAGAAATTCACGAAAAGAACGTCGTCTTTCTTCCAGCGATCCCCAATTGAGTTGCCGGAGCATTTCCGTGACACTCGCGCATTGGTCGAACCTACCGGTAACAAATCTAGCTGCTCGCCTCTGAACCGCCTCTATATCTTCCTTCAAACCGATCTGCTGCGGGTCCCAAATACTTGAGCAATACTCAAGACGTGGTCGTACAAGCGTTTTATACGCGGTCTCCTTTACAGGTGAAGTACATTTTCCCAAAATTCTCCCAATAAACCGAAGTCTGCTGTCCGCCTTACTCACAACTGTCGCTGCATGCTCGTTCCATTTCATATCGCTCTGCAATGTTACGCCTAGATATTTGAACGATGCGACAGCATCAAGAAGCTCACTACTGATGCTGTATTCGAACATTATAGGATTGTTTTTTCTACTCATGCGCATCACCTTACATTTTTCTACATTGAGAGCTAGCTGCCATTCTTCGCACCAACTAGAAATTTTGTCTAAGTCCACCTGTATGCTATTACAGTCAGGAACAGACGACACCCTCCCATACACCACAGCATCATCAGCAAACAGCCGCAAATTACAACTTACTCTGTCCATCAGATCATTTATATAGATAGAAAATAATAGCGGTCCTATCACACTCCCCTGGGGCACGCCTGACGATACACTCGTCTCTGATGAACACTCGCCGTCGAGAACAACGTACTGCGTTCTATTACTTAGGAAGTCTTGCAGCCAGTCACAAATCTGTGAACCTATTCCATAAGCTCGTATCTTCGTTAGCAGTCTGCAGTGTGGCACAGTGTCGAACGCCTTTTTGAAGTCGAGAAAAACACAATCCGCCTGTTGCCCTTCGTCCATGGCTCGCAAGATGTCATGTGAGAAAAGAGCAAGCTGAGTTTCACATGAACGATGTTTCCTAAACCCGTGCTGATTCATGAAAAGAAGCTTTTCCGTTTCAAGGAAATTTACTATGTTCGAACTGAGAATATGCTCCAAAATTCTACATGAAACCGATGTCAACGATATTGGCCTGTAATTGTATGGGTCAGTTCTCTTTCCTTTCTTACACACGGGAATCACCTGCGCTTTTTTCCAATCACTAGGAACTTTGCGCTGAATTAAAGACTCGCTATAAATGCAAGCTAAGTAGGGGGCCAATGCCGCAGAATAGTCTTTGTAAAACCGAACTGGTATTCCATCCGGACCAGCAGACTTTTTCGTATTTAGCTCTCTCAGCTGCTTCTCTACATCTAAACCGTCTTGCATTCGCACCACAATATCGCCGTGCACGGCTTGGTCGGTGCCGTCATAGGATCGCTTGGAACAGCGGATCTGGTAATCAGAGACCAAACCAGATTTCGATCGCACGCGCGCGTAAGACGTATGTAACTCACCGACTTTTTGAGGGCACACAATGCTTGGCCTCTACGCCTGTGCCATAAGGAAATCAGAGCCAATTACAATTAAATATGTTATTCCGACCACATACTCGAGTTGCTAGTAAATTTACGAACTCCCGGACACCAATAACAGACCAGGCGGGTCTTTAATTAAAAGGTAGCAATATTAAATCAATTAATTTAGGACAGTTTATTAATTTTCACCAACTAAGGAGTATCACAGAACGATTATTACTTAGAGGGCAATCGAATGGAAGGGACAGAGTTCTTTCTACATTACCCGTTTCATTAATCTAGGAATTGCTCAAAATGAAGAATTTCCTGTAGGCGTTAAATTTAAAAGCAACCGGAAGCGACGCCGTGGTGGAGGCATACCAGCTTCATCCCGCACTCCAAACAGGTGTCCCAACCTGAGTGTCCGAGACACTGTGCCGCCCGCAAGGACTAAGCTTCCCCAACGGTTTCTCTCTCCTACCTGTAAGGATGGCTACAGGGACAACTTCTGAACATCGGAAGCACACTGCGGTGCCGTGCCCGGCGAACTGCCACGCACCGCCATTCGGATGTAGAGCTTCTAAGTATCCACTTCGCGGTCAGTCTAGGGCGAAAGTTACTGTCGTATTACGAAAGTGTGACTTTCAGGAACGTCCGCGTCTGTTACAATGATGGGCGAGTGGAAGCATCGGGTACACTTACCATTCAGCTTATAGTGAGGTAAGCTTTGCCGTTTGGCCCCTGCTCTGCTTTTAGTATTCCGACTTCATGGCTAACAACATTCTCTCTGATTCAACCACTCTCCGCTCTCTCTAGCAATTGCAAGTGTATGTGTATAAAATTTACTTATTTCTTGTCTATTCTTAGTAATTCCTTGTCCTACAGCAAGGTGGATTCGTGGCAAAATAGTCTCATTCGTGACAATATGAAACAAGCAACAGGGCTACCTCAATTTCGTCATATCTTTATGTATACAGATTTCACCACAGTTCTGTCTATTTGTTCTTTAACTTTCCTACTGTCCTCTTTTCCATTCACAAATCTTCAATAAGACGACGAAATACCTGTCAAGAGGAAAGTGCGACGTCTTTACGGTCCAAGGACAGCAGATAAGTAACTTCCTGTCTGAGAGGAAAGGCGATAGGCAGCAACCCTTCTTGTTTCATCCTCGTTAGTGAAATTTCACCAGTTACACGTAGACCTGGCGAGCACTGTCACGTAGAATGCAATCGTTCAAGAGTGATCGGCCCCATCACGGGCCTTACGTTGCAATGACGCACAACTCTCATTCACCTTTGGTGTTGGTGGAGGGATCCCTGACCAGCATTCGGCACGTGCAGAAGTTTTAAAACCCGTTCGTTTGCCATTCTTGCAATCGGAAGATGATTTAGGGTTTCAACAGGGTAATGCCTGCCCACACACTCAGAATACTCTGCAAGACATGCTGAAACTTTTTCTGGCCAGCACAATCTCCGACATTTTCACCAATAGATCACGTGTGGCATAAGATGGCTCGACAACTGAAATGTGCGACGCCAGATCTACGTGGACAGGTCGAGCAGGCGTGGATCAACTTTTCGGTGGCCGCGCCAAAGTAGAGTACCAGCTTTCGACCTTGGCTACTGACAGCTACAAGGAAGGAAAACATCTGGCGCATGGCTTGTGTCGAGACAGTACAGGCGGTTGCAGGTACAGAATGATTCAAACAACTTCACTACCACTCATCTCGTCGCGCCAACCGGAAGGTTGATTTACCCCAAGGCAGCATTCGCCCTCTGTGGGATCGAATGGCTGCCAGCATCAGTGTCGTGTCCTACAAAGGAAAGAGGGAAGAGGGAAGAGGTAGCAAGGTCAGTCTGCATATCTCGAGCGGAAAGGAGTGACTGCAGAGAGACAGTACAGGCATCTTCTAGAGATGCGGATTTCGGGACTCTAAAGAATACTTGTTTAGGAAACTTTATGGAACTCTTAGGTACCTTGCATTGAATGTATTGCATCTCATATTAAGTCTACTGCAATGGCGTTAGTTATTTAAAAAAAAAAAAAAAAAAAAAAAAAAAAAAAAAAAAAAAAAAAAAAAAAAGACGTATAAATCGTTAGCCACAACAGAAGCCAGTAATTACGTTCCCTAGCAGAATTCCCTAGACAGACGCATTCCCCGCGAGAAAGACTGTCGTGGAGCATCCCAAGGCCGACGGCGATAGTCACGGGCTGGCGCCCGACTCGTCTGACTGAGAACTCCCCCCTTGATCCAAAAACCGGGGATTTTAACGGCCGGTGTGGGCGCACTTCTTTTCCCCTCTTTCCGACAGTTAACAGTTTCCTATTGGCCGCTGCTTGGTTCAACCAATCTAAATTGTGGCTTGCCCTCTGAGTCCTTTAGCGAACCACGTTTCAGCCCTGTCCCTTCTGCCATTCCCCGGGTGGGGAGGTGGCTTGTTTGTGCACTAAGAAAATCCATGATTGGTAGCAACATTGTTCAGCTGAAAGTAAAATGTCACGACGCTGCCCAATATGGGCCACAAGAACAATGTTTTACGTCAGTTGGCCACGCCTCAGGCTCCGCCTTAGGCCACGCCATAGGAGAGCTGCTATCTTGCAGTTTTTCTTCTTTACCCTCTCACTCTAGCCTCGTGAAACCACTGACGTCGTTGTTCCCAAGTGACTGGTATCAACTTTGCTACGTACATGAAAACGTGCCTGTTGGCCACCAAGTAGTAATGTAACGTCTTACAACAGCGTCTAGACGCTATATGAAGTTACGCCCATCTTCTCCGAAAGGTAATCTCCACCCTGGGACGGTGGCCGAAGGCATCAGCAGTTCGCTAGGAGATTTCTTTAGTGCCTACATCCCGTAAGATATACGTGTCTGTTTTAGCCTGTTATCTGCACTGGTCGCTATTTCTCAACCTGGAGTGCGTCTCTGTGGCTCACACAGCCTCTCAACAATTCCAACAGTAAAATCAATATATGACATCAGCCCCTCCACTGGCGCCCGTACAGGCTAAACAACGTACAAATATGCTTGCTTCAGCAGAGATGGGCATCTGGTTACATTAGATTCGTTGCTTCGTTCCATAGATCAGTGTTGAGGACATTCTCGTGCATGTGGAACATGTCACATTTTTTAACAAGTTGATAGTATTATTATATTAATACAGGTACATACATTTTATACAAGCTGATAATCAAATAAATCTAATAGTATGAATACAGATACATGCATCATTTGGTTCCATTTAAAAATTCGTCAGTGGAGTAGAAGGCGTTGATCACTAAAAAGTGTTTTAGACTCCTCTTAAACTGATCTTTATTTGCAGCTAAATTTTTATGGTTGCTAGTAAATTATTGAAAATGTGTGTTCCTGAGTAGTGGACTAAAGTAAGTGCTTTTAAGTCCTTGTATAGATTATTTCTGTTCCTAGTATTGTATGTATGAATTGATCTGTTTGTTGGGAAAATGGATATATTATTTATGCCAAATTTCATTGAGGAATAAATATACTGAGAGGCAGTAGTTAATACTCGTATACCCAGTTTTTTGAAAAGGCTTCTACAGGACGTCCGTGAATTTGCGCCACAGATAATATGTATTACATGCTTTTGGACTCTGAAAAAGTTTGCTTGACTTGAAGAGTTACCCCAAAATATTATACCATATGACATTATGGAGTGAAAGTAAGCAAAGTATGCAAGCTTTTATATTTTTATGTCTCCTATGTCTGATACCACGCGTATTGCAAATACAGATTTGTTATGTCGTTTCTGCAGTTCCAAGGTGTGCTCCTCCCAACTGAATTTATTATCAAGCTGTAATCCCAGGAATTTAATACTGTCAGCCTCTTCTACGCGCTCTTTTTCATACTTGATGGGAATCTCTTACATTTTCTGAACTGTTGAAGTGAGTCTTTTCAAAGTTTTATGTCAATGAGTTGGCTTTAAACCATTTATTAATGTCAATGAAAATATCATTAGCAGATCTTTCCAGAACTATGCTCGACTTGCTATTTATTACAATACTCGTATCATCTGCAAACAAAACGAACTCTGCTTCTGCAGTGTAATAAGAAGTCATTAATGTACACAAGAAAAAGTAGTACCACTTGAGTTATTGTTCTTTACTGTTCTTTCATGTAGCGGATACAGGGTTTTAGCTTAGTAACCTCTTTGGTACGTTTTGGTCGAACAGTAGTTATCGTTGGCGTGCAGCGATAGCTGCTGGGCGACAATGCTTAGGTTGGAACGTTTCTTGTCTGTTGGCCGGTGTGCGGCAGTCTCCCGCCGACCGCAGGACGAGGCGTAGCACGTCGACAGTGTGTCCGTAACCCACGTTTAGCGGTGGCTAAAGTTTTGCCCATCGGTCGTATCGCGTATGAGTATCGGTCGCAGTTGCGTATGGAAACGTTTCAGTGTGGATTTGTAGACATTTATCGTTGTGGCATTCGGTTATTTAATCAGTGTACTTAAAGAGTTATTAAAATTTGTTGTTCCGTAATAAAGGAAGTTAAAGTTTATTGTTATGGATCAAACCAGTAATTGTCCGCACCCCGTACAGTCATACCATTGGAACAATTATTAAATGATCAAGGATTAATTAAGTAGCAAATAGAATATAACGGCACCTTCGCCCATCGAGGATTAGGTGGACGCAAACTGTGTCGTTATACGCAGTTTCAACAGTAAATCTTGAATGAGTTGGAAAAGCTCTGAGAACGAACTAATTTTTATTTGTGGCATTCTGTTATGATGAAAAGAATCAGTAATCTTGAAGACGGAGGTTAAAACAGAGAGGTGGGTCGCCGAACAGCGTTGTGAATTTGGGAGTCTGTGGTGTAATTTGCGAGGAGATGGTTGCGGGTCCTTTATGCGATGCGGGCGGGCAGGGCAGCCGGCAGAAGGTTGCGGAACAAAAGGGATCGATGCGTGGCGTGCCGGCTGTCATTGTTATGCGCTGCTCTCAGAGGAGCCGTTCGTCTGCGGCGGCAGGCAACCCAGCCTCTCGACATCGCGACACCAGCAAGTATTGAACGGCGAGGGCCGCCCCAGCCACAACGCCGCGCACCAACACTATTGTGGACGCCACCAACACGCCGGCTCTGATCCACGACATTCTAGAAGGAAGGAACATTAGGGTATAACGTCCGGCCGACAGTGAGGTCATTAAATCTGGATCACAGGCTCGCATAATTTTTAAATTTTTTTTATTTTGTTAGTTAATGATTCGGTACGAAACCGGCCGTCCCCTATGAAATGAAATCACGGGAAACATATCTGGATGGTCGGGGGAAGGTTTGCACCACGGTTCAAGTCACAGCGCTTTTGTCGGTTTGTGCTACTCAAGATCTAAACAAAAAAACTGTAAAGCAGTGTCAACAATCCGGAAAGTGCGCTGATATGAAACTTCCTGGCAGATTAAAATTGTGTGCCGGAACCGGGACTCGAACCTGGGAAATTTGTCTTTCGCAGGCAAACGCTCTACCGACTGAGCTATCCCGACACGACTCACGATCCCGCCTCACAACTTTACTTCCGCCAGTACCTCGCCTCCTACTTTCCAAACTTCACAGAAATTCTCCTACGAAACTTGCAAGACTAGCACTACTGGAAAAAAGGATATGG
Source organism: Locusta migratoria (assembly GCA_026315105.1). Taxonomy (NCBI): domain Eukaryota; kingdom Metazoa; phylum Arthropoda; class Insecta; order Orthoptera; family Acrididae; genus Locusta; species Locusta migratoria. The sequence continues at coordinate 250,669,375 of CM048744.1, read as the reverse complement.
TGGAGACATGGCTTAGCATAGCCTACGGCAGGGGTGCCACGCGGAGGGGTTGTCTGTGGTCCGCCAAGACATTTACAAAAATCATAGGAGATACAAAATTTCCCTTCCTCGTGCGACTAAAAAATCCACGTAGGTCTGCGCTACTTGGTAGTGCGTACTATTGGCGCAAAATTATGTTCCACGCGTGACTGATGGAAGCGTTGTATTTCTCCCGCGCCGAGTGAATAGTACGAATAAATATTACATAGAAATTAACAAACATTGTGTTTTGTATTACATCAACGTCAGCTCCAGGAGTGATAAAAAAAATGAATTTTCCTACTGCTATCCTTCATTTTCGTATCGAGACGTGTTTAAAGGGTTTAACCCCCCGCCCCCTCGGTTCTGAATTAGCTAGCACTTTTTCGTGTCTATAAGACTCTATCTATTGTATATTTGTGCAAGGCTAGAAATTTTCATACTTTGTTTCCAAAATAAAAAAAAATTCAAATAAATTGGACACCAGGTCTGGAAAGCAGTTAAGGATGTGAGATAAAAAGTCATCAGTTATATATTTCACTCCATATTTCTTGCGCAACTTATATAGCAAAGTGGAGTTTGCGCAAAATTCAAAAATTAATACAGTGAATAATTTTAACTACTGATATGTCTGGCGCACTCCGCAATGGGTCCGCAATGTTCACAGGTTTTCGTTACAGCAGCCATTCTGGTGACAGATGGCAGCAAGAAGCACGAAACTGAAAGCGACAGATGTCTAGTAAACAGGTCACTGGATCTCAAAGTAAAGCGAAGTCTTAAAGTGCTCTACAATTAATAATAAGTCGGTGTCCAATATATTGGATACCAGGTCTGAGAGGGTTAACATGTTTTAATAATTCAGTTCTTTCCCCGTAAGCAATGTTTATTTCACACGAACACACGGAACAGAATGCGAATGCTTCTCATTTCAGCGATCACATAATACCCGGAAATTCAGAATACGCAAATTCACAATGTTTTCTAACGTTTGTATAGCTTATGGGACTTAACTACGGGGTAATCAGTCCCTAAACTTACAATCTACTTATGAACTAGCTTACACTATGGACGGCACAAATATCCATGCCCTACGGTGGGATTCGAACCCCCGACCGTAGTGGCCGTGCAGACCGTGACTGGCACGCCGCAGTCCCCTCGGCCACCGCGGCCGGCTCAGAATACGCATCCCTGAAAGGCTGAAGATATCGTTTCTTTGTTGTACTCATTACGAAAACAATAAACCGCAAAAAATTCTTCACTCAAATGCACGAAAACCAGAAACACAGCAAACACCGCACAAAAGCAAGCATAAACAAAGCTTTCCCGCTAACATGCAGTCGAAGCCCAAAGAGTAAATAGAGATGAGACTTATCGATAGACCTTTCGATCGACATTTGCCAGCCATGTTTCAAACACACAGAGGTTGCCAACTAAACCTAGAAGAGATTGTCGGTAATATTACCTGTCGAATTTCATTCGAATTTCACACACTCGCATCTCAGAATAGAAGATATTATCGAAAGTGAAAACTAAAATTCGATATGAATGCAGAGGGCGGGAATGCACCCGAGAGTTGAAATCCAGAAAACTGGAAGACTACACCGAAAATCATCAGGGGAAACCGGAAAACTTGGCACACGTTTGGATGGAGAATTCGAACCATGACCAGATCACGTCAGTAGGGTAGAGGTAGTAATATCACTATTAGATTTATGAATAAAACGAGAAGATTACAACCACAGTCTGCCATATACAATCGCGACACTCGCTGCTGTCAAAGTTGTTACCAACTGACAGTTGCAACGACACTAGCGCTCCTAGTGGTGGGAAGCCGCCAAAACAGTGATGTTTGTTTATAATTATATGTGTACATAATTAACGAAATAGATAGTATAATTTTTGCATTACAAGCAAAAGTAACATATCAAGAGACAAACATAGTACGGAAATTAATGTATTAATAGGCGAACTTAACTGATCAGTGGTTTAACGAAGAACTTCGTCATGAACCAATACTTACGAATGTGCATCTATTTGCAGCTTATTCCGCTGAAAGTAAGTAGAATATAAACATAATAGAAACAAATTTCAACAGTTTGATTGCATTTGTCGTTTTATTGCCACGTCTGTGACTTTTCTCCTTCAGCTACAGTTGTGGTGGCTGATTCGGTATGTTCAATCCTGTAGTTATTGCATTCTATATTCGTTTCGTACGTCCCACCCTCGTCGATTTTACTGGAATTGTATTGAAGGAACGTTAACGTTCTTGAGTAGAAAAGTCTTTCTGCCAAAGGGCAGGTCTTCTGGTGTTTCCTAGCCATTTTTCTATTTTCAAAAATAAATGAAATTATTCAGTAAAAGCCTATAGGTTACAAGATAATCTATATCTATAAATGTGAATGTCTGTTCGGTGTACGCTTATCAAGTCCGAACAAGACGCAACGACTTAAATATTTGTACAGTTACTAATTTATACCTGATGAAGATTATAGGCACGGTTTTATAGCGATCTGATAAGATATTTAGTAATTTGAAGAATATACCGCGAAATGCGGAACAATAATTACTCTTTGAAAATGGTTTTATTGGTTGCATTGTTGCTTGAGGGTTGATAATGATAAAAGGGTGGAGTATATTGGGATGGAACGTTATGGGTGTATATAAAATTCTGCGCGCGCGCGCGCGCGCGTGTGTGTGTGAATATTTCGCTCTGCAGCGAAAACTACAAAACGCAAACGAATGGTCTGTGTGTAATTGTCTGAAGTCTCCCGTTGTTGTACACCATAGCAGTTCTATGCCGATAGCTGTAAGGGGGGGGGGGGTGGAAGATATGGTGGTTGAAAGTCGTCAAATTATTAAAAAAATTCGGACTGAAGGCCAGCGATGACGTTTGCGACTCTATAGCAAGGAGGTTACAAACAGCGAAACCATATATTTGGTCTATTCGTGCTACAGTGTCTTCAGCTCTTTCTCTGTAAGGATAAGCATACGAATAAGGAAATATAAGAATAAATAAAGCAAGCAGTAAAAAAGGAATTTCTTTTAATACATCTCTTTATAAAAATCGACTCGACGTTTCGCACCTTATTTATCATAATCAACCAACACGCGAGCGGAGCCGCGGGTTTAAGCTAGTTGTAAATAAACCGTGCTGCAATCTATTATTAAGTTATCTATTTTATGATACTACATACGTTCACTAATGTAAAAAAAAATGTTAAAATCAATATAAATGCTAATGTTGGCGGTCATCCACTATCGCATTCATAAAAGTAGCTTGTTGGCCGCTTGGAGCGCTGCTGTCGCAGTGTATAACAAATATCTGCGGTTGTGTCAGGCTGTATATGTTAAGCTGTGACTACAACACATTACAACTACACAAATTATTCTGCTTGAAGACAGTGCTGTGTCAGACATCTAGTTTGACTACAGCATGAAGAGCGTAAAAGGTAGAGGAAAAAATATGACAGGAAGAGGAATTCTCACATGTCGCATTTCAGCTCCCCCCCCCCACCCTACACACACACACACACACACACACACACACACACACACACACACACACACATACACGCTGATGGATGTAGCAGGCGCTGACACGGTAGCGATAGCAGGAAAAGTAAACCTGGAGTTCCGAGGAAAGTCTGTTTCCTTTCTGTAGTGACGTCAGAGGGCACGTGTAAGCCAGTGAGTCAACACACGTCGGCCAGCCGGCATGTATCACGGCCAAAGCAGCAAGGTCGCCAGGCTCGCCTTACACACACTGCCGCCTTCCTGCCCCGTTCCTCTCGTCTCGTGTGCAGTGACGGCCCTAGGCACCGACGAGGAAATCCACCCGTTCCACGTAACACTATCAGCGATGCAACTCGCGGCTAATCCCTTATCAAACATCACACGATAAATTACTTATCGCCATGAACCGCGATACCAGGAAGACGGCAAAACATGGCTTAACCTCCTGTCAAAGACGATGTAATTACAGATATGACACGCTGTGACTGGGCAGACTAAGAATGTAGAAGAAACACGGCCGTAAAATTATCAACGAAACCCCACTCTGCAAGTTACCACAAGGTATATGGCAGAGGAACTTTCCGGTTTCACTGTCACTTCTCGTTCCCTCTTTCATTCGCCAATGGTGCGTGGAAAGATTGTGTTTAACCCTTTAATGCATGACTTTATTTGAAGCTATAAAAACTACCACGATTAATGTTCGATTCGTTTTTTTAAAATACTGAAAAAATTCTTAAAATTATTATGAAGTAATAGCAAGAAAAAGTTCATAAATGATCAGCTATACAGTGCCTCCATGATGTACCCGATGTAGTAAATGTCACTATTATGCCTCTCATCTTGCCATAAAGTAACTCAAATGCAACAGTACTACGTGATTGACTAGTTTTACATAGGCAAGGAGGAATACTGATGTAAACAAACGCACATGTTAAGAGTAACTCAATGCAGCTAACTTTCGAATTGATTCACTAGCACTCTGCAATTTATAATTTCTAGGACGAGATTCTAGCATATGTAAAATATTGATCTGTTTGAAAGATAATGCTAAAAATAAGACGTGTGTCTAATCAAATGATGTTCAAATGTTTGTATAGCTTATAGGACGTAACTACGGGGTCATCAGTCCCTAAACTTACAAACTACTTATGAGCTAGCTAATCCTAAGGACAGCACAAATATCCATGCCCGAGGGTGGATTCGAACCCCGGACCGTTGTGGCCGTGCAGACCGTGACTTGCGCGCCGCAGAGCGCTCTGCCACCGCGGCCGGCTGTATCTAATGAGCTACACTGTGAATTAAATGGTTAACCCCGCCGGCCACACCATAGGCTTCCGAGGCCCAGCTGCACACTCAGACCTGTCTAATCCCGCTCCAACACAGCTGGAGGGGACGTGACTCGCATGTAAGCCTCCTCTAGTTAGTTGTCTCTGAGCCAGTGTACAGTGCACAACACTTCCGCCCCTGACGGCCTCCGAGACCTCCATACCTTTACAAAAACCAAGGGAAAGGGAGACAACGATCAAACAAAACCATTGCCCCTATCTGGGTTTATTTTGACGCTTTCTGAACACCTTACAGCACCTTGGATGAAGGCTAGGCTTGACACACCAATTCCCCGTAACCTACGGGACAGTATTTATAGATGCCTAAACATGACTCCACCTGCAGAGGCAGCTCGTGAAGAAATGGAGCAAGGAGCTATTCCCGAAAGAACTTACTGTAAAATTTTTGACTACAAAAAACAAACGAAATAAAAAATGCAGTGTGATTTCTGTAAGTTGCCAGTGTGTGGTCAGCACCACAAAAAATTTGTCCAAATTGTACCAGTAAAAAATGAGAAACTTCCGCTGAAATTTCTGATACCGATTTCAGTTTTAAACATTATTAATTGTACGTGGTTTTCGAATATGATGGATTTTTGTTTGCGTTATATGAAGTTTAAACTATTATTGTTTAATTAATGGGACTTTGATTATTTTGTTTTATGTTTTTTTTTTTTTTTTTTTTTTTTTTTTTTTTTTTTTTTTTTTTTTTGAGGAAATATTTATATATTTCTTTTATGTTATTCAAGGTTATTTAATGTATTATACCCTCATCCTTATCATGACATTCATTTTCTTACAGAGTTTTCCATTATTATATATCGTGTGGGCCTCTCAGGCCTATGGTGTGGTCCAGACGTAGGAGCCTGGTGGTGTGGCCCACAGGGTTAATTAGTTTTCCTATGGCACCAATTTTCTGTTTTTCCGTCGATATCAACAGAGACCGCTATCAATAAAGTCCGTGGATAGTCCTTTAACATTGCCTTAGATGAACTATGAACTACAGCTACGTTACTGTCCTTCGAAATAATCACCTCCGGTAACTATGCACCGCTGAGCTCTGAGATACTTGTCCTGGAAACTTTGCACCAAGTCTTCCTTTGGGATGGTGTTGAAAAGCCTTGTCACATTTCTTTGTATGTCACGAATATCCTCAAATATCTTCTCTTACAAAGCGAGTTTCGGTCGAGGGAATAGGAAGAAGTATGGAGGACTGAAATCCGTCGAGTATGGTGCATGTTCATGTTACCAAAAAAAAAAAAAAAAGTTTGTATAGCTTATAGGACTTAACTACGGGACCATCAGTCCCTAAACTTACAAACTACTTATGAACTACTTACGAACTAGGACGGCACAAATATCCATGCCCGAGGGGGGATTCGAACCCCTCGACCGTAGTGGCCGTGCAGACCGTGACTGGAGCGCCTCAGTCCCCTCGGCCACCGCGGCCGGCTCATGTTACATCACGCACTTTTTTTTTTTTTTTTGCCAGGAACTGTTTGACGATATTGGCGTGTGTGTGTGTGTGTGTGTGTGTGTGTGTGTGTGTGTGTGTGTGTGTGTGTTATGCAATTTTGACATCCACCATACTCGCCGGATCTCAGTCATCGAGACCCCTCCGTATTGCCTCTACTTAAAATCTCTCTGGAAGCAAAAAGATTTGACGATGTTCCTGACAGGAAAGGAAATATATTTGACGACATTCCTGACACCCAACGAAACGTGACGCCGCTTTTGAACGCTATCCTAAAGGAAGACTTCGCACAAAGTTTCCAGGTTATGTCTCGCAGAGCTCAGGGTTGCATGGTTATAAGAGGTTACTATTTCCAAGGACAGTAAGATATGCGCAATTCAAAGTTCGACTACGTTAATGTTAAAGAACTATTCATTGATCTTTATTGTCATAGGTTGTATTCCACTATTCATTCCCTCACCTGTTCCACTTGGGAACAGAGCAAGGAAATAATTATCTTTTGATGTTCGTTTTTCCTTCCGTGCTTGCTTGGATGAATGTTGAGGATTTTCCGCCGTGTGCAAGACACCTGATTTTTAAATTTTTCCCAAACATGTTTCAGCACATTTTCTGCTATCATCAGTGGGATGGTTTATTTTTTGTTCTGAAAAATTATAGTTACTGTACAATAGTCTTTTCAGGTAACTCTAAAATGTTTTTTGTAGTTTTCTGTACAGTAACTAGAATTTTTCAAAACAAAAAATAAACCATCCCACTGATGATAGCACAAAATGTGCTGAAATTGAATGAAGAAATTAAAAATCAGGTGTCTTGCATACGGCGGAAAATCCTCACCATTCAGAGCAAGGAAAACTTCAACAATAATTAAAAGCTATATCAAATCCTGAAAGCCACGCGATAGTCGACCCACCTCCGCATCATGCTAACGCAAGTGATAATCGGATAGGATGTGAATGGGCACGGAGGCAGCAACCACACCCGAACGCTGTCTACGTTCAGGCCTTGAAATAAGTCGAGCAATGGCCGTTAGAAGAAAAGTTGCACTCCCAGTAGCCTAATCCGTGTAAGAGTGATGTACTCTGCGTAAGATACGCATCAGCTATATTCAGGCAACTGCGCTGTGTGGGAGACCTACCGTGGTTGTCGGGACAACGCGTCTCTTGCTCTAATGAAATATGTCCAGTACTCACCTGCAACAGAAAAAAAGGGAACATATGTCAACTAAAGTAAATAAAAACACCACCTTTAAGAACATTATGTACCACAATGACAATACTCTTATTTTATTTTCAAGATATGGTCACTTCATCTTCAAACCAAGATGACGGTCAGTGTCTACAGAAAATTCCGTACGGTGCATGGCAGACGGTATCTTACACCAGACTTCGACACACTTTTGCCAACTGCCATGAAAGCTGGTTCATTTATGTGTGGTTTCTTGTTAAAGATTTTTTTATAATCCGCAAGCTATAGTGTGGTGTAAGGCACGGGGTTCCAAGCAATAAACTTTAGCCCTACTGATGACCATGAAAGTTGACTCGTGTAATTTTTCATAGAGGGGGGAGAGGTGGTGGTGTAGTACAGAAAGGGCATCTGGCCACACCTTAAAATTAACCATGGCAATTGAATATTTAAGTACGACGACGCAGCGCAAGCGAGGAAGAGCTCAAAGGAAAAGAATATAAGCAGAGCAGAGAGAGCAGTTGAACAGAGTCAGAAGATGGACACACACACACACACACACACACAGAGAGAGAGAGAGAGCGAGAGAGAGAGAGAGAGAGAGAGAGAGCGAGAGAGAGAGAGAGAGAGAGAGAGAGAGAGAGAGAGAGAGAGAGAATTTGTTAACAAGACAAACCAATAAACATATTTAATAAGACAAGGGGTATCATGTTTGAGTGCGGTAAGAACCAATGGGCAGTATGAATAAAATGAAGAACTTATTTTATTCTCCTACTAGCTGTAAACCCGGCGTTGACCGAGTGTGTTTTTATCCTACACTCTTTTAGTTCCCATCCCCTCTCCCTGCATCCACCTCTTTCTCTGCCATCTCTCTGTTCGTTTCCACCTTTCCCTCTCTTGGCAAAGTTTTCTACAAGGTACCCTCTGTCACGTACCATACACAACATTTATGTACCCAGTGATCTTCCTCTTAGTTTAAGGGCTATGGGTGCAAAAATTCATAAATATTAGAGCAAATTATGTAAGTTAAGTTCCCTTCACCACGTATCGTACGAAATTTTATAAACACAGTGACATTCCTCTGTTTTTAAGGTAGAGTGTGCAAAATTTCATGAATATCGGAACAAAACTATAGATTTCTATGAAACAAGAACGCACGGTCACATTGAAAAACGCACTTTGTTGTTCTCAAATATAGCTGTTAATAATTCATTATGTTTGTTTATATTTTTTATGTGTGCCTCGGTTGCACAGTGGTAGAGTGCCACACTACAAATCCAAAGGTCGCGGGTTCGATCCCCACCAGGTCCTAGGATTTTAATGTCACTTTCCACTTCTTTCACCTCTTGCAGTGTTGCTCACGTGAAAAATACTGAGCAGCACCGTGGTTCGGAACCCACGTTAAACTGTAGGTCCCTTATGTAACTGGCTGCGTAAGTCAGTTCGAAGGTTGGAGGAAGGCAACGGCATACCACCTCCAAACAGGACCATGCCTAGTAAAGCACTGAGGTGTTCAAACCAATCTTCGGATTGTTGACTGCTTTACCCTTTTCTTTACCTTATCTTTTTCTTTGCTTAATTATATTTTTTATTTATTTTTTTAATATAAAAAGTAGCATTACAATTTTTAAAAATTGTTATGCCGATAGGTATCGAACCCGGGTCTCCTGCATGGGAGCCTAGCACCTTGCCGATTACACCACGCTGTCTCGCTGAGTGGTAAGCGCCATGTATAAATAGACACGTTACGCGTGGTAATTTGCTGCGAATTTGATTTAGATTTTCTTAGAAATCAAGGCCCATTGGAACAAATGCGTTTAGCTTTATGGTCTGAAGGAATTCCCTCACAACATACCTACGACGCATCAAATTCCGTTGGCACCATACTTGGTGTTCCCCTTGTAAGTAAGGTAAGGTAAGCAGTCAAAAATCCGAAGATTGGTTTGAACACCACAGTGCTTTATTAGGCGTGGTCTTGTTTGGAGGTGGTATGCCGTTGCCTTCCTCCGACCTTCGAGCTGACTTACCCAGCCAGTTATAGGGGGACCTACAGTTTAACGTGGGTTCCGGACCACGGTGCTATTCGGTATTTTTCACCTGAGCATTACTGTCAGGTTAAATATGTTGAAGGTGACAGATAAAAATCCTAGGACCTGACGGGGATCGAAACCGCGACCTTTGGATTTGTAGTCTGGCACTCTACCACTGTGCAATCGAGGCTCACAACACTAACAAGGGGGGCCGCCAATTGTGAAATTCAGATTCCATTCATAGTGCGCATAGTGAAAGCTCATGGCCAGCGGTGTAATTTGGCAAAGCATCAAGATGCACTTCTCAGCCGTGGTCGAGAAAATCGACAATTGAAAAAAGCCGTTGCGGTGAAATAGTCTCTACGATCTCCACGATTAGTAATATTGTACAGAGGCGTGGTGTAGCGGTAAGCGCTCGGGTTGGTCATCCGAAGGTCGCCGGATCGAATGCCGCGGCATGCAACTTTTTTATTATTTGTTTTTTGTAATTGAAATACACACACACTATATATATATTTGATATTCGCAGTAGCCAGTTTTTCCACGACAAACGACTTTCAAACAACTTATTATATGCAACTGGCGATTTCGAACATCATTATGTTTTCAGCAAACAAAGTTGTATTTCACAAGTGTTCTTAATTGTCTTCTTACTGTTTGCCACGTATAGTTAACGGAAGAAGTATAAACGACATTCCGAAACGAATACGTATAATGTAAGTCAAACCTGACGAACGATAGAACAATTCTTCAGAATGTCAATCAGGTGTGTTTCCCAACAGATAATTTAAAAAACAATTGTTCCTGTAAAAACGCATCGTTTATCAGATGTGCTCGATGTCTTACTGTTTTCTGCTTTCCATATTTCTATGATAACTATCACTCTGGTTCGTGCGATATATATATATATATATATATATATATATATATATATATAGTAATAAAAGAAAGTTGCATGCTGCGAGATTCGATCCGGTGACCTTCGGATTACCAACCCGAGCGCTTACCGCTACCCCACGCCTCTGTACAGTATTACGAATCGTAGAGAATATTTCACCGCAACGTCTTCTTTTTAATTGTCTATTTCGTCGACAACGGCTGATAAGAGCATCTTGGTGCTTTGCCAAATTACACCTCCGGCCATGAGCTTTCATTATGCGCAGTACGAGCCGAATCTGAATTTCACAATTGACGGCCTCCCCTTTTAAGCAAGGAGAGAAAAATTATTTGTTTGGAATATGCAGGAATTACAGCAGTCAATTCATAATTCAGATACAACGAAACTAATTACTTCATCGCTCACATAGAAATAAAATATTTGCGTCCTAAAAAGAGGTAGTATGGTAAGAAACTCGTACAGCCGCTGAGACGAGAGAGTTAATTGTAAGAGGATGGAGTGTTGAGCTAGCCAGCAGCAGAGGAGACGACGTCGTCGGAGGCGTGGCAGCGCGTGGGCGGTGGCGGCGGCGGGGACCCAGCCAGCCAGCGCCGTAAACAGGAAGGCCGGCCGCTTCCGCTCGATATGGCCTGGCCGGCAGGCGGGCGGGCGACACAGGCAGGCAGCCGGCGCCTATCGCCACAGCCCGCAGCTGCCGCTGGCTCCGTGGCAGACCACCACACAGGCCGACATTTCTCCACAGTACGGCTGCACCAACGGTACTCGCCTTACAACATGCACAAGTCTACGCACTGTACAACTGCCCCAATACTCCAGGAACAAATGATTCACGCGGCGCCTGTGCTAACGACACGCAGCAAATTTTCAAGTAACCGGCTTATTGCTTTACTCAAAACTACTTTCATAGCAACTATATGAGCATGAAAAAAGACGTACTATGAAGAAACTGGATATTTACATTAAAAGTGTGTCCAAGTCACACGACATAGCTTGCATTTATCGCGAATCTTTAATTCACGCAGAGTTCCTAGCGATTGGAAAAAAGCGCAGGTGACTCCCGATTATAAGAAAGGAAAGAACTCACCCACACAATTACAGGCCAACATCGTTGACATCAGTTACATGTAGAATTTTTGAGCATATTCTCAGTTCGAATATAGTAAATTTTTTTGAAACGGAAAAGCTTCTTTCTGTGAATCACCACAGGTTTAGGAAACATCGTTCATGTGAAACTCAGCTTGCCCTTTTCTCACATGACATCTTGCGAGCCATGGATGAAGGGCAACAGGCGGAGTGTGTTTTTCTCGACTTCAAAAAGGTATTTGACGCGGTGACATACTGCTAACGAAGATACGAGCTTATGAATAGGTTCAGAGATTTGTGACTGCCTGTAAGACTTCCTAAGTAATAGAACGCACTACGTTGTACTCGACGGCGAGTGTTCATCAGAGACGAGTGTATCGTCAGGCGTCCCCCAGGGGAGTGTGATAGGACCACTATTATTTTCTATCTATATAAATGATCTGATGGACAGAGTAACTTGTAATTTGACGCGCTTTTTTTTTTTTTTTTTTTTTTTTTTTTTTTTTTACCGATTGACGTACTGTACTTCAGAGAATGCAAAGGCCCTCCTTTAACTTCCTTTGCTAGCCACAGTGGCAAAGTATGTCTGGGCCGCATGAATATACTTGATTCGTATTGCGCACCGCAGTAACATCATAACTCTAAAAAGCATCGTAATTTTAAAATAATATTTAAGCAAATTGAGTCCACTGGCAACTGCAGAATTCCGACAATAGTGAAATACCTTACACGTAAGAGTACAAAAACGAAAGTTTGGCGAGCACATCTAACGTCGCCAGCTAAATGCTGAGCGTTTTTGTAAGAATGCGCTACGGCATCGAAGGACTGTGTGGCGTTACTGTCTTGCAAGCCAGCAGCCATTGCTTTATTTTATTCCATAATTTCATTTACTTGTAATGGAACAGGCGTAGGAGAGTAGGAAGTGGCTGTGCCAGATAGTAGCCAGATGGTACTGTAAGTACGGTCCCGTGGGAAAACTCCGCCCCTTTCTCTAAGAGTGATCTGATTGGCTGTTGCTATATCTTTACGCGACATAACCACCCACCTATTTTATTAATTATTTAATAAATAAAACTTCAGTTATCAATTCTATTGCCATAATGTGTGTTAATTATTACAGTTTTGTTTTGTAGATTTACTAGATTAAGTATTTTAGGTAATGAGTGAGTGTGATGTTCTAGAAGTGTCGGTTGGCGCCAAAACTCTAGGCTCTAGCGTGGATCCCAGCTCCACCGCTAGTTCGTTCACTGCGAGCCTCGACACGGTAAACATCTAGCGGCATTTGCGACAACCAGTCTTGTATTAACCGATCGATAATGGGGCTAAAATATTTGTAAAGTGCGTGCAATGTCAGAGTGTGCTGACTATAACAACGTTATTTTTGTGAATTTGACGTAAACATGCAGTTTCTGGCTTCTGTATTCGTGTGATTGGTAAAAATAGAAGAGCCACTGGCATCTCTGAAGGAATTCCATGGTAGTTAGACAGCCACAGTATCCCCCACTTTCAGTTTCAGCCTCCACCTAAGAAAACTTCGAGTTTATCACCTGTGTGCTGCTTCTGCGCTGGGGACATCTACGAGAGAGAAGACACCAGGTTACTCAAAATATTAAGTGACAACCGCCTACGTGCCTCACGTGCAACGTTCGGTCCATTACAACTAGACGAGTTAGCACGCTGCTCGCGGTAACGTGAGTGAGGTAAAGGGAAGATAGGGAAGTGTCAAGGAAAGTGTCACAGGTGGAGTTGATAACATGATAACTTTAACCATCACATTGAATGGGCTATAGAGTTATTATTTTTTCTATCTCCACTCCCCGCCGTAACTGCACGCGGCGGCGAACCGGCACACAAAAAGAGGAATAAAAGACTGAATACACAGAGCAGGGTTACATGAAAAACTGGCAGCGAACATTGTGCGAGAGACACGCACCAAAAAAACAGATGTTATTTCTAGCGGCTGTGCACGCGATATTTCGTTAGCAGCGGCAGCGAAAATAAACAGACAGCGAGCCACAAAGCACACAGCAGCAGGCTACAACTGGTCTGTTTGTTGGAGAAGCGGTGGCTGTGTTCTGTACGCCGAACTGGTGCGTAGCTGCGCACTCGACCGCTAATTCAGTGCGAGAGCCATACTGGAAGTAGTGAGCAACTCGACGATAAAATGCCGACACAACAAAGCCGACTCCCATATTGTGACGTCATTAGCATCACGTGACCACAGGCAGTAATGACCGACAACGTGTTTTGTTTCGACAGCATGATATCACTGAATTCTTTGCTAATGAGGGGGAATGTAATGCTGAAATTCACTTCGGGCTTCAAAATGCGTTGGTAACGGAGGAGCCGACTTCAAAATAATATTGCAGGAACCAGAATGATTAAAAAAAAAAGTTCAAATGTTTGTATAGCTTATGGGACGTAACTACGGGGTCATGAGTCCCTAAACTTACAAACTACTTATGAACTAGCTAATACTAAGGAGGGCACAAATATCCATGTCCGAGGAGGGATTCGAACCCCCGACCGTAGTGGCCGTGCAGACCGTGACTGGCGCGCCTCAGTCTCCTCGGCCACCGCGGCCGGCCCCTTTTGCGTTAGTGTACTTGTGCACCACGTTTTATCGGCACTGACAGTAAAATTCCCTATTATAAATATTGTAAACAATGTCACTACCAAAGTTCGATAATTACATTAATCTCTCTGAATAAGCAAAGATAAATAAATGGTACCCTTACCCCACACACTTGCATAGAGTCTACAACGGAACATCACCACCACTGTAAAATCTTTGTGAACAATATTTATGTCTTGCATGGGTAGCTGAGTCACGTTTTGTAATTAGTTATAGTTCACATTACGATAAATTACAGTGCACCGAGTGTCGTATGGTACACCCATGCAATGCACATATAGTAAGGGTAAAATACAGGGAAATTTCATTACAGAAAAATGTGACAACATGTAAGTTTTCGACACACTTGCGTATTTTAACTGTAAATCTGTTCTATAGATATGTTGATAAAAACGAACGTAAAGTTAACTTCACAAAATAGTAAACTAATTTTTTTTTCTATCCTAGGGCTGCGGTACTATAGCTGCAAGACAAGGCCCAAGCTCAAATGCATGGAAAACCATCTGAAGATGGCTTTATATAAATCCGAAACCGATCATGGTTTAAAGAAAAACATTTCTGCTATATTCGTGGCTGGTTGCTGTTTTGATTACAAACATTGTAATATCACAGACACGGCTCTCAAAATGTCATTTTTGGACAAAATAGAATTAATAGTGTATTTGAACATTGTGTAGGAATCCCCTACCTTGAAGTAATTGGGATGGGGTGGGGGGGCCCGCTAGAGGGCCGCAAGACAGTGTGTTCGGTGATATCTGCATGAACGCTAGAAATGTTAGGAAGTGGGGTGAAACATTTCGAAGACAGAAACACCAACGTACGTTATTAGCCTTGCAGTAGTCGGCCTCTAATGCCATTACGGAGACAATATTTCGAACTGTATATCGAAATCAGATTACGTATAGTGTGCGCTATTTTTATTTTATATTATTTTCGCAATTTTTGGTAAATTTTTCAAATTTTTCTTTTGAAACAGGGTAATATAATTTTACTTTTATTGGGGAAAGGAATCTAAAGGCCAGTTTACACTGTCCATCGCCGAACCGTGACGTAAAGTCGCACTAAGTTTTCCTGGGAAGGAAGTGTGGTTCTCGCGGTGAGTGAAAATTGTTTAATGGGAAATGCCGACGTAATCGGCGCTCGCCGCTACCAACAGAACATGCAACGTAGCTGACGTTGGAGGTAGTAAAACAAAAAAAACAGGGCAGTCGACGTGAGGAGTTCTGGAAAAATCCGGTATGCCTACTTTACTGTGTCATTGTTAGTATGATGATCATTTCGCGTGCATCGTGTTCTTACGTTGTGTGGAAGTTTTCAAGGATCTGGACTTGATAGGTGTTTCTTGCAATTTATGCCGAAAGCAATATAAAACTAGAGGGAAGACAAGACATGCAGCGGCACATTTGAAAAGTGAACACCACTACGCCTACATGCAGCTACAAATTTAATACGCAGCTGACAATGGTGGCAACTGGTACAATTGTGCTGTACAAGACATGTTTGTAAATCTATCGGACCAAACTGCGTGTCATCAGTCCGTAGCTTACAAACTACTTAAACCTAACCTAACGACAACACACACACACCGATGCCCCAGGGAGGACTCGAACCTCCGACGGCGAGCAACCGCGCGCTCCGCAGCGAGGCGCCTTAGACCGCTGGGCTACTCCACCGCGGCTGCTGGACAAGAGCTTAAATCAGCGCCGGCTTTAGGATGGGGGACCCGGGCGGTCGCCCAGGGCGCCGCATACGTCAACGCATGTCAATAAATAAACACCACTGCTACAATATTAAGAATCATCCGATTTGCGAAATCAAAATATTATTCAGTCTCATTCAACATCCGTTGCTAACCTTATGAATGCGTGATGAATGCAATCTTCCTACTGGTTGCAGCATCCATGATTCACGCAAACTTTGACATCGCAAGCCGCGAGACAGTAGTCAAGACTACCACAGAATAACAACAACAACAACAACAACAACAACAACAAGGGAGCAGCCATGCAGCCACACCACCTCATCCACAACAGAAAGTAACTGTCACTCCAAATGAAAGAAAACACTTACTGGGAAACTGGCATTACATTATGATTTAATTAATACGAATGGAGTTATATAGAATATTTGACTTAATGACACATCTATAGCAATTAATAGATCATGCAGTATGCACTTCATTCATGGAGAATACTCTCCTAAACTACTTTAATAATACAGTGTCACCCAATGTTTGTTAGACTGCGTGTTTCGGTAGTGCTACCATTTAAACTCACATGAGAGTAACTGTCAGTTGGTGTCGGGTGCAGGGTTATGTTTTCATGGCTGAATAGCTCATTAATCTGTACATAATAAAGCTTTCAACGTTTGCAATTGCAAACTATTATAAATAACACTGAATGAGTACAACCGAAAATGATCCTCATGCGAATACATTCACGAAGTGGTCGCTATCTTATTTGGTGTTTCAGCCATATTTTACGCACACCGTACTCGTGTAATTTGGAAATTGCGAAAACAGTTTTTCTGGAGTTTTTGTAGACGTATTTGTACAGAGCTGTACTAAGCAATATTTTTGGACAATCTTCCATAACATGAATGCTCAAACATATCACTGCTATACTGAATGTTACGACAGCGGCGCCGGCAGCAGTGGCCGAGAGGTCTGCGGCGTGCCAGTCACAGTCTGCACAGCCTCTACGGTCGGGGGTTCGAATCCTCCCTCAGGCATGAATGTTTGGGTCGTCTTTAGTATAAGGTAGTTTCTAAGTAGTTTCTAAGTTTAGGAACTTAACCTTAACAAACATTTGCACATTTTTACGACAGTGGGAGCATTAAGCTGAACAGGAAACAAATCTCAAATAGGGCTTTCAAATTATTTTCATTTAAATCCATATATGTACATATATACAGGGTGTACCAAAAAGCATGGAGCAAACTTACAAAAAAAATGTTCAATTGTTTGTTAAGCTTATGGGACTTAACGGCGGGGTCATCAGTCCCTAAACTTACCAACTATTTAAGAACTATCTTATAATAAAGAACAGACAAACATCCATGCCCGAGGGGGGATTCGAACCCCCTACGGGGAACGGCCTCGCGCATCGTAGCATAGCCCCTCAATGCGCTTCGCCACTCTGCCGCGGCGCAAACTTACACGGTTGAACGTATACGATAATGGAAGCAAAAATGTGCCAGTAAATGTGAGTCCACCAACGAGCCTTTTGCGAGATAATTACGAATTTATGGGTCTAAGCCACCTTTGATGCCATAGTAAACATTGTCCTTGTTAGTACTCACTAATTTTATATTTAGACATTACTATTAAGTATTACATGGCATTCAGTTCATATTTTACTGACTGTATTGTATATATAACGACGTTACAGCGTTCATTTTTAATGAAATAAATCGCAATTTGCGATCACTTATGGCTTCACTGTACTAGGTTTAGATGTAATACCAATGTGCGGCGAATGAAAATTTATGCCCGGCCGGGATTCGAAACCGGCATCTCCTGCTTACTAGGCAGACGCGTTGACCACTCCGTCACCGAGGACACAGTGACCAACCCGACTGCAGAGGACTCTTCCTTGTAGGTCTCCCGCCACACCCAAGTCTCCATTCGCCACGCTGGCGGAGTGGTCAACGCGTCTGCCTAGTAAGCAGGAGATCCCGGGTTCGAATCCCGGCCGGGCACAAATTTTCATTCGCCGCACATTGGTATTACATCTAAACCTAGTACAGTGAAAGCCATAAGTGATCCCAAATTGCGATGTATTTCATCCTTCTATGTATTGTATATATAAAATACACAATTTCACGAGGAAAAAATGTACTGTGTGAATAGTTGACGTAATTGACCATTTAGGACGGTTTCTAGAAAACAGTGAAATACCTTCTTGCAAAGCACTAAGCAGGTTCGCTGTTCATGTAATAAAGGGCGCCAAGAGGGCCTGAATATTTAAGTCAAGGTCGGTTTTAACCATACAGGTTACAGTTCTTACCTCATCCGTTACGAGTTCCATGTTCGTCGGAGGAGGGAGGGTCAAAGAATTCTCATCGTCAGCTAAACTCTGGCTCAGTAGGTAGACTAGTACCGGCCATCCCGTTTTTACCCCCATGCCTAATCAAACAAAAGCCTCAGTTTTGAAGACTCAGTGCAGTGATAACACGTTAGCTTCGCATTCTACAAAAATAGTGGCTGCTGGGTGGGGAGGGGCGAACGACCATTTGCCCCCCCCCCCGGACCCTCCTATGATTCCTATGGACATATTAAAAGAATGGAATGAAATCAGAGAGGATCGTCAACAAGGTTCTTCTCTTCCAGGCGAACACGAAGACACAAGTTCCATGAGTGAAAGAAGTGCACAGAAACCTGGAAAAATGCGGGATCACAGCAGAAGAATTGTGAGCAGGCAGATCTTTAGAAAAAAGGTTGAGGAGGTGAAGGATTTCTTGGAGGAGTAGACGAGGAAGAAAAGAGTATTCACGGCTGAACGTGCACGAGTGAGTCAACGGATGAAGGAGTACTGGCGAAAGAGCAAGGAAGAGAACTTTAGCACGTGAGGGAAGTTGTGCTAACGTAACCCATAGATGGAATAACGAAAATAAATAAATAATAAAAGCACTGAAGATGCCACATATGTTGTAAAAAAAGGCCACTTTTTAAAACATTTAACTGTATACACTGCGTATTTGTTCCACAATAATATTTATTTTTGTTGTGAACTAGCTTTCGGCTTCTTAGGCCATCTTCAGACATGTTAATACTGCAGAGTATCCAACATCACACCAGCTGCTGTGTTTCGAGCACAAAGATTTCACAAAGATAACTGTCAGACTATATATCCTTTAAGTCTATGACTGACAGTTATGTTTGTAAAATCTTTGTACTCTAAGCACAGCATCTGGTGTGGATAATCTGCAGTATTAAGTTGTCTGAAGATGGCCTAAGAATCCGAAAGCTAGTTCACAACAAAAATATTATTGTGGAACAAATACATAGTGTATACAGTTATTTAATATGTCTATGTTCCATTAAGAACCGACGGAAGAGTCCATAAATATTAAAATTCACTTATTCATAAAAAAATTTAATAGCATCTTTTTCTCGCGTTGTTACACTCCTACAGTTTGAGTTACTGCCATGTTTGTGAGAGTAGCCAAGACAAAGACAAAACAACAGGTTAGCTCCTTGTTATGGAGTTCAGGTGGTAGTTTCTGGCAGGTTGCTGGTGTCTGATGTGGAGCACATGAAAGTTGCCGAGTTTTTGAGGGGCAGTGACAGCAGTTCTGTTTAGTCTCGCTGGTTCCTTAGTGATGCCTTGGAAATAGCAACAAATTAGAGGGCGTGGTCACAGTAGTGGCGCTGCTGCCCTGTGAGAATCTCTAGCAGCCGGCAGACTGCGGCGGTGCAGCCACGCACCGGCTGCTGATAGAGCCACACACACACACACACACACACACACACACACACACACACACAGTGCCCTATCGCCACCCACGCACCGCCGCCCCAACGCAGCACAGGCCGCCCACTATCACAGACACAGACTCTTTTTAACGCCCAAGACCAAGTTTCCAGACACTGTAGCGCCCGTCTTACGATAAAACCTCGCGCCTTTGTTTGCTTAACACGCTCGACATCGATGTTATCAGCGCCCTTACTGCCACTGCTTGTGTGGCCGTCTTCCGCCGCAGCCGTTTAAGTTTATTACAGTGGGTGTACTGTCTTATGATGACTGCAATCAGGACAAATCGTTCCACACCAAACGCCTTTCGCTTTTTGTTTATAAAGCCTTTCCTGTGGTTCTGCAAATATGGATACAAAGGTTTGTGCGTTTTGTTTTGCATAAATATTTTAGAAACAGTTTTAAAACACAAAGTGCACGGAAAGTTAAAACTTAGTGCATAATTTATTTGCGGTGTCACCATCTCTTTTTTACATTCAAATGCTTTTTCTTCCCTTTCTGTTGGCTGCGGTTAGCCAATTTGCGATGTAGGTTTTTCTTTACTCTCGGCAAATTTTCCCCAATTCTGTTTCGTAATCCGTTTTTGCTGTCGTGTTTACTTGTTACAGCTTGAATCGAATTTCTAGCCCACTCAATATGGCGGCTGAAAAACCAGCTGATTTAGTCAGCACAATCGCTATTTTTCTTTGCTTAAACACACAGATTCATGCTCACTCTAATTATCATCATCATCATCATCATCATCATCATCATCGTTAATTCCCCATTTAGGAGAGCATTTAAACAATTTTCATGACACTTTTTTGTCTCTTCCCAAAACGTCTCATATTCATTGTGTTTCTTCTTCCTCTCTTCTGTCCACTTCTTTCCTGGTTTCTTCTGTTTTGGTGTTTCTTCAAATTTCTGTCTCCTAATTTTTTTCTCCGTATTTTTCTCTATTATTTCTTCTGTAGAGATACTTAGTTTCTTGAGGTCTTCCACGGTTTCCTTTGCCCAGTTAGTTTTCATCGTATTACTCATCACAATGTTAAAAATCTTCTTGATCAGCCTATTTACATTCATCCTATAAATGTGGCCATGGAATTTTGCCTTTCTTTTTCTGATGTTTTCTGTAACTGTGTACAGTTCTTTTGTCGGTCTCTTTATCCAGATCCACTGTCTCTGAACAGGACCATAGATCTTCCTTAGAATTTTCCTCTCTTGCTTTTCCATTTCCTTGACTTTCGTTCTTCCTCTGATTACTGTTGTTTCTGTGGCATACAAGGGTTCTGTTAAGACTACTGTTTTGTCATGTCTTAATTTGGCATTAACAGATATACTTTTATTGTACTGGTTCCATGTAAGTATGTAAGTTTTTTGTAGCTTTGCAACTCTTTATTCATTGGCTGTCGAATTTAGTTCTGTTTTCTGTCTAATCTCTCCCACGTATTTGAAACATTCTACGAACAAGTAGAACTCCCCATACTTTGTTACCAATGGGTTTCGTGACCAACTACTGGGTTTTTTCATACGAAATTTGTAGTCCTGTTCTGGCTGCGATTTCATATAGTGTCGCTAGGGCTTCTTTTCTGTTATTCGTTATGATGGATATATAATCGGTAAAAGCCTCACATTTTATGTTGGTTCTATTTTTGTGGCTTCCCATCTTTACCCCATTGACTCCTTTGTCCCTTGTTCTGATTATTTTTCTCTAAAACTGGGTTAAATAAAATGGGTGACAAGCCATCTCCCTGTCTCACTCCTGTCTTGATGTCGAATGGTTCTGAGATCTCCCCAATGAACTTCACCTTAGATTTTGTATTTGTTAATGTTTCCTGGATTAGTTTTCTGGTCTTGTCTACCTTCATCTTCTAGTGTACTGAAAAGTGATTCTCTGTCTATGGAATCCTAGCCCTTCTTGAAATCAACAAATGTTATTGTGGTGTTTCTGGACTTTCTCGTTGTTAACATTGTTCTCAGGCACCAGATCTGCTCACTGCACAATCTTCTCTTCCTGAACCCGGCTTGGTACTCTCCGATGTGTGGATCTGAGGTTCTAGGCGATTTAACAGAGCTTTGGATAAAATTTTGTATGTCACAGGCAGTAACGAAATTCCTCTATAGTCAATAAGGTCTGCTTTGTCTCCTTTCTTGTGAAGAGGATGTATTAGGGCTGACTTCCATTCTTAACAAGGAAACAATCTGACAAACCAAGAACGCTTCAAAAACGATTGCGTTTACATGGGCACGAAAATCTATAGTGCAACTGGAAAACCGCTTTAGAGAAGGGATTTCCAGAATCGATTTTGGCGTGTTCACATGACCAACCAAAACCGGAATTGGGAAATCTGTTTACGATATCCGGTTTTGGAAACCCATGTAAACGGGGGTGACAGTTGTGTATGTCTGTTCTCCTGATTTTCGTGTACGTTCTGAGTGTTACCAACTAAAACGAAAAACAGACAAAATGATCGCAAGGCGGCTTAGAGTGCACGACCATTCTCGTCAGCATAGTTGGACATAAAGAAAACCAACAATGGTAACGTCGAAAACACATCGAAAGTTGATTCCAGTAGTGAAACGTACGGCGGCGATATGCAGACTTTGTTACACCAAGATAAAGCGAGGTGAAGTGAATACACAAACGAAACGCAAAAGCGAGGGAGACAAAATTTGCAAA
The DNA here is from genome assembly GCA_026315105.1 of Locusta migratoria. Lineage (NCBI taxonomy): Eukaryota > Metazoa > Arthropoda > Insecta > Orthoptera > Acrididae > Locusta > Locusta migratoria. The sequence goes on along the minus strand of CM048744.1, from coordinate 250,647,084 downwards.
CATCGTAAACCGACTAACCGTAGCCAACAACACAGAAGTGGTTCAAAATGTTCAGATGTTTGTTAATCTTATGGGACTTAAAAGACAGCACAAATAACTATGCCCGGGTGGGGGGTTATTCGAACCCCCGACGGGGAACGGCCTCGCGCATCGTAGCATAGCGCCTCAATGCGTTCGGCCGCTCCGCCGCGGCCACAGAAGTGGGATGTAAGGAAGAGACATCAACTCCGCAAATTATGCACTAAATTTGACGAACACACAACCTGCACCAAATGTTAAACCAGTTTCTAATCTAGATATGCAAAAAAATATATACAACTTTGTATCCACGTTTACAGAACCACAGGAGATGCTTTGTAAAAGGGGAAATATGTCTGGTATGAAAATGTTCAAATGTTTGTAGAGCTTATGGGACTTAACTACGGGGTCATCAGTCCCTAAACTTACAAACTAATTATGAACTAGCTACAACTAAGGACGGCACAAATATCCAGGCCCGAGGGGGGATTCGAACCCCCGACCGTAGTGGCCGTGCAGACCGTGACTGGCGCGCCGCAGACGGCTCGGCCACCGCGGCCGGCTGTCTGGTATGAAAAAATTTTAATTCCAGTCAGCGTAAATATCGGATACCTATAATAATTAACTTTATGAGATAAAGTAACAGACATAAAATTGACATTCGTTGTCGTACACTGTCACATTAGTACGCTCTGACACACAACTCCATAAAACTGAAATCTTAACACTGTCTGCAAACTTGTTCTCGCCTTCGTGCTCACTCGACGTTCAACCTGTTCTCTTCTGTCACGGGATCTTTGGCTGATAACAGTCTGATCGTAAGATGGAACTATTTCTACTTGCATTATGCTTAATTACAGCTACTATTTGAAATTTTTTATACCTTTCGCATCACACAGCAAAATAATTACAAACAAGAATTACGCGCAGCAAGAAAAATTAGTAACTGACAAAGAATTCACAAAATGCTGTAACGAGTCGATGCTCAGCTGGGGAAAATATAGTATATCCGTAATTACCTACACAGCCAAACATTTTTTTTTTTTTTTTTTTTTTTTTTTTTTTTTTTAATATCGATAAACGCTGATAACGATGTCCTACCTAATGCAAGTCTTACAAAACGCGCACTAACATTGGAAATATACATATAAGAGTTGCCTTTTACACTGACATTTTCCTAAACGATACATGGTAAGGTCAGATGTCAACATTTGTCGTATCGTGTAATCGAATGTGTGACTGATTCTCATATCTGTTCCTATCATAGCAACAATAACTCAACTTTATCAGCCTTGTCACAATCGATCTCGTGCAGATTGATATGCAACACAAAATCTCTAGATATCATATTGGGAAACGTATTTAACCCTCAGCACACCGTCTGGCTATTAAGTAAACATCACGCCTTCCTCTTACGCAGACGATCTAATGTAACGGTAATCAGCAACTGAATACATAAATGGCAGCCCGCAACAAGGTAGACATCCTAATGAGACCAGAATATTTATCACCCATCTTGGCCACTGACGCACAGTTCATTAACGCTTTTGCTTACACGTGATCATCTAGTCTTTGAATTAAGATAAATAACTTCATTTATTGAACAATGGAAATAGAGCAGAGGTATCTACCGTCTTAATTTATTTGTTTATGAAAACAATGATCAGTAAAGGAATTAATTAGATGGAAAATACGAAAAGATTTCAGGTGCAGATGTGTGTTGTCAAAATGATTTGCTGACGTTCTATGTGAGTCTTACGTAAACACAAGCTAAGAAGTTTCATTCTGTTGACTTGCGCGTGCGTGAAAACATTGTCGATTATTTGGAACATTACCTTCTTAGGTTGCGTTAGTTTTCATATACAAAAATTAAAAATGTTGTGTACGATATCGCGGTTCACTCTCCACATCCATGCGAACGCGAATTATAGCTATAGTAACCGAAAGATTTTATTTCGGATAAAACAGAAGGGAAGTGTGTAATATTCTGCGATATTTTTATTATTTGTCGGGCAGATTTTCTGTTAAGTCATCAGCTACTGTCTGCAGAGCCATTAGCTGTGAAAGGTCAAGAATCAAATATCGAACCTTAAATTTTGACAGAGGTATTTTTATGTCTCTGCAGTTAGTAACTGATGATTGCGTAAGAGTCGAAACACGGTTACACAAATAACAATATCGTAGAATATTACAGTTTGTCTAGTGTTTCATTAAAAATAAATGAAATATTCTACTACCAAGAACCGACGGACATACAGTGGTTGCAACCAGGCCTCAAAATTTCGTACCGGTAATAACAAGTAATCGGCGATTAGACTTTTTTTTTTGCGCGCGCTATTACCATTTCTTCAGAACTAGTGAAACAATCAGGAACTTCGTTGATGTATTTGACGACGAAGAAGTAGTAGTAGTAGTAGTAGTAGTAGTAGTACTGTATTAACATTAGCAGCACAAGATAAAAGGGCACCGTTGGACAACCTCTTACGTTCGTAACATTAACAGTTGCCATTTGCACTATTCTAGAGACATGCTGGCAATAGCCGCGTGCATGAGTCTTATAGACACATTGTCGGTTTAAGCAAGACTGCTGCAGAAAACACTGCGGTAGGAACCTGCACAGAAGCATCACTTGATAGCGTACTTCAAACTTCACTGATAAGACGCAGTAAAAACACCAGCAACAGAAATCGTTGGGAGAACGAGCAAGAAATATGGCGCATAATAAGAATGGCTTAAGTTCGTCTGTAATTAAAACCTTAGTTCTTGCATTCAAGTAGCATGAAAAAGTATGCAGCAATACCTGAACCAAAAAAAAGGGACTGGTGGGAGATGAATCTTAGAGAATGCGATATGTTCTAGAATATCTAGTTTTATGATCAAAAGTGCAATTCCAAGATATATTACTCTGATAATGTTACGCTGTTGTGCGGCGCCTTTAATTTTTGCTGAACGGTACTATATTCTTACACGTGAGACAAATATAATGAAATTAGTTTTAATACTGTTGCTACACAATACGAATGATCACTGTGCAGCGGAGTGTACGTACTGTTAGGGAACTATCTGGCAAAATAAAACTGTCAGCCGGATCGAAATTCTTACTTACAATATTTGCCTGGCGTGGCCAAGTGCTATAGTTTCAGAACTATCCAAACAACTCACGACGAGCCGTCAAAGCTTCACTCTCGTCAGTGTATTATCTATTACCTTTCAAACTACACACAAGATTTCCTACATTCCTTGTGGGACTGAAATTCGTCGAGAAAAGGACACGGTGGAGAAATCATTTAGCAACCGCCTATGGGATTGTTTCCAGAAGACATATTGGTGGGAGACATTCCGGTGACTAGAAGGCCGCAGTCGTGTGGCCGAGCGTTCCAAGGAGCCTAGCTGCGGAAAGCGCCGCTGCTCGCCGTCGGAGGATCGAGTCCTCCCACGGACACGGGTGTATTTGTTGTCCTTAGCATAAGTTATTTTAAGTAGTTTGTAAGCCTAGGGACTGATGGCCAGAGTAGTTCAGCCCCATAGATTTACAAAACCAGATGAAGAAAATCTCACGGGACGCTTTCGCAATTAATTGAAGACGGGAGAATTTGGTGCTGTGCATGTTAGTGTCCTCTTTACCTGACGTCAGGTATATTTTAGAACTACTGTATTTTTCGAAGCATAACACGTGTAATTATGATTAATGCGGTAATAAAAGTGTAGACCGATCAGGCTCCCATCTTCCATGCATCTCCATTTGAATGTTCTGTAACCGGCTCACTGGTCACTTGACGCACGAAAATGTTCAAACGTTTGTAAAATCTATCGGACCAAACTGCGTGGTCATCAGTCCGTTGCTTACTAACTACTTAAACTTCGGCAAACTAATCTAAGGAAAACACACACACACACACACACACACACACACACACACACACACACACACACACACACACACACACATTCCCCAGGAAGGACTCGAACCTCCGACGGCGAGCAACCGCGCGCTCCGCAGCGAGGCGCCTTAAGCCCAGTTTACACGATGAATGCGCTAGTAACGAACGGATCACGCTGCGCGCCTTCTAGCAATGTAAACGCAGAACTACCAGCATTTCGTGAGCGGAGACGGCGTTTCATACTAGTTAGCACAGGTTCTAAATTTGCTAGTAGCGACCTGGGCGCGCGCATGCGCAGAATTGAGTTCGCTGCTACGCTTTCATGTTTCCGTACGGAAATAGCCGCGTCCTTATCGAAATTGCTTGTTTCTCGAGTCATACACCTTCAATCAATGTAGTGGGACAGATCAGGAACTGTGTTTTGATTGAGGCATTCATGGACAATGCAGAAAATCCTCTATTTCCTACTAAGCTACAATGACCGTTATTTATCAAGAAAATAACAGTAGAGTGTTGATTTAAAAAGAAGTCTGAATAAGTTACGTCTTGTTGATTTACTTTTTAATATAAAAAGGCTATAATATTGTAACATGCCAAAAAAAAAGTTGCACTAAGCCTCGAGAGCGTGTTGGAGGATTTAATAGCGAAGGAAAAAGTTCTCTGAGGTCTTACTATGGAGCGCAAATTTAAATTGGTTTGCAGATTTCAACAGGAACAATTAAAACAGTAAACAAATTCGTTGTGCAAAGGAAAGGCTTTTAAAAGATTCCCTGGCGCCAGAAAACGTTATGTTAAAGCGAGCCTGCAAAAAAAAAAAAAAAAGAACCAGCAGTTACAGGAATAACTGACGCATAAATTACACAAAGCTAAGAATGCAACTCTAGTATAAAAATTATTTTGTTTCTTCAGCTTGGCGAAATACTTTCAGTATCGTATTTTTGTTGGACGAACGAAAGCAATTTGGTAAAACATTCGATACTCATTCGTAAAAAAATATCTTAATTCTTTGGGGTCATCTGGCACAAGTTACTTCACTATTAGCGTGCAGTACACATCGTTTGTGTCTGCTTCTCAACCAAGTAGCATCCAGCTTCTATTCCTTCTTCGCTGCTGTGTTCAAATAAATACCACAGCTCCTGCTACCGCCGACAGTGCGTAAACTTAAAAGCTGAATATTATCAGTCATGACATACACACAACCGTAAACAATTCTCATATATAAACAGTAGTACGGCCGTATTTTCGCTGCTGTCAGTATTAATCCTATGTGTAGACAGAATAGTATAAACGGAACCAAGCTTGTCTGATCACACGTCATTAGTATCACGTACGCTTGGAGCGCTGCAGTAGACAATCTTTCTTGTGAACTTTCGATCGTCATGTAAACTGGGCATTAGACCGCTCGGCAACTCCACCGCGGCACTTGACACACGTCCAAGTGGCAGTAAGGTTCCTACCATACCAACGCTGAGCTTCTCCCCTTCCAAAAAAATGTTCAAACGTTTGTAGATGTATCGAACCAAACTGCGTGGTCATCAGTCCGTAGCTTACAAACTACTTAAACCTAGGGAAACTAACCTAAGGACAACACACACACCCATGCCCCAGGGAGGACTCGAACATCCACTGCGAGCAGCCGCGCGCTCCGCAGCGAGGCGCTTTAGACCGCTCTGCTACTCCACCGCGGCGTCCCCCCCCCCCCCTTTCCCTTCCAAGAACTACGTTTGTCGTTTAGGTAGCGACGATCATCAAAGTTCCAATGAGGGGGACGACCTGTCTTGTTCTCGCAATGAGCAGTCAGTTGTGGGAACGAACAGGAGGTACGAGGTAATTAGTTGGCTTTCGTCCGTAGGCGCGTGCGGACCTGCTCGGCGCGCAGGGTACTGCCCCGCCGCCGGTGTTGTTTACTTCCGCGTCGCGGTATTTGTATTTGTCTCGAGTCCAGTAACTGTGTACGTTATGGCGCACTCTTACCGCCGAGCGACCCTGAAAGTTACATTCCAAGCAGAACATCCACGACCACGCGCTTACGAAATTGAACAATTTATTCGTGATGAGCTACGATTGAACCCACAAGAAGTGATAGGTATCCACTTCTCGATCACCGGCAGTGTCGTTTACATCAAAATGACATCTGAGACCGCATGTGCTGAAGTCGTACAACAACACGCACAAGGACTGAAATTCAAACACTCGGACGGACATATCGGGGAGGTGACGGTGGACCATGCAGGATTCGGACTGCGAACACTTCGTGTGTTTGAGCTTCCATTCGAGGTACCGCAAGACGCCGTCATTGAAGCCTTTCGCCCCTACGGCAAGGTTGTGGGACACATGGCTGAAAAATGGCAGACGTTCACGACGTACCAAGTATTAAACGGCGTACGACAGATCAAGATCGAACTGTCAAAACACGTACCATCCTACCTAATGATTGGTGGTGTGCGAGCCATCGTCATGTATGATGGACAGCCGCGGACTTGTGCAGGCTGTGGACAAGAGGGCCACGTTCGTTCCGAATGTCTCCATCGCCGTTTACTCCGGATTCCGACAGATGAGGCAGTTCCAGCTGCAACGGCACCACCTGTATCAGACTCCTACGCCTCAGCCGTGCGAAAACCTGAAGCAACACTTCAGGATGCGTCCTTTCTCCCGCCAACGCTTCCCGCCGAGGACTGCAGCGTGGAAGAGACTTCCGCATCCTCTTCTACCATGCCTGAGACGAGACCGACAAACTTTCAGTACATGAAAGACGGCGCGGCCGAAGCGATGGACCTCGACCCAAGAGTGGTGCCCACCGCAGCTTTCATACAGACGGGCACTACATCTGACGACGGACACCCGCACTCCGACACGGAGCAGCACGTTCGGAAACAGCGGTCGCCCAGGAGACGGAAGAAGAGAAGTCGAACGTCCTCCTATGACATCCCCCCACAGGAAGACGACAGGATGTCTAACAGTGTTCTCTCTTCGAGCGTCACAACCACGGAAAACGCCGTAACCGATGTCCCAATCGAAGAACGTCCTATTCACTGCCTTCTATCTCCACCGACAACAGTAGACCCTGTAGAGGCACCCCCACAGGATAACACTGTGGCAGCATCACCACCCCTACCACTCGAAGGGAGTGAGAATCACTCGAATTTCGTGTCGGCCCCCTGGAGCGCCGATGTCGAAGATGAGGCAGATCAGAACTCTGGCCCGCCGGATGGGGCGAATCCCTCGGTGGCGCCCGACAAATCTTGCGCCTAGTGATTGCAGACACAGTGGCGGCTTCTGACGCCCCACACCCACCGGACATCTTAACAGAAACCCTATCGACATCAGCAGGAGCACGTCCGCAACACTACCGCATTGCAACGATGAATCTTGCTACCATCAGAGCTCCTCACAAATTGGCGATGTTCCGTGACACCATATACGCTGCCGATGTCGACATTGCCCTTCTTCAAGAAGTGTTCGTCTCTGCCTTCTACGCTCCTACCGGCTACGAAGCGCACATCTCTCACGCCTCCGACAATGGTAGCGGAGTTGCCATCCTCCTCCGCGAAGGGCTCCCTGCTGAAGATGTTGTGTACCTTCCTAATGCGAGGGGAATGGCCCTTACTCTGTTCGGTGTGCGTGTTATCAACGTATACGCACCGTCAGGCTCCAACAGACGTAGAGAACGACATGTCTTCTTTGCTGACGAGGTAATGCCGCTTTTTGTGGGTCCACTGGATGATCTGGTGCTTGGCGGGGATTTCAACTGCACACAAGGACCCACTGATCAACTCCCCACACATTCTCCGTGCGCAGCCCTGTCTTCCATTATCGATCGACTACAACTAATCGATTCATGGACGAAACTCTATGGAACACGCGCGGGGTTCACATACTACACAGCACACTCGTCCAGTCGACTCGACCGCGTTTACCTTACACGCACCCTCGCTGATGCCACACGACATGCTGAAGTATGGCCTATGGCCTTCTCCAATCATGAAGCCTACATCTGCGACGTCGTCCTCGCCCGACAACGAGTGTGGCACAGTCGCGGTCCATGGAAACTGAACGTTGCCCACCTGACTGCTCCTGACTGTCGATGCGTAGTAGAGGACGCATGGGCCCTCTGCCGCCGCCGTCGCCACGCCTACACGTCGACTTTATCATGGTGGTTATCCTGCGCGAAACCGGCACTACGAAAAGCATTAATGGGATACGGTAAAGATGTCAAGGCCTGGCAAGCAAGCACCTTAGACTTTCACTACGCGATCCTACGAGAGTGCACTTCGATGCCATTCTCTCCATCTCGACAGACGATCGTGCATCGTGCTAAAGCACATATCACCCTTCTCACGCGTCGACGATTAGAAGGCGTCATTGTGAGGTCCCGTATTAATGATCGTACACCTCAGGAACCACCGTCTATGTACCATGTACTTGCAGAACGCAGTCATCGACGTCGAGCTCTTATACAAGATCTTGTCGATGTGGAAGGCCGACGACATACATCTCAAAAAGATATTGGTCATGCTTTTCATTCTCACTTCACCCGGTTGTACATGGCCGCTCCACAAAACCCAACTTTACTCGAGGAGGTTGCGGCACTCATCACTAACACTGTTCCGGAAGACGTGGCGACTGAACTCGAAGAAGACGTGACCACTGACGAAGTCCTGGACGCTATCAGGGCGGGAGCCGCCAATAAATCCCCAGGACCTGACGGCCTCCCCCTAGAATTTTACAAGAGTTTTAGCTACCTGTTGGTACCCACTTGGACAGCTATCTGCCGTGAACTGATGTCCCCAGCAACGACGATCCCTCCCGCCTTCCTCGACGGTGTTATTGTTCCCGTCCCTAAACCTCACGGGCGATCACGGATCAGCGACTACCGGCCCATCACTCTTCTCAATAGTGACTTAAAGATATTCACCCGCTTGTTAGCAACTCGACTCAAGAAGGCAGCACCGTACGTAACATCCCACGACCAGACTTCCCTGGGAGGAGCCAACAATGTTCGAACGGCCCTTTGCCGTTACAGGGACATGATTGCGCTCGCCAAGTTCCGACAACTGCCTGGTGCACTGGCTTCGCTTGACTTCAGTCAGGCATTCGATCGGGTAGATCACACTTTTCTGGTAACGGTCCTACAACACATGGGCTTTCCGGCACAAATAGTGAGTGTAGTAAAGCGCCTTTTGAGTGGCGCAACTTCCAGAGTACTCTATAATGGACGCCTCACTGCGCCTCTTAGGATTGCACGGTCTGTTAGACAAGGTTGCCCACTTTCTACAATTATGTATGCATTTGTCTTAGAACCCCTGCTCCAAGGACTTCGCCAACGTCTGACGGGCATATCTTTGCACGGACACCGTTTCTGCTGTGTGGCATACGCTGATGATCTCATGCTCTTCCTACGCAGTGAAGACGACGTTCGCGCAGCTCTGACATGGATAACAACATATGGCGAAGCATCGGGCAGTTCTGTCAACGTTGCTAAATCGAAAGTTCTGCTTATTGGAGAGGGTCTATCTGCTAGATGCGTTGCCCCCCTAAGTGTGGCCACCACCGTCCGCTACTTAGGCATTGACTTTACAAAAGATCTTCGTCGTTCGGCGACCTTAAATTCCAGGCGTCTGCTCCAAACGATCCGGGGAAGCCTCTTTCAACACCGATTTAGATCCCTGGATGTGATTCAACGTGCGCGTTACGTGAACGTTTATCACGCCTCTCGCATTCCCCATGTGGCACAAGTGTTCCCGATCCCGATATCCATTGCCCGTCGCATGATGATGGCGATGGGATCCTTTGTCTGTACTGGACTATTATTCAAGGTCCAATATGCCTCACTTTCCCTCCCACGGGATCGTGGTGGGGTCGGTCTCTTCCACGTCCCACAAAAAGTCACGGCACTGTTTGTTAGTTCCCAACTGAAAATATGGCGACACTGCCCGACGAGCATGACCGGACTGCTTTTACGAGAATATGCACCCGTCTCTAAAATATCCCCAGTCAATTTATCTGACATTCCAGACCCTTTTTACTACATCCGACACTTCTTTTTGGAATTAAGCTACATTTACCAATCCTTACCTCTTTCACGAATATTACGGGCAAAGACTGTCTATGAGACCCTCCAACTACATCAGCCCCCCAATCCTATTGAACAAAAGTTTCCGCAAATCATATGGCGTCGTGCATGGAAAGCAGTACATGCAGTTTTTCTTGATTCCAGCGTCCAGTCCGCCTGGTATATCACCGTCAACGGTAAACAAGTCAACCGTTTTCGCCTGCACCGTATCCGACTCGCTGACACACCCCTATGTCTTCACTGTGCGGTGGATGACACCGACAACCACCGGTCCGAATGTGGTCCTTCCTCCGACGTCTGGAGACTCGCACAACGCATTCTCGCTTTCGTCACCCGACGTACACCTGCGCAGCTCTCATTCCAGACGCTGCTATTCCCGGACACGATTTATTACCCGGCCACGAAAACTAACGCTGTGAACTGGATACGCGGACACACCGTCCGCTACCTTTTCGACCGAGACGAGAAATCAGAACTGGATTACTGGACGTACCTCAATGATCGCCATTGCGCTATCGTTCGTAACCCCAAATACCAACAGTACTTTTCCAATTTTTTATGGAGCGTCTTTCACGATCCGCCTCCCAGCTGGAACGTTCAAACTATGAGAAGCTAATGTGATGTTCTCGTTGATATGAGTCCTGAAAGAACTGAAAACGGAACCTATACAAAAATTATCGAGAAGACGAGTTTGGATGTTCCCCACTGAAGACGTGTGAAGAACTGCACAAAGAGAACAAGACATAGAACACTTCAATAAAGCAATAAAAATAAATAAATAAATGATTGCAAATGACTCCTTCCCATTCCTATGTTTTCCTCCTATCACTTAGTGTATCTAGGTTAGTTTGATTTGGGATAGGTATAGACAGGAGCCAACGCCTGAAGAGGTACAGTTAATTTTGTTTTTTTTTTGTTATTTTTTGTTTATTCTTAGGGCAAAAGTGGCGGTGGCACATAGGCCCCTTTATTTATTTTTCCTTTTTTTGTAGTAATTTTTTTCCTGACCTTGGGGAGAAAAGAAAACAAAAAGAAAATAAAAAAAAAAGGTCAGAATTCCTTCAGCACATCGAAACATCCCATTCGGTCTCAAATTTTCAGTATCTTTGGATCTAATAAACTCCAGTAGGAGAAAAGAGAAGAAAAAAAAAAGGTAACCGTCGCAGTCTTCTCCCAGAATAAAACCACCCGTAGCGCTCCGCCTGCGACACCCGATAGATCATTAACCTTCGTCGAATCGTGTTGATGAACCCAAACTGCAAGAATGTCAGTACCCCACACGCACTTTGACGATTAACTGGTAACAGGGCCGGTGCAAGGCACGTGAGAAAAGCGTAGGGGACGGCACATCAGCAGGACGTCGACGCAGAGGCAGGGCTGGCAGCCCACGTGGTCCCACAAACTTTTCAGCTCCTATCATACTTCCGGGATTATTCTTGATGGCAACAGTGACTCACCCTGCATAAATGGAAAACCATGTTTCCTGCTTACCAGGCAGTCACGGCAACCACTACATCTGCACACACAGTGGTCACATCTGCACCGACTACCAGAGCATGTCTCCTGCCATATGTCCAACGTATCCACACAATATTGACGTAGCGCTCGTACCAATTAATACTCAGCTCTCGTATATCTCCCTGGAAAGTTCTCTAACGCTGTGAAAGTACGATAAAACGAGCTAGTTATCCTATTCAGATACGAATAAGCTACCGAGTGATCAAAAAGTCAGTATAAATTTGATAACTTAATCACGGAATAATGCAGATAGAGAGGTAAAAATTGACACACATGCTCGGAATGACATGGGGCTTTATTAGGGGGGGGGGGAAGCGAAAGGTTCAAAAAGTGTCCGAAACATAGCGCTTCATCTGATCAAAAAAGCAATAATTAGCAGAACAAATTACGACAAAGCAAAGATGATGTTCTTTACAGGAAGTGCTTAATATGTTCCTCATCAATCCTCAGCAATAGCTGTAATCGAGGAGTAATGTTGTGAAGCACTATAAAGCATGTCCGGAGTTATGGTGACGCACTATCAGTTCCAATCAGAAGATTGACTTGAATGCCAGTCTTGTTTAAACAACTGTATTACAGTACCGGTGCAACACTGTTACCCAAACATTCAACACCAGATTAATCGAGGGTAAAACCTATGACCTAGAAGGATTTTAATAGTGAGAACTTGTCATCTGCTGCGACTTTCATTAATATTTTTCAAAAATGTTTGTTAAGCTTAAGGGAATGAGGAGTCATCCGTTCCTAGACTTACAAACTGCTTATGAACTACCTTATACTAAAGACGACACAAACATCCATGCCCGAGGGGGGATTCGAACCTCCGACCGTAGCAACCGTGCAGACTGTGACTGGCGCGCCGCAGACCTCTCGGCCACTGCGGCCGGCATTAATGTTTTTACTCCGTCCTTTTAACTTTTTTTTTCTAATAAAACCTCAAGCCATTCGAAGCATGTATGTCAATTTTTACCTCTCTATCTACATTATTCTACGATTTATTAAGTTTTCAAATTTATACTGACTTTTTGATCACCCGGTATATTAGTTCCCCAGAGTCACGCTCAATATAACGCTTTAAGAGTAATGTTCCACATTTTTGAAAATGAAATCATTCCAAACAAAACTTTCCGTTGTTATGACGTCCAGGTTCGAATCAGTGCGTGACGCGAATATTGTTATGTGATGGCAAAATATATTCTTTCCTCACTAGATGGTGTTCACAGGATCTCAACATAATTTGTTAAGGATCCAATGCCCGGGAACGCCATTCATTGATAGTATGAGCATTTATTTACTTTTTGACGACGTGAAATCTATACAACTGTTCTCTGCTTTCTTTATTTTATGAACACGTAATACGGACCATAACAAGACCAAAGTGTCTAGTAAACATGGGTTAAAAAACGCATACCTTAGAACTTTGTGCGCATCTTCATATTCCGTTTTCTGTTTACACGTCTCTTCAGATGCCGAAGTGCTCATAGCTCTTAATGTATTCGTTGTACGGTTCATGTGTGGTAGATTTTCCCCTTATTTTGATCCATGATACCTTCAACCAAAATGTAGAAAGCAAAGACCTTCCAGTCGAAGAGATTTGTTTCACAGTGCCAAAGAAGCTCACAGTTTCACTGGACGACATTTCCGAACATCAGATTCTCATCAAAATATGTACTCTCCTGTACGAGTCCTCGACATTTAGAATGGAAACTTGCGAAAATCCTTTGTATTAGCAAAGTATATAGCTCACGACCTTCCGAATGTTCATCACAGTGTGGTCTAAAAATTTGTTATCAATCGGTCAATTTTTAAAGTTTATTTTTATAGACGTGCTTCCTGAAACTAAGTGGTTTGACGCAATAAGTATTTTATAACGATTAAATATGTGTTAATTATATTTAATGAAATTTATATTTAAATAGCCGAAGTATTCGAATTGATCGAAAAATGTTATAAGGTTACAACAGGATTCGAACTACATGACGTACGTTCTCTAGTTTAACAACCTACAACTGAACCAAAAGTGCTACGCCGACAGGGGAAATAATTGGCAGGCTGATATCTATTTATATGCGCTTGTAAAACTTCAACGGCAATTTTCTCGAGAATAGCTGAGGGTGAATCGAATAGCTTTGGCTGATTACTATTTTAAGTCTGAACTTAACGTACCAAAAATATAAAAATATATAAAAAATCCGATACCTATGTTGTCGCCTTTTTGGCCTACTGTAAGAATCGTGCCGTCGCAGACCAGAAAGAATCATGAGCGAATCTTACGAATCGATTCAAAAGTCTGGATTGAATCGCAGGAATCGATTCCTGAAAAAGAATCGTGTTGCCCAACTCTAGTTGACAGGTCAGATGCAGGTATTTTGGATACTGACCTGAACAAACTTGCGAACTGAACCTTCCCCCCACTCGCCAGAAGAAGAAATTCTCTACGCCCCTGGATGCAGTCTATCACATTTTTGTATACGTCATACTTTTGGAAAATACAGAATTTTGAAATGGATGTGGTGGTGGTGGACATGAGGAACCAAACAACGAGGTCATCAGTCCCTTCAACGAATTGTACACGCCACGGAACCCAACGAAAAATGGGGTAAAGCCAAAAGACCATTACACGAGGCATTAAAATCATCTCACCGACAAGACTAAGACCAACCCTGGGCAGCGAAAGCTACAGTGTCCGCTCCCACAGCTCCGGAAGCGACCACTGCCCTAAACCACAAGTTACTAATGGCACAGTGGTCAACGTATCACAGCTCCAGAGCAGGGAGAAATAAAACGACGTTAAAATGTAAAAGAGTGGGGGGCTGGTGGGGAGAAGGCTCTAAACCCTGCAAACAGCCAAGAGTCACAAACCCACTCACCCCGACCAAGCGAGTCCTAGAGCTGACAATAAAATCTTTCACGGAGGAAGGCAAGGATGCGATCAACAATCCGTTGGTCATCCGCCAATACTAGAGGCAACGAAGTCGGTAGGCCATAGTCGCTACGAAGTGTCAAATGGAGAGGACATTCAGTCAGAATATGAGACACGGATTGTACGGCTCCACAATCACAATGTGGTGGATTGTCATTTCGTAAAAGAAATCCATGGGTCAGCCTGCAGTGTCCAATACAGAGGCGACAGAGGACAATTGATTCTCTCCGGGAAGGGCGTAAGGATGAACTCCAAGCTGCAGTCGTATCTTTGATGGTGCGGAGTTTATTGGAAGTGGCAGTAGCTTTCCAACTGCTATCCCAATTTTGAAATGGAACGGCCCGTTTATAGTAGACCGGAAACACAGCGCAGTTGACACTTAAATTTCAGTGTCATGGAAGGCAGGCCAGACGAGCCGTGGCTTATCGCTGCAGCGGCTGTCACGCGCCCTGACCACGCCAAGATAGCGCGCCGAGCTGCACGTCACACAAGTCCAGCGCGGCGTAGCGCCTCACCACAGGCTGAAGCCCTTTCTACACAGGAAGTAAGAGCTTGGGAGGTTACCCGTGATGCACCGCTCACGCCGTCCGCGTACAGTGTAGACGCATCCACCTGCACAAGATGCACCGCATACGATCGCTAGTAGGCGGAATAGGATCAATCCTATTCTCACGCGTATGGAAGTGCTTCGCGCATGCGCAGACGACCGAATGGCGAACCCAGCAGACAAACGAAGCCAAGTCGCGAATTTGTCTGAGAATGTGTACTTGTCTTCTGCTCAGAGGAACGTAGTTTTTCGAGTCAGTCTTAAGTAATTTAGGAGGTGATACTATAGAGGAATTGCATTAAAAATTTAATATAACTCGTGTACAATTTTTATTGAATACAGACATATAGCTGTTAATATGAAACCCAAACAAACGTAGAGCAAATGTAAATCTAGAAATTTTTACTGATTTATCCGTCGGTTCTTGATAGTACAAAATCACACTTACTTAAAAGTAGTATTTTGTCTACATTCGACACGTTCATTTCCACGTAGTTACCCGGTTTTCGGCTTACTAGGACATATTCAGACTTCAAACTACGTCGAAAAACGGTTATTTAAATAAAAGTCAATATGGTGATCTACCAAGAACCGACGAAAGAATAAGTCAAAATATCCAAATCAGTTTGTCGTACATACCAAGAGCTGTATATTCCCTGTACCGAATAAAAATTGGACACAAGTTATATGAAATTATAACTGCAAATCATCTTTATTACCATCTTCTAAAATATTTGCTATTTTTCCTGAAACATGCTGTAGTTAACAGATGAAATATTTGTTTTTGGTGACCATTATTTGAAGCCTTATCAAAGTGAAAGGTCTATGTATAGACACCTGAGCTTCTTCATCATACACATAGCCGCCTCAAAACGCAGGGGCTGGTAGTATATAATCGCATGAGGAGTTAACATGTGAGCGACGTAGTTACCCATGAACTGCAAGAAAACAGTTTCACAGTGACAGTCTAAAACACAAATGTTTTAATCATCACAACATATCATAAAGTTTCGAAAAGTGGTGTTAACGTGGCGATTCATTTGCTGTAAGTTGACAAACGAAGTAGACGCATGAAGCAGGCGACTCAACAAATGCGTATCGTATGAACGCTGCAGCTGACAACGACTTCCTTGTGCGTGTTGCATGTCTCGTATAGAAAGGGCGTAACATACGCAACCACGACCCGCAATGCTGTGAAAGTTGTTACCAACTGACAGCTGCAACGACACTAGCGCTCCTAGCGGTGGGCAAGGCACCGTAAGAGTAATGTTTGTTTACAATTACTTTTCTACGTAATTAACGAAATAGTTTCTGTAATTTTTGCGTTCCAGACATTAGTATAACGAAAGATATAAATAATCCTGAAGTAAGTGTAAAAACAGCAGAATTTACCTGTTTCGTTGATATAAAAAACTTCACGAGGAAATACTTACGAATATGTGTATATTTTTTAGCCAACTCTGCTAAAAGTAAGAGAATATAAAGAGACGAGAAAATTCCTGTTGTGATCTATTGTGATATGACAGGCACTTTCATTGACGTGTAAAAATTCGATGTGCAGTCTAATGATTCGCACATTTTCCCAATTCTCTTATCTTTCTTATAAACGTATATTATACTTTTCAGGGTAATTCATTTTCATTATAAAACTAAAGTCTTTAAGATTCTTGCTGTTTGTGGTAAAATGCGGCATTGATTTCTGCTATGTTGGGAAACTTTTTTTTTTTTGCTTTCGATGTTTGTCATGCTTGTGAGAATTCTCATTTAGCTACAGCGGTAATGGATGATCTGCTTGATAAAATAATACACGCATTACATTCTATATACTTTTATTACCCTTCAACACTTACTGATTTGACTGGAAATTTAGTGAAGACACGTTGCCGTTTCGTAGTACAAAACCGACGTGTTTGTGCATAAGGATGGGTTTTCAGTTGTTTTTTAACCATTTTTTGTTCTAAATAGAAAATGAAATTTGACTATAAAGTCGTAGATTTCAAGATAGTCTTAAATAAACTGTCCTGTAAAGTACCGTTTCTATCTCCCAATGGTTCTTAGGAAACCTAATAGAGACAAATGTGGAGTTATTTTGTAGTTATTGCAATTTTTACGGCACTACGTACCTTCACTGTCGTAAAAAGTATGTTAAAATCAGTTTAAACGATACTACTCAAACTCGTATTCAGAAATGTACCTTGCCAGCCGCTTGAAGCGCTGTAGTCGTGGCGTGTAACAAAAATCTGTGGGAGCTTCGTGACTGTGTGTGTTAGCCTATGCCGTCACCACGAACTTCGCCTGCCCTTTTTAATTTATTGACGGAGGAAAGGACTCTCACCCGAACTTTGAACCAGGGAAGCAATGCACGCGCCTTCATCGGGAACGAAGGCGAAATTAGAGTCTGCTCAGTACTTTTGTCGGAGTCAAAATCGAAACCGGATATGTTTGAATTCAATTATCAGACGTCAATAGTAACTGTCAAAATTGTTTATTCAAAAAATGTTGGTAACGTCATGGGACCAAACTACAGGGGTCATCAGTCCCTGAATTTACAAACTACTTTAACTGATGCTAAGGACAAGACACACACACATACACAGGGTGTACCACTCAATTTTTCCACCCCAGATATCTTCCTGCAGTACTGCCACAGTACTGCGCACAGATTACGTGTCCCCACACTCGAGCGAGACTCAGGGTTGAGTCTGCGACACGCGCTAGCATCGCGCCTCATGTATTTCAAACGTCAACTTCGTTTCGCAGTTTCTCCGGACTAATTGTCGCATCGCGATGCAACCAATGTCATTCTTTTTGTGATTTTTCATGCTACTGATTGCTTAAAAAATAAATTCAGGGTATCCATTAAAAAAACATAAGTTTCTGTTGAAAATAATATTTTCTTACTGTTTCATAGAACCTGCTTTCATAAGCCCCTGCCGTACGTTCATGACCGTGAAACTCGTTTTTCAATATCTCTTGACGTTCCAGAGATATCTAGGGTGAAAAAGTTTAGTGGGATACTCTGTAATATATAATAAGGGAGGAAACTAACCTTTGACGGGGAACAGACGTGCACTCTGAAACAAGGCGTCTTAGAGTGCGGCTCATCAATTTATTCACAGAAACTTAATTTAAGATCAGAAGATATAATAGAGAAACACGCTTTGATAATTATTGTATCTACAGTTACAGAAAAGACTGTTTATGCGTTAAATCAACAGTTTCCAAAACTTATACCTACCATAAAGGAAGCCATGCGTAGCCTATTATAAAACAAATCTTCCCGCGGCATCCTCTGTCTATCCTCGAGAAACTCTCAAACTACTGGACGGATTTCCATACGGTATTCACCTATATACTGTGTGATACCTTAGGGACGTTTACGTGGATACCGGTACTTCATTATGGTGCGAGGCGGTGGTTGAGTGTGGCGAGCAAAAAAAAAAATCCGCGAAATACAGCACCATCTTAGGAAAAACCACACATTCTGTGATTTACGAACTGTACCGTGCATATGGAAAAGCGTTGCATGTTTCACAATACTTGCGCAGTTTCCTAATTGAAACTTCAGTCATCCTCATGACACGACGTCGAGTAATTTTGTCATCAGATACATCAGTTTTTAATCTTTCAGCCCATTTTCCTCAAACACCCTCCACTGATAAACAACAGAGGCACAAAGATAATAAAAAAACAGAGCCTCAATTTTAAAAATCGCGAAGGTGAGTAAATATGGTACTCTTAATGCTAACTCGCCTCGACCAAGATCAAATATACGAGGCTGCTCACAAACCAAAAGACTTTATTCGAGTCTAAGTCACTGGATGGTGAAAACACGGAAGTCCGCTTATCATTGGACTTGACAGACATGCTTCACTAGGAGTCTGACAATAGCCTATAGGACGGTTACGCCCCGTTTATCTGTGATAGGCATAATGCTCAAAGGGCAACAGAAGATAATCCACTGCCATTATATAACGACCGTATTATGCCTAGAAACTTGAGGAATAATATAGAAACCGCTAAGGGCAGGACCCAACATATTAACAGACTGTCCGATAAGGAGTATCTTGCAATGAATTACTATCCGCAAATTGATTACAGAGACGATCTGGCGATATCTACAAGGTCACTTACTGTTTGTCAATACAGGAAAAAGATATTTTAAAATAGATTAGGATGAACGTGAATTACCTTTTAATTTCCACATCATGCTCGACGCAAGAGGCTAGTACGATACTACGACAGAAAAAGATGTTCTATATCTGCTACACGTGCTTAAATCTACTTAAATGATTCTTGACACAAGCACGACTGACCTACATGGAGTACAATAAAATAATAAGCCTTCAAAACGATGGTATTGAACATCGATGTGTGAGCTGTATTAATAATATTCAATATTACAGTTTAGCATAAAATGTAGTTATATATAAAGAAATGCACTAACGCCTGAACCCATTAACTTTCTTTATGAAACGCACCAACTTTAACAGTTCCTATCGAATGCATGACCATTGCAGTAATCAGTATGTCACATACATTGGTACTCGCGTAGGTACCATACTAATCATAAGTTTTCTGCTAAGTAAACAGGTCCTTTGCATCTCGATTTTCTACGATTCATTGTTTCCTTCTCAGTTTTAGTGTACAGACAGTCATGCATCCCATCATCCAGGATCTGAAATCTGTTCCTCCCTCGCCTTCTTTTCCACAGAGACAGTCTCTTTAAGATATATACAATCGAGTTTAGTTTCCTATTTCTTATTATATCCAGTGATTCCTCTCTCTCTCTTCGCAGCACCTCTATTTTTCGCTCTGCCCATCCATCTTATTGTTTCCATCCTCCGCCACGTCCGCATCTCAAAAACCTGCAGTCTCGACCTGTATTCCTTCTTCAACGTCCATGTTTCAGCTCCATACCGAGGAACACTCCACACGAAACAAATACGGATAAAAATACAACACACTTTTCAAGCTTATTGACCACCTTACATAAAAATAAACACTCTGAGAGTCAACCTCCCCCCCCCCTTTTTCACAAAAACGCAAACGGCGATAACCACCCAAAACCCAAGTAAATCTGCATTTACTCATCTGAACGTCCTGTTAGCCGAAATTATATATATAATCCCCCCCCCCTCTCTCTCTCTCTCTCTCTCTCTCTCTCTCTCTCTCTCTCTCTCTCTCTCTCTCTCTCTCACACACACACACACACACACACACACACACACACACACACACACACACACACACACGTGGAATTAAATTGTATTTATGTATATAAATACAAATATATAATGTTGGCAACACTCGCAGACCACACGAAAAACAAATGAACAGACAAAGACATAGCCACACTGTAGTGAAGTATAAACAAATCGAAAGGCATTCCATTTAAAACAAAGTAACGTGCAATCGAAATAAGTGTGTGATGTGCTGTGATGAAACGAAAGGAACGTCACAAAAAACAGACAAAAAGTGCTGTACACAGCCGAAAACCACTAGCCATAAACCAACTCCAGCCAACAAGACGGAGAAACAGCTGTGAGATGTATAGAAGGGAACAACACCGTGAGTAGAGCAAATATCAAGTTAAAAACACATAGGCATAACGTGCACAAAGGTTTTTTTAATAACTGCTTTTAAGCCATGCATCGAAAACAAACTGTACAAACATTCTGTATCATTTACAGACCACAGAAAATGCTTTTAAAATAAAAAGCGAAACGAGTCTGGTGTAAAATAAATCTCTTTATTGCAGTGAACATAAGACGGATTACCAATTATAATCAATTTTAACAGCTGCTGCGGAAGGTGGCCACACAACCAAACAACGTTTTCGTTTGTGAATAAGGAACACATTTTAACCAACATTTCTATTTGTCAACAACATTCCAAAAATAACACATCAACTTCATAGTTCTAACACAGACAAAGTTAAGCAGCATACATAATATAAAAATTTTATAACGTATATACAATCAGTCGCGTAAGTCGCATAGTTTACGTAGGATCGTCATTCCGTGTAGGTTGTTTTCTCGCTACGGTTTCGGCAGAAGAACAGGACGTGATGGCAAACTTGCCGTGAAAGTGTTATGAGCAGGCGGGACAGAAAACGCACGTGGGACAAAAATACTGGGAGGCCTGGTGTGGGAGGTCAGTGCAGGAAGTTGCGGGGCTTCGGTACACGCGGCGCTATCCACTACAGCAAGGGGGCAGGTCCACGCTTCACTGCCCACATTCTGGAACAAGCAAAGCTCACTAGTAAGTCCAAGGGTTAAACCGCCAATTGGTACCGTGTGTTGCACATTAAAGGACTCAACCAATTCATACTGCATAACATTCCCATTTAAAGCGGAGATAAGCCATCCGTATTTTGTAACTAAATGTTTATTTACCATTTTGAAGTAGCTTTTCATATT
The DNA here is from genome assembly GCA_026315105.1 of Locusta migratoria. Lineage (NCBI taxonomy): Eukaryota > Metazoa > Arthropoda > Insecta > Orthoptera > Acrididae > Locusta > Locusta migratoria. The sequence goes on along the minus strand of CM048744.1, from coordinate 250,625,702 downwards.
AGGTATTGGACACACACGACGACAGCTGCCAGTGAGCATCGAAATGCATCAATGGGAAAAATTCTAAGTTTGTGCCCAATCGGGATTCAAACCCCGGTCCTCCTGCTTACTAGGCAGTCGCACTTGACCACTGTGCCACTGGGGACAGAGCAGAAACAGTGGCCGCGTAAGCTACCCCTGCGAGCCTCCCGCAAGGCGCAAATTCTCAACTTGTCCACACACTACTAAGGTAGTGTCCCTGACCATTACTACTCATTACCCGTGCCATTTCGCCGATTCCATTGAGTATGGAACTATGTGCATCCGCACTCAAGAATGGATCGATGGCTCTTTTGGCCTTAATTATACAGGGTGCACCTAACATTACAGCTGGATATATTTCGTAAACCACATCAAATACTGACGAACCGATTCCACAGACCGAACGTGAGGAGAGGGGCTAGTGTAATTGGTTAATACAAACCATAAAAAATGCACGGAAATATGTTTCTTTAACACAAACCCACGTTTTTTTTAATGGAACCCCGTTTTGTTAGAACATCTGAACATATAAACAATTACGTGCAATTTTTTTATGGTTTGTATTAACCAATTACACTAGCCCCTCTCCTCACGTTCGGTCTGTGGAATCGGTTCGTCAGTATTTGATGTGGTTTACGAAATATATTCAGCGGTAATGTTAGGTGACTCACCCTGTATACTGTTTCAACCGTATATGTGTATGTATTCACACGCTGAATCAGAAATAATGGCGCAAAGTTGCACTGTTGAAAGTACACGATAACAGAAGCAAAAATGTCCCAGTAAACATGGGTCTGCAAACGAGCCGTTTGCGAGATAATTACGAAGTTATGGTTCCAAGCTGCCACTGACGCCATTGTAAACATCGTCCTAGTCAGTACACCTGAGTTTGAAATTCAGACTTTGCTATTAAGATTTGGATCGAATTCAGTTTACATTTCACTGACTTAATTGTAAACATCGTCCTAGTTAGATGGAGCTCCGGCACGTTTTGCTGATGCTGTGAGACGTCATGTAACGCGCAGATACGGCCGAAGATGGATAGGTCGAGACGGACTTGTACGTTGCCCTCTAAAATATCCTGATCTAAATCCTCTGGATTTTTGTGTCTTGGATCACCTCAAAAGCGAAGTGAACAGCGCACCATTAACACGGTTGAAGAACTGGAGCAGAGAGTTGTATACGCTTGTAAATTAATTCCGATATTTTCAAGGCGTTTTCGGAAGAATTCGAAACCCATAGCAGAATCGAGCACAGTGCTGCATACAGATGCAAGGAAGACACTTCCAACACAGCCTTCAACAGGTAATTCATAAGTGAAATGTGAAATAAATGCAGAGTAAAACGTAATACTCAAGTATAAATTTCAAATTAATGTGCACTAACTAGAACAATGTTTATAATAACGTCAGTGGCGGCTTGGAACCAGACATTCGTAATTATCTCTCAAGCAGCTCGTTTGCGGACCCATGTTTACTGGGACATTTTGCTTCTATTATCGTGTACTTTCAATCGTGAAAGTTTGCGCTATCAAAAAAAAAAAAAAAAAAAAAAAAAAGTTCAAATCTTTGTGAATCTATCCGACCAAACTGCGTGGTCATCAGTCCGTAGCGTACAAACTACTTAAGCTAGGGTAAACTAACCTAAGGACAAACACAAACACCCATGCCCCAGGGAGGACTCTAACCTCCGACGGCGAGCAACCGCGCGCTCCGCAGCGAGACGCTTTAGCGCGCTCCGCAGCAAGACGCCTTAGAGCGCTCGGCTACTCCACCGCGGCTTTTGTGTTATCCCCTTTTGATACACCCTATATATGTTGAGACAGGAGGAATGGTACATGCTTTGAAGGGTGATACCGTTGATTCTCAACAAGAAACTTCTAATAAAAATATGTCATTTTCTTAACCCTTTGAGTCACAAATACTTCTAGACATAACAGTCACTGAAATTTTGTTTCATCCTTCTTTATTGCCTTACTGGACCACATTACAATTAAAAAAACAATAACTTTAAATTTTTATATAAAAAATTTACACTGGTATTTTCACTGTCAACCACGAAAACGCAAGTGATTTTCTAATGTCTTTCATAGAGTCGACAAATTTTTAATTTTTAACATTATACTTTTTATTTATTTTTTATTTTTTTAAACTACATTCAAAACAAATTTTTCGCTTTCGATAAATTTCTGAGTATATTACATAGAACATTTCTTTTTGTTTCTAATGTTTCTTTTTTTTTTATCAGTTAGGCAAAATCCGACACAATCTCATCCTATGTGACTTCTCTTTTGAACCACTTTCTGGCTACCCGCGCTATTCAACCTCCCTGTTTGTACGATAGTCTGTGAGGCTATGTCAGTAGTTTAGGTGCCTGCCCATCTCAGTCACCGGAGGCTGTCAAAGGTGCCCGCGTCCAGCCAGTCAGCTACTCGGTAGCGTCACAACCTTGTGACGTGACACGACAGAGCTCTGGCATTATCTGTAGGCGGTGCTGGTCGCGTTCGCCGCGAATAAATTGACCTCACCCAGCGGGCAAAGGACGCGGATTCTGCTACCTCTGCAAGAGTGGGGTACTTCGTGTATTCCACAGGATCAACGGCTGTCTGCCGGTGCATTAACCCTCGAGCGGGCGCACCGCATTGCCAAGTGGCGAATAGGCGCGCGCGAGCATAAATTTCATAATACGATGTCAAACTTTGGAAAACTGGCGTTCAATTTCTGAATACAGATACTGAGCATACTGGGCATACTCATTGTAAATGTGAGTCTTTATTTGATGTTTTTAGAGTAAATTTTAGATATTTCATTAAAAGGCAACAAAATGTGTTTCATTAGGGGTTTACATACTTTATATTTCAATTTATCTATTACGTGTTCTCTAAATTTTAGGACTCGCCAAATACGCCACAATTGAACAGAGACTTACTGGTTACAATTGTTGCACGTCTTTGTAACATGTTTCTTACAAACAACCTTTTTGCATATATTAAACATAGTGGTTGTTGATACATATTTTGCTCGGCCACAGGTTACACACTTCCCACGTTTCTTAGTGGAGTTCGAATGGCTGCTAGTTTCTCAATTTTTCTTCTTTAAACAGGACCATGTCTAGTAAAGCACTGTGGTGTTTAAACCAATCTTCGGATTGTTGACTGCTTTACTTTTTTACTTCAGCTTGTGTGTCCTTGTCATCAAATTTTAAAGATCGCAGTAAAAAAAAAATCTTTTGTAGCTTATACATGCTCTTAGAACTTGCAGTCTTATTCCGACTGCGTTCCACAGCTCGCGTGCGTTAGTGTGGTGTCCTTTCTTTACTCCAGTTAGATATAAACATCCCGGTACAGCCAATATTTCACTCCGAAATGTCTCCTTTGCATCTCTATCATGAGAGTATTGTATTGATTCACTTTTCTTCTGAATATACTAATTTGTATGGGTGACAACATTATCTACCATACTTTCGTCTATCATTTTATGAAACGCAGGAAGTTCGCTGCACTGCTTCTAGGACAAGGAACGACATTCACTATATTCTTACTTGTCACTTTACACCGCTTGACGTATTGAGTTTTTCTCCACTTTGTGATGTTATCTCTCTATAAAAACGACATATTTGCACTCAAATAACTGTCACCTTCAGTAGCAGACAGGACGTCTTGTTCCTAATCACAGCCACGCTCACTTTCCTGAATTACTTCCTCTTCCTGAGCACTGTCACTGCTGCACAGTCCGTGCATCAGATTCGCCTGACAAATCTTACAACTCCTGCGGTCTTCTGGCTATTTCGTCAGACGTCATTTCCCGGAATAAGTAAGAAGCTAATCAGATTTTCAAACTACTGTTCTGATATGAATAACGATGCACGTTTGTGTGTACATAAGACATATGTATCTACAGCAGCAAGCACTTGAGGTACCGTATACACCAGCAGCGTTCTGACAACACAGGCACACAGAAGGCTCCACAGTAAAACTAATTGCAGTGGTAGGTAGCTGCGACAACAGGAGAGTAATACGTAGCGAGCACGTAATCGCTGACAGGAGGCAGCGTTGTTACTAGCGGTAAACAAGACGTGGGGGGTCCTCTATACCCCAGCGCACCCGCTCGAGGGTTAATAAAAGGCAGTCGGTAGCATCCATAGTAGCGCATCTAACAGTACACTTGCTTAGCGAGTGTGGTGGTGGTGGTGGACATGAGGGACCAAACAACGAGGTCATCAGTCCCTTCAACCCCAAATTTTATACGCCATGGAACCCAACGAAAAATAGGTGAAAGCTAAAAGACCATTACACTAGGAAGTAAAATCGACTCGCCAACAAGACTAAGACCAACCCAGGGCAGCAAATGCTACAGTGTCCGATCCCACAGCTCTGGAAGCGACCTCTAGCCTAAACCACAAGGTACTACTGGCACAGTGGTCAACGTATCATAGCTCCAGAGCAGGGAGAAATAAAACAACATTAAAATGTAAAAGAGTGGGGGGGGGGCTGATGGGGATAAGGCTCTAAACCCCACAATCAGCCAAGAATCACAAACCCACTCACCCCGACCTAGCGAGTCCTAGAGCTGAGAATAAAACCTACTTTCACGGAGGAAGGCAAGGACGCGATCAACCATCCGTGGGTCATCCGCCAAAACTAGAGGCAACGAAGGCGGTAGGCCATAGTCGCCACGAAGTGTCGAATGGAGAGGACATTCAGTCAGAATATGAGACACGGATTGTACGGCTCCACAATCACAATGTGGTGGATTGTCATTTTGTAAAAGAAATCCATGGGTCAGCCTGCAGTGTCCAAGACGGAGGCGACAGAGGACAATTGATTCTCTCCGGGAAGGGCGTAAAGATGAACTCCAAGCTGCAGTCGTATCTTTGATGGTGCGGAGTTTATTGGAAGGGGCAGTAGCGTTCCAACTGCTATCCCATGAGGAGTGAAGCAAAGATCTGATCTGCACCCGCAGATCCGCACCCGGAATTTGAAAGGGAGACGGGCAGCGAGTAATTGCCGATCTAGCCAACTGGTCAGCTACTTCATTCCCTGTAATACCAACATGGCTTGGCACCCAGAAAAAGGTAACGGAGCAGGCAGCACGATGAAGGTCAGCAAGGAGTTCATGGATGGAAATAACTAAAGGATGGGAGGGAAAACAACGATCAATGGCCTGCAGACTGCTTGGCGAGTGTTATCGCCGACCGCAGGCAGCCAGACGTGTGCAGCTGGACTGCACTTCCTGGCCGCAGTCGCGCTCGCCGCAGTGACCATGAAATACCAGTGCTTCCCCAGAACTCGCTACTCGCCTGCTGCCCAGCAAGAACGCTGCGCTTTGTGCCACGGCGTGCTGTTCACAGCCTTGGCCGAGATCCCGACTGTGTACTACTGCGAAGTAACGCAGCTTGATACGCCCACCTGTCCGCTGGTTGTGGAGCTGCTGCACTGCTGTAAGTAGTAGTGAATCCGTACAGTCTGCGTCAGGAACTAGGAAAGGTCACAATGAACAATAATCTTCAACTATGTCCCGCCACAATCGGAGACGATCCTGAGTAGTAACGCCGACCCAATTAAGAAATCCGAAGAAAATCAAACAAACTTGATACGTTTGTCAAATTATTTGCAAATGTGATGTTTCAGATATCTGTCACTCAGACTGTGTTTGAAGTGGGCATGAGAACATTTACACTCGGCCGGGATTCGAACCCGGGATCTCCTGCTTACTAGGCAGACGCGTTGACCACTCCGCCACCGAGGACACAGTGACCAGCCCGACTGCAGAGGACTCTTCCCTGCACGTTTCCAGCCACACCCAAATCTCCATTCGCCGCACTGTCTCTTCCTATTATCAAAGCCTATTTGTTCTGTAATGCTCGCAGCCACAATACGGTATTCCCGCATCAGGGAGAACAGGGCATGAGGTATCGAGACAATTGTTGTCAGGAGCCCAGCCTCGGCTTGCATATACTTATATATTTTTGTCGACTTTACAGCGTTCATCTAATGAAATAAATCGCAATTTGTGATCTGTTATGGCTGTGATAATAGGAAGAGACAGTGTGGCGAATGAAGATTTGGGTGTGGCGGGAACCGTGCAGGGAAGAGTCCTCTGCAGTCGGGCTGGTCACTGTGTCCTCGGTGGCGGAGTGGTCAACCCGTCTGCCTAGTAAGCAGGAGATCCCGGGTTCGAATCCCGGCCGGGCACAAATTTTCATTCGCCACACTTGGGTATTCCACCTAACCTAGTACAGTGAAGCCATAACTGATCGCAAATTGAGATTTATTTCACGTTTACATTTGTCATAAAACTGTTAAGATGTGTGTAATTCTTATGGGACCCAACTACGTTGGTCATCAGTCCCTAGACTTAAAAACTACTTAAACTAAGTTTAACTAACCTAAGAACATCACTCACATCCATGTCCGAGGGAGGATTCGAACCTCCGACGTGGCAGGCCGCGCGATCCGCAACGTGGCGCTCCAGACCGCTCGGATACTCCCGCGCGGCACACTTGTCATATAGTAGCCAGTTAATCGTAGGACGCATAAATTTGATATATCTTGTAAATGGGGCAGATTCCGAAGATACGAAGTTTGTATCCTGCATTGTTCCTAGCACTGACGTCACGCACTGTGCCAAAAGTAGCTTGCCAAAAAGTACGTAAAGCGTCCAAGCTGTTTTTAAAAGAGGGGTCAAATTTGGTGAACTTTACTAATGCGTCTCCACGCTTGGTTGACAAACGAGTCGATAGTAAGCTGTGTAAATGACGAAGACAAATTTGATCGTTTACAGAGGTCTTTATACGAAAACGCAATTAGCAATGTCAGTTATCCCCAAAACTACAAACTTCTAGCAATTGCAGAAACGAGGCACGTCCGGGAGCATGTGAAAGCCGACCGCTCAGTAACTATGAACATTAGTCGCAAAATATTCACCACGTGGTGGAACATTCCCTGTGTCTCCTTCAAGCAATGAACAGAGCACCAGAATTCAATTTTCAGTAGACGACGACGGCTTTAGAAACCGATACGTTCAGACTGCGGAAAGAATTCGGAACCATCAAAGATTTTGCAGTCAGACAGTTAGAAAAGTTATTTAACCCTTTCCAGCCCAATGATGCCGTATGGTGCCGTCATTATCTGTTACTCTAGCCCAGTGTTTTTCAAGCTTTTTGAACGCCAGACCCCCTTCCCGAGTAAAAGTGCGACCCCTCCCAGGCTCGTAATAAAACTTTCAGGTGATTCCAAAGGCGAAGTATTTAACTTTCTTTCCAAGGAGACCATATGGGTATCGGACTTTTTTTATATTTATGGTACGTAAAGTTCAGAACTTAAATAACAATCAGTCAAAGTCATTCGACGCAACTCTCAAAAATTATAGAGAAATTCGAATTTGTAATTTTGCAAGTTAGCGTAAGTACCAATCATTAAATGAATTCGACTATATGTCTGTGTAGCCCAGGTGATAACGTTCTGACCTATCAACCGTGGGGTCGGTGGTTCGAATCCTGTCGTAACAGCTACTTTACTTTTTTTTACGTTGTGTTCGAATACTTACATAATTTTAATATCCAACGGTAATGTTTACGAAAAGTGCACACATTTTTGTTCATTCGTAATTTTCTGTATTTTATAGAAGGCTGTCACCACGTTCGCTGCGGTCACCAGTGCAGGCCACTAATGCTCTAAGCGGACGCCCGTAAGAGCTCGAATCATACCGCTGCGAAACCTATAAGTTCATGTTGTGCAAGTGTGTAATATTGACAGCAAAAATATCGTCTGCGCAAAAAGTGGTGCTGGATATAGAAATGTAAGTATGCTTTAGCTGCATGCCGAATGCTGTCTGACGCTTATAAGCGTATATTGTTCACTCTTCCCACTCTTTCTCGGGTTAGAAGGTCCCGGTGTCGGTTGTTTGCAAACAGTGCACAACACAGACGTCTAAAGACGAAGACACATATCTGCAGACAATAAAACGTTACGCGATATTTGGTTGGTGGCTTGTACTAACAGGAGTGCACAGCCCAACAAACTAAACTGGGTACTCAACTAGCGAACGCGCAGCTTATAAGCTTCGGCAGCACTGGCGTGTTGATCGCGGAAACGCTTATAAGCGTCGGCCACAGCGAACGTGTTAATAATGATTTCAATCAAGAAACGTAACAACATTTTTTACAGTATTGACTTCACTGTTATTTGACGACGGTTGTCTTTAATCGATCAGTTTGCTAAGAGCTACCACACTGTTTTTGGAAAGTCATCTCCATAACTACAAATGGCTTTCCAGGGAGCTAACCCACTCAACGATCGTGTTCAGTGAAGACAGTTTTCAGCTCGTCTACATACACATAAGCAAAATCTAACAACACGTCGAATTTAAGATCCCAAAATGTTTTATATAACTGAATTCTAAAACAAAACAAAGAAAATATGTCACAGTGGGATTCGAACCACAGACTCTACAGTTGAGGCCCGAACGTTACCTACTCAGCTACACCGGCAGATGCTGCAACCGAATTATTGGTACTTACGTGTACTTTGCAAAACTTCAAAGTCGATTTCTCGAAAGTTTATGAGAGTTCCATCGAATGGTTTTGGCTGATTGGTATTTAAGTTCTGAACTTTACGTACCATAAATATAAAGAAATTCTAAAATCCGATACCAATGTGGTCTCCTTGTCAGATCTGCACAGCCATTCACATCTTGTGAAAGGTGTAGTAGCAGAAACGAATAAAAACTGAAAAAAAAACTTATGACTACAAGTGTTTGATGTAGGGTTTTGTCAAGAATAATAAAGCGTAATGCCGAGTAGCCATTGCGCTCACTACATAGTTAACATTTTCATAGATAAATAAAAAATTCCTCGAAAAGCTGGCACACAACGACACAAACGTTGTCTACGGTTGGCGAACTTTTGAAGTGAACTGAAGTAAGAAGTGAGTGAGAACACTCCATTCCACCCCCCAGCCAGTCACAGGCCTTCGACGTTCGTCGTGGGGCTTCCCCATCATTAACCCTCTCCCGGGCGTTAGGTACTCCCGACCTTGACGACATATCCACTGCAGGCGACAATAAATGAGCCTAAACTATTCCGCCTCAGAAAAACGAAGATGTTGCGTTGAATGCAATTTTTTTTCAGTTCTGAATTACTTTCAGTGTTCGTAAATACTTTAATTGTATGATTCATAATATCAGAAAAGCTACGTTTATAAAAAGGTGTTCTGTTTCAAATGCAAGTAATTTCTTGTCATTGTTAAACTGTTATTTACCGCGCTAGCACGTTTCATAAGGTAAAAAGGTTACAGCCCCTCAAAACACTCATTTCTGGAGGGACATCAAAAATGAGCGCCCATCTTATAAACGATGTAACTTCTGATTTTCTGAAGATAGCAAATGTACATATCATATTGAAGGGAATTTAATGCTCTACAACTTCCTTTCTGACAAATTGTCTGTAAAAACGATCGAGTGAGTCACCAGAAGTAAATATTCGACAAAATTAGTGAGGTAAAGATTTTTTCCGAAATTGTCGATTTTCAATAACTTATATATCGAAAACCACTGGCAATTCGACGTATATGTATTGAAACAAATGTATAGCAATCTAGCTTAAACCCGCGGCTCCGCTCGCGTGTTGGTTGATTATGACAGATAATGCTAGAAATGTCTTTTTTTTTAAAGAAGTGTATTAAAAGAAAATTTTTTTACTGCTTTATTCATTTATTATTATATTTCCTTATTGGTATGCTTATCCTTACAGAGAAAGAGCTGAAGACATTGTAGCACGCATAGACCAAAGATATGGTCTGTGGCATCACGTTTCGTTGTATGCTGTATGTAACCGTTGTCGCTGGTCTTCAGTCCGTATTTTTATATAATTTGACGACATTCAACCACCATATCTTCCACCCCCTTATAGCTATCGGCATGGAACTGCTATGGTGTACAACGGGAGACTTCGGACAACAATTACACACAGACCATTCGTTTGCGTTCTGTAGTTTTCGCTGCAGAGCGAAATATTAACACACACATACGTAGAATTTTATATACACCGATAACTTTCCCTCACAATATACTCCATTTTATCATTATTAACCCTCAAGTAACAATGTAACCAATAAAACCATTTTCAAAGAGTAAATATAATTTTCAAAGACTAATTATTGATCCGCATTTCACGTTATATTGTTCAAATTACTAAATATCTATCAGATCGCTATAAAACCGTGCCTAAAACCTTCCTCAGGTAAAAATTAGTAACTATACAAATATTTAAGTCTCTGCGTCTTGTCGTTCGGACGTTATAAGCGTACACCGAACAGACATTCACATTTATAGATATAAATTCAATTATCTCTCATTTTTATTTGGAACAATTTTTTTCCTAAGCGGACCGTTTTTCGAGATATAAGCGGGAAAAAAATTGTACCTTTCCATACCCCTCCCCGCTTTAGCTCTCCCCCCAAGGGCGAGGACTTTTAGTATGTTCATCTCCTAACTATCCCTAACAAAGTCCTGAAGTAAAAAAATTCTCGCATATTCCATGCACTCTACAATGCATTTATTGACTGGACTACCGTGCCTACGTCACACATACAGGCCGCGGCCGCCAGCTCACTGGCTGGCCGCTGGGGCACGTCCATCGTCGCGTAGCGGCCGGCCAGTCAGCTAGCGTTCGCGACCTTTAGGTGTGACGTAGGCACGGCCAGTTGTGAGGCCTTGTCTTCTAGGTGGTGGTGTGTCAATACGCGACGTCATAAACAGACGCACAGATAGTATACGACGCCTGGCATTCGGCAAAAGGTAATACATAACGGGGGCGAGTATATTCAAAGTGTGTAACGGTAAGCATCTCTATCAATGATGTCATCTCCGAGAAAAATAATAATTGTTACTTTTTCTCCAGACCATATATGAATAAAAGATTAATTTCCGAACATAAGTTCGTTATCACAATGTTAGCCTGTTGTACAATCCCTACAAACCGGGGATAGCGATTCTAAATTACAAAGAACACAGAATTGTTTACCTCTCGCCCTGCCATCTTACAGGATCCCCCTCCATCCACCGACTACTTACTGCACGTATAGACTTACCAGCATTCCAATTTTTCTATTACAAAATGGGATATCCTCAGAGCCGAGTGTAAATGGGAATATAAACAAAGTTTCGTACCTCGGCAGAAAGTCGCTTTTAAAATTTCACATTTAACTGCAAAGCTTTTGTGTATTCAAAACCCTGGTATAGTTTTCTGCACTGTTTCGATTTGCTGGGCTTTGGAAATCGTCGCGGAACGAGAAGACAAACTTAATAGAACTCACCAGGTAAGACTTGCATGGTGCAGAGGCATTCAACACTGGATACTCACCTGGAACAGAAGGAAACGAAAATTAGGTTCAGAAAACGGGCATCGTTAAAACAGTCATTTAAAATACGTCCTCTAAAAATATCAACTAAAACGAAACCGTCGTCAAGTCACATCCCCACACAATAACGACAGCTTTAAAACAGAATTCATCTGTAAACTGCGTCACACAAGTAGGACGCAAATTCAATAATTTGACACACACTGTAGTCAGAGCAAAGCACAAAGCAAGGTAAACGCAGTGCTCTCTACTCACTGTTCGCATGCGACGTATTCACTGTTCATGGGGGGGATCACAGATTAATGGTTATGTTTTTGTTGTCGTTTGTCTGTGAATGACGGTAAACAACGACTTCGAAAATTATTGCTGTGCCAGTTATGAAGCGCAGGATGTAATTAGATTTTTATGTAAATATATGGAAAATCATCTGGATGTATCTAGTAGCCCATTAACACATCGCGTTGTAATATGGCAATGATTTTCAACCTTTTCCAATATGTGACCCCCTTCCAATTAAAAATATTCTAACAAACCCCCTGATCCCCTCTCTCAAGACGAACTGTAACAAAACTAAATTCGTCATCTCGTAGGCAACGAATGTAATGTTTCTGTTGATACAGCTTTCTTGTAAATTGTTGGACGCTGTATTAATGTGTATTTTTCGGTATGGAAGACATTTTAGATGGTGTCCGACAGAAATGTATATTTTGCCTAACGAGTGTTTCGAAAGGTATTAAAAATAATGAGGCATTGAATTAAAATTTATGCGGTGGCCGGGATTCGAAGCCGGAACCTCCTACTTACTTGGTAGGTGCTTTAGAGCACTCAGCTAACACCGCATTGTAGCCAAAGCAACTAAACGGACTGTCTTAAATCACGTCTCCCTCCATACCATATACTTTAGTTCTGCCTCATGTTCCCTGTGAAATGCGTATCAAATCCCGGGCCTCTCCTACAATGGAATAGCATCCAGCAAAGAACGCGAATAGGAACTATCTATCCCGCCATGTTCCTCAGGCCGAGGTGATATAAATATCAACAAATAATACAATCCCTGCCACCGCATACATTAATTCAATGCCTCTCCTTATGTTTAATACCTTTGGTATAATGAGACAATGTTGTCTCAAGGGATTGTATTATTTGTTTCGAACTTAGGCAAAATTCAGAACCGAATTATGCTGATTAAGAAAGCTCCCACTTAAGACAATTTTTAAAGAACTTAATTATATAATTATATAATTTTACAATAAGTGAATTTATTTTATTAGGCCTATATTTTTGTATTATGGAGCCCTTTTTAGTCAGAGGTGCACTGGGCTGGTTGTTGAAGTTCAGTAGTACAAGTACTTCCTCATTGGACGACGACCCTCCCCCCCCACACGATGATGTCTTTGCTACCACCCTGAGGGTCGCGACCCACAGGTTGAAAAACACGGCTCTAGCCGAACCATTTAACCAAAGATTATATATATAAAAAAAAACACTGCAGGGCTTTCCAAAATCAAAATTCATAGCGGGTAGCTTGGTTACCATTACTTAAAGGAAACAGGAGCATTAGGGTACACTGTATTGACAAAATATATATTGTAGTTTGCGTCGACGTACAAATAGCAAGACACAAAATATTATATCGAGGTTAAGGAAACAAAATATTTTCAAATTTAATTATTAAACTATTGGAAAATATCTAATTTATAAGTAAAAAATTAGAAAAAAGATGTCGTGTACGGTAAAGCAAACATATACTGCCCAAAGCAAACATATACTGCCCAAAGACAAATCCAAAGGACGCGGGTTCGATCCCCGCCAGGTCCTAGGATTTTTATCTGTCACTTTCCACTTCTTTCACCTCTGGCAGTAGTGCTCATGTGAAAAATACCGAGTAGCACCGTGGTTCGGAACCCACGTTAAACTGTAGGTCCCCCTATAACTGGCTGGGTAAGTCAGTTCGAAGGTCGGAGGAAGGCAACGGCATACCACCTCCAAACAGGACCATGCCTAGTAAAGCACTGTGGTGTTCAAACCAATCTTCGGATTGTTGACTGCTTTACCTTTACTGCCCAAAGATGCCATATGAAGTTATCCCAAACTTCCCTCCAAAAAATAAAAATCCCAAACATTAAAAGAAGTACGTTGTTGCAATCATTAAGAATAGAAATATGTCGAAGGTTGGACTGTTGGCTCGGGCATGGGTGTTCGTGTTGTCCTTAGTAGTTTGGAGAGCTAGGGACCGAAGACTGGAGTACTTAGATCCCTTAAGATTACAAACAAAAAAATGTTCGAATGTCTGTAAATCGATCGGACCAAACTGCGTGGTCATCAGTCCGTAGCTTACAAACTACTTAAACCTAGGTAAACTAACCTAAGGACAACACACACACACACACACACACACACACACACACACACACACACATGCCCCAGGGAGGACTCGACCCTCCGACAGCGAGCAACCGCGCACTCCGGAGCGAGGCGCCTTAGACCGCTCGGCAGATTACAAACATTTGAACATTTTGAATTACATGGTAGTTTCATTAGGGAGTTTGCCTCAACGCTGACAGTTTTGGACGAATAAGTACTGCCAAAGCAAGCTATGGCCTACAAACGACCACACTGTTAGCGTGCAAGTCCATAGCCGAGTTGCAGCAACACGGCTAGTAAACAGAGCGGCTGGCCCGCGGGTTTATCTCTTCAGTTACGACCTGTGACGCAATTTTTAACTCGCGTTGCATAACTCCTGTGTTACTGGAGTCGCACAGTCACTGCCCCACTCCGACGTCACCTCTGTGTCAGTCATCTACCAGCAATTTATCGCCCCCTATTGTCGAACGAAATATTGTTAAATTTCCGTCTTACACTGCTGTATAATCATTTAGTTTGCTTCCGTTACTGATCAAAATAAAAGAACAACAAATGGAACAGTCGTCCCATCGACAGGGTGGTCATTAGAGACGGAGCTTACGCTCGGATGTTTTGGTCAAGATGGGGTAGGAAATCGGCCGTGCCCTCTCAATGGAACCATCCCGGCATTTGCCTGGATTAATGTAGGGAAATCACTGAAAAACCTAAATCTGGATGGGCGGAGGTGGATTTGGACCACCGTCCTTCCGAATGCGAGTCCAGTGTGTTACCACTGCGCCATCTCGCTCGATCAGACATTGTATTCTCAATGTTGCGACGTTATATGAAGCTTGGGCGCTCATGCAAATCTGTAAGGAGACGGAAATCAAGTATTCATAAGTAACATAAAATTGAACACTAGTCTCTCTAAAGAGCTTCTATTCACGCATAAGCAAGTCGACCCGTTCTCGTGCTTGAACCACTGTTAAAAACAGAAAACATGCTACCAATTTGCTAGAAGACACGGTAAGACGTGGGAAATTCTCGTGTTTATCTGTTTTTACAATGACGTGACAGTTATAAAACAACAAATTTAAAAGGAACAACTTTGCGGGTAATAACTGGTCTAACGATTTGAAAAAGGATACTTTTAAAGGGATCCCTAATGTTTGTGGCTCATGAATTTGTTCTTCAAATAGAAGCTACACGTACACCCACATAAACAGTTATTCAAATAAGGAAATACGTTGAGAAGGAGAGGAAGAAAAATGAATTACTGGCAACATCGGTTGAGTGCGAATAAAAGAAGTAAGGGAATCCCCAGTACGACAACCCCTTCGGCATGCATCTTTGTTGATCATTTTAAAACGGCACCTTCACAGATATTTAAGACATCCGTTCGGCAAGGCTTGAATCGTTCAGGGGCTGTAAGGAGTCGCAGAGAAAATGTCAGTCAAGTTCGCAAAAAGTTATTATAATAAGGCGACCGGTTTCGACCTAGGCAGAAATCTTTGTCAGAGTCGCCGCACGCTCATATCCGGGGCACCAACGTTGAGACGAATTCCCTCTGATAACGATCTCTACGTACAACGAACTTAAACCTGTCACCTTATTATAAATTGTAAAAACTTTTTGCAAACTTGAATGATTTTTCTTTCCGAATAGTGTAACAGTTCGCTGTTTTCCTAATAGGAAACAATGATTTCCTAAGTCATTAGATGTAAGAAGTGTCAAAGATTATCATGAACGTCGCACCGCTGCTAAGAATCGTTTTCGCCCGTGAAGTGTGTGGGAACCAAAGTTCTAAGGTGAAGAGGTAAGGTCTGTTTGCATTGACGCCCTTTATGCAACCCCCCTGAGACCATTTTTAGTAAACTATTATTTGGGGGTGGGGGGGGGGACACCTGAAAGGATTCCCGCCTGGAGACCCGCCTGGTTTCTACGCCGGGTAAAGCTGTTCTGACCTCGCAAGAGCATCAATGTACAGAGTGTCCACATAAGGACTCCCTGATTTCAAAATTAAATATCTCGAAAACAAGGATCGATAGTGCAATGCAGTAAACGGTATGTTTATTGTGAAAGCTGTAAGTAGTTTATACAGCAGTTTGAAATAATAGTTACAAAAGCTGCTAACCGATGGTGCTGTAAACGCCATACTAATGCCTAGTATAAATAGTGATCCCAGGCCCAGAGCGATCAGTTCCACTATTGAAACGTGAAAGGAGGTTAGTGTACCGAAGGAAGAGATTAAAACCATTTACTCCATTCAACAACGCGTTTTTCTGGTCCTAGAGTACCACAGTTTAGAAGAGAGTCCTACGGCAACAAGGCCAAGTTTTCAAGCACGATTTAATGTTCCAAAAGGACCGGATGCGAAAACCATTCGTATGCTCTTCCAAAATTTCAACGAACAGACAGCGTAACTGATGAACTAGTGGGGCATGTTGGCCGCAAGCAAACTGCAATTACGCCTGAAAATATCGCCACAGTTTCTGGCATTATTCAGCGAAATCCAACGTCATACGTCTGTAGAATTGCTTCTGAGACTGGTTTGAAGCGTTCCAGCACGCAGAAAATACTGAGGAAGAGCCTACACATGTTTCCATTCAAAATTCAAACGCACCCGTACGAGCTGTACAACAAAGGGTTGCCTTTGCTAATCAGATGCTCATAATGATTGATAGTGAAGGATTTGATGTTGGCTGCATCTGGTTTACAGATTAAGCACACTTCCACCTGAATGGATACGTGAATAAGCAGAACTGGCGATTTTGGGGTTCCGAAAAGCCATATTGGTGTGAAGCGAAACCCCTGTATCCTCCTAAAGTTACTGTGTGGGCTGCAGTGTACAGCAGAGGCATTATTGGCCCTTTTTTCATTCGAGAAACGGTCACTGGCGCACGTTACGTTGCAATTTTGGAACAATTTGTCGCCACACAGCAAGATTTAGAGGATCGACCAGATACTAAACGGTTTATGCAAGACGGAGGAATACTTCGGGAATCGAGTTATTGCTTTGAAATATCGCAAATTTACTGGTGCAGGCATGGATTGGCTTCCATATTCGCCGGATTCGATACACTGTGACTTTTCTGTTGGGCACAGTGAAAGACATGGTCTACCCGAAGCATCCCGCCACGCTGGACGAGCTGCGATCTCTGTGGCTTGTGAATCCATTTCGGTTGAGACGCTACGAAATGTGGTGGCGAATTTCATTCTTCGTTTGTGCCAATGGTGAACATTTTGAAAACATTGTGATGTGATTGTTTGCAAAGAGTGTTTTAATACGATTATTTTACTTATGTATGCTGATATGAGCTGTACAGCGTACAGCGGCATCTGTTAGCAGCTTTTGTAACTATTATTTCGAACTGCTGTATAAACTTCTTATAGCTTTCACAACAAACATACCGTTTACTGCATTCCTCTATCGATCTTTGTTTTCGAGATATTTAAGTTTGAAATCAGGGAGCCCTTTTCTGGACACCCTGTGTGTGTGTGTGTGTGTGTGTGTGTGTGTGTGTGTGTGTAAGGGGGGGGAGGAGAGGCGAGGGCAGGGGGTGCGTCGATTAAGTATATTCGCGTAACGTTGCAGAGCGAAATAAAACGGAAACAGCAAGTGAAACCAGTATGTGGATGGGGAAGGATGATGTCTCGCTGGCAGGTCAGCAGAAAGTACCTCCTGCAGATGCGTTATTTTATACGAATAGCAAAGGAGTATATTGCGTAGAATTTTATGTACAGTGCTCGGAGGCATTTATAATGATCGGGCAATTCCGGGAGCACTGCAGTCTTGCGCAACAGTGCTCGTCCCATCCTCTAACGCTACGGCCACATCTTCCACACAGGTCTAAGGGATCGATTTCCTCCATGAGCCACATTGCACACTGGAAGACTTTTGGAAAGATGTGGTTCATCTTTAAAAAGAGACCACGTATAAAACGTATATGTGCCCCTTATTGGGTATTGCTCAAGTGTTTGGTAATCACAAACAATTAACAGGTGAGCAGTTAGTTTTGTTATCGGTAGGTTCGAGCAGTGCTGGAGTGTTACAGAGTTGCTCTGAGGACTCAAATGGGGGAACCTTGGAGAGAACGTGACGTTCTGTTCGAGAAAAATAATGAGGAAATTTGCAGGGCCGGAAATTGAAGCTAACAGCAGAAAGCTGCTACTGCTACCTACTTACACTTCGCGTTAAGAGAAATTACAGCCTGTTACAGAAGGATACAAGCATATTTTTTCCTTACCTCTATCTGGGAGCTGAACCGGAAGTGATAAGTAGTGGTACCAGGCACCGTACGCCATGTACTATCGGTATATTTCGTAATATGTATGTAGATGTATGTACGACGGAGAGTGACGTCCACCTTATCGTGTTGACATGTGAACAGTCGTGTTGGACGGAATTGTGGAGAAATTAGGTGCTAATGTGATACCAGTAGGCCACCGTCTACCTCTCGTTTGTTGGTCGCATGTGCCGCCACCTCACTGCCAGAAGCATCGCTATTCCGAGACTGACGTCAGAAGGCGTCACGCTGTTGCACCGCTGCACTGGAAAGTTGCAGGCGCCTTTCAGACGAATTTCCGGCTTCTGCGTCGCAGCCGGAGACAACTACTGGCTTTCTAAACAAAGTTATTCTTTGTGTTGCACAGCGTGGAGGATCCGAAAGTAACGCACAGTATACAGGGTGTTCATAAAATGCTGCACAAAAAGAACTACCGGGCAGAATGACTGCAGATTTGAAATCAACATACATAAGGGCATATACAAAAAATACAAACAATATACAGTTTGTATAGGTTATGGGACCGTCTTATGCAACTGTAAATTAGTCTACTTTACACCAGACGCGTTTCGCTTTATTCTAAAGCATCTTCAGTGGTGGCCGGCCGCGGTGGCCGCGGGGTCTGAGGCGCTCCAGTCACAGTCTGCACGGTCACTACGGTCGAGGGTTCGAATCCCCCCTCGGGCATGGATATTTGTGCCGTCCTTAGTAGTAGTTAGTTCATAAGTAGTTTGTAAGTTTAGGGACTAATAACCCCGCAGTTAAGTCCCATAAGCTTTACAAACATTTGAACATTTTTCTTCAGTGGTCAAGAATTTTTATGCTGTCCTCTTCATGTGTCTCACTCCACGATCTTAAGGCTATCTTACAGCTATAAGCAGTAGGGTTTACCGATTAGGCATTTCCTACATCATCAGGTTTTTAGTGTAAGGAATGACTATTTTATTTCGGCATCATTGTTTTATGGGAAATTCATTTCTTGTTGGGTTGGATTTCTTTAATTTTCCTTCTTGTTGCCTTGTTGGCGTTAGTTTCTTTTGCGTGTCCGGCGTTACTACTGCCCCGTCCTCTCGGGTGGTGTGATGGTGTTTCATTAGAAGCGTCAACTACACTTCAGGTCGGCGTCTAGAAGGAAAATGATCTCCAGTGGTATGTCTTCTGTCGGTGTCTTGTGGTCTGTTTTGCAGCTCCTCTTCTTGGAGGCTCCATGTTCATCATTTCAGATTTAGTCGTGGGAAGCAGCACACACTTTGCAGTGGCGTCCCAGGGTTTGCCAGTGATGTCGTAGACGACGTCCCGGAGAATGATATCCCACTGCTGATGGGGTTCATCATTTCAGATTTAGTCGTGGGAAGCAGCACACACTTTGCAGTGGCGTCCCAGGGTTTGCCAGTGATGTCGTAGACGACGTCCCGGAGAATGATATCCCACTGTTCATCATTTCAGATTTAGTCGTGGGAAGCAGCACACACTTTGCAGTGACGTCCCAGGGTTTGCCAGTGATGTCGTAGACGACGTCCCGGAGAATGATATCCCACTGCTGATGGGGTTCATCATTTCAGATTTAGTCGTGGGAAGCAGCACACACTTTGCAGTGGCGTCCCAGGGTTTGCCAGTGATGTCGTAGACGACGTCCCGGAGAATGATATCCCACTGTTCATCATTTCAGATTTAGTCGTGGGAAGCAGCACACACTTTGCAGTGGCGTCCCAGGGTTTGCCAGTGATGTCGTAGACGACGTCCCGGAGAATGATATCCCACTGTTCATCATTTCAGATTTAGTCGTGGGAAGCAGCACACACTTTGCAGTGGCGTCCCAGGGTTTGCCAGTGATGTCGTAGACGACGTCCCTGAGAATGATATCCCACTGCTGATGGGGGAAGATGGGACGTACGGCAAGATGGCGGAGGTTTGGACTGGACATTTGATCATGCCAGCGTTTAATGGCTGCTATAACAGGGTAGCAAATGTCAACCTTGGGGTATGGTAAGGGTGGCTTCAGGTTGGGGGGGGGGAGAAGGGAAGGGGTTATCCCAGTGAGGATAGCTACCGTCTTCTACATCGTCTGTAACCTATACAAATTGTATAACTGCAACTGCGGAAAAGCAGGCCAAAAATACAAAGAGTAATTATGTAATATACAGTTCCTAACTTCATCAATAGATGCGCACGGTAAATTGCATTCGGCGTAAACACACGGGTTTAGTGTCGCTCGTCTCCTACTGCATATTGTCATGGGTCTCTCAATGCAGGCTAGAGCTCTGTTTGTAAAGCTTTTTTTTTTACGGCAACGACGACTCTGCGGTTGCAATTTTAACGAAGTTCGGGTCATTAAAGAACTTGAGAAAAGGTTGTGGTCCGATGACTGTGAAGGCTCTTAAGAATATGATGAAGTTCGAAGAAGCAGGGTCGTTTCTAGTGCAGTGTGGCAGAGAGAGGTAATCTATACCTTCGACCTCTGCAGAAGATGAGGCCATAGTGCTAGAGACAGGGACGAGCTTTTTGAGCAAGACTGTAGTGCACGTGGAATTGCCCGATCATTAGGAATGCCTCCGCCCATAGTACACAAAATTCTACGCAATGTACTTCATTGATATCCGAATAAAATTACGCCTCTGCAGGAGTTGCTTCCTGTTGACCTTCCAGCGAGACACGTTCGCGCTAATATTTCTGCACGTAGGTAACTGGATAACGATTGGCCATAGAAAATTTAGTGAACAGATGAAGTCCATTACTATATTAAAGGCTATGCCAATGCCCAATATTGCTGGATATAGACAACGTAAAATCCAGTATGAAGCAGTGCTGCTTTATTCTGCAAAGGTAACAGTGTGGTGCGGGCTGACAGCATCCTTTACCTTAGGACGAATTTTTTTTCGAAGAGATGATTCCTGCAGGTTTCGTTACCTGTAGCGTCACCGCTATAAAACTCTCTTCTGCAACCACGTCATTCCAAGGTTACAACAGCGTGGATGTCTGGATAGTATCGCTGTCATGCACAATGGCGCACCTCCACACAATGCAAAGCCAGTGATGCAATTTTTTTTCTCTCTCCAGCTATTCCTGTTTGAAGTAGTCCGTCAAGATCCATACACAACGAATATCCTCTCTCTCTCTCTCTCTCTCTCTCTCTCTCTCTCTCTCTCTCTCTCTCTCTCTCTCTCTCTCTCTCTCTCTCTCCCCCCCCCCCCCCCAAGTTCCCGCACAAGCAGGGCTGGCTTTGTTAATTCGGATTTGGCGTGTGTTAATATTTATGGGATGGCCGGATGCCCTTCCTGTCAGCACCCCATGTCCCTCGGGAGGAAATCAAATGTTCAAATGTTTGTAGAGCTTATGGGACTTAACTACGGGGTCATCAGTCCCTAAACTTATAAACTACTTATGAACTACCTAACACTAAGGACGGCACAAATATCCATGCCCGAGGGGGGATTCGAACCCCCGACCGTAGTGGCCGTGCAGACCGTGACTGGAGCGCCTCAGTCCCCTCGGCCACCGCGGCCGGCGGCACGAGAATCGATTGTGGAATAGGTAAACCGCTTTAGAGAAGTGGATTTCCAGATTCGATTTTGGAGTGTTTACATGACTAACGTAAAGCGGATTTGGGAAATCTGTTTACGAAATCCGGTTTTGGAAGTCCATGTGAACTGGGTGTATGTACCCAACATATGTAGCATGGTACGTGTAGCGATCGCTCACGAACAGCTGCATATCTGATAAAATCCGAAACGCCTCTTTAATATTCAAGTCTTGCCGTAACTGACGTACGGCCTTCAATACTGCGACCTACTTAGCTTCCTTGCAGTATAACTGATTAAGAAGGAAATACATCGTGGAGGAGGCAGTTCAGAAGACTGTTGAAGGTAAGGTTTGGAGATCGAACATCTAACGAGGTACTGAAAGTGGTGTGGAAAGTAATTTAAGCCTTAGCTGTGAACACCCGCCTCCCAGGCGGGTACCAAGTCTGTTTCCCCTACATATCCTCTACACCAGTGTTTTTTCAACCTTTCTTAATACGCGACCCCCTTCGAAGTATAAACAATTGTGACGACCCCCCAAAATTTTAAGAGAACAATGTCAACGACTTTTCTTTCAATTGATACTATACTGATCAAAAAACCAAGCGAGCTGTGGAAGCTACTCGCAGTGCGAAGACGTGTGAGCGAGATGAGGTGACAGCATTCGTAGATGCGTGTTTCTGTTCACTTCCATCAGATGTCAATGAGTAGAGACATGATTAGTGAGTCTTTGCGCTTCACAAAAAGGAGAAGCTTCTAAAAAAACTGGGCAGCCGTCCCTCTAGTGCAAGTGGCAGTGGCGAAGCGAAACAGAATAGGAAAAAATATAGACTGTTATGTAACGTTAGTTTTACTGTCATTAAGGAAACATTTCAATTTGTATAGGCCATTAGATTTCGGGAATTCAGCCGCGTAAAATTCAACCGCTGATATTTCGGCCGCGTACCTTCCGGCCATCTGCAGAGTGAGTTGAAGACTGTCGACGAGGTGCCGGGCGCCGCGGCCTCATCCAACACCACCTAGAAGACAAGGCCTTATAACAGGCCGTGCCTACGTCACACTTAGAGGCCCCGGCTGCCATCTGACAGGTCGGCTGCTGCGCGGCGGTGGGCGTGCCCCAGCCAACAGCCAGTGAGGTGGCGGCCGAGGCCTCAAAGTGTGACGTAGGCACGGCCAGTTGTCTTCTAGGTGGTGTTGCCTCAACGCGGTGGCAATGCGCGTGCGCGTTAAGATGCTGGTTTACTGTATATCGAAGTACTCACACGCCTGCGCTCCCCGTTGCGGAAGCGCTCCGGTGTTCACTTACCGATACATGCTCGGCGGCGGCAACACCTTCACGTCTTCTCTGTGATTTCAATACTCCAAGTGCAGGGTTCAAAACTGTCTAAATTTTAACCTTTATCTGTGTTTAATAAGTTGTTGGCCAGTCTAATTTCAACAGCTTCGTTAAATGTAGCATCCTAAAACGAAGATATGGGTGTCAAAATCTTCATATCACTATAGTTCATGGAATGACTAGTTTCTATGCAATGTTCAGTCACAGCTGACTTGTCTAGCCGGCCGCGGTGGCCGAGAGCTGTGCGGCGCGCCAGTCACGGTCTGCACGGCCACTACGGACGGGGGTTCGAATCCCCCCTCGGGCATGGATATTTGTGCCGTCCTTTGTCTTAGCTAGTTCATAAGTAGTTTGTAAGTGTTTAGGGACTGGTGACCCCGTAGTTAAGTCCCATAAGCTATACAAAGATTTGAACATTTGACTTGTCTGGCTGTAATAGGCGAGTATATCTTCTGTGTTCCAACGCATGTCTCGTGGACAGTGCGTGTTGTCTGGCCTATATATGAATTGTCACAATTTCCGCAAGGGATCTGGTACACAATTGACTTGCGAAGCAACAAATCATCCTTTACTGACCCGAGTAAGGAAGAGCTCACACACCTGAAGAGCATTCGATGTGAGTCCAAGAATACAAGAACGAGACGTCGAAGAAGACGAAAATAATAATTACAGATCGAGAGCCTTCTTACCTTACCTGAGCGCTCTTTCTTCAAAGATAAGCCGCATTCTCGACAAACATCGTGTTAAGGTTATCTTCCGGCCAACTGTGAAGATTGCAGCCTTACTCGGGTCAGTAAAGGATGATTATGCTAACATTATTGATCTAGCAGCGGTATTTATCAACAAAATAACGTCCAAGTAATAAAATACCTCGATAGAAACCTTTGTGTAGTGAATGAAATACATGACATAAAAAATCAATAGTTCGAGCAAAAATTTAAAAACACATTTTGATGCTTACTGCTCTGTATTAATACAGAGAACAGTAATATAATAGCTTCACGTGGATCATTGGCCTGGTGCATGTCTCAATTGGACGCCACTTCGGCGACTTGCGTGTCCCTAGCCTACCCCAGTTATCCAACTAGGGAAAGGGGACCTACAGCTTAATGTGGAATCCGAACCACGTGTTTCTGGTGACTCCTCGCATCATTGAATCCGAACCACGTGTTGTTTCTGGTGACTCCTCACATCGTTGAGAGGTGAAGGTTGGGTTAAACTTCAGAATGAAAAAATCCGAGTTCCGACCGGGTTTCGAACCCGCGACCCTTCGCTTTCCAGTCGAGCCGGGTCCGACTACAGAAAACACTGAATTTTTATTTTTGCGAAGCTGAATTCATAATGTGGGAATGGAGGGGTTAAGCAGAGATGACTTGTTTTTTTACGCAAGAGAGAGAGAGTTGCGTGTAGAACTGCAGCAAAGCAGCCTTGGGACTGAAGAGCGCACACAGCTGTAAGATTTTGGAGACGCGTTGGCCAAACAGGAAGAGAGCGAGCTGTAGGTGAGTCAGAAGGTCTGTGGAGGCGGACCGGACCCGGCAGTGCGTGGCTGAGCGCGGGCGCGGCGCGTGGTGGGGGATGGAGGGGACACAGGATGCGCGGCTTCCCTCTTCCTGCCGCGCACAGCCGACTAGCCCAGCCCGGCCAGCCGCCGCCCGCACACCTTGCCCTACACGCCCAGCCCGTCTGCGTCTCGCCTCGCCGACCACGCTGACTACTCTAGTTTCTTCATGTGCGTCTACATGGATTATCCTCAGGCCACCACTAATAGTCGTTTCCTTTCCTGTTCGTACCTGACATCATGCCGATGCCGGCATCTACTATCTTGTAATGGCATTCTGCGTAAGCAAAGCAGCCAAGATCACACGTTTAATATTTTCTTATCAATACCGGTTTTAAAACATACGAGGATGGTTCAAAAATGGTTCAAATGGTTGTTCAGATTATGGGACTTAACTACGGGGTCATCAGTCCCTAAACTTACAAACTACTTAACTACCTTATACTAAGGACGGCACAAATATCCATGCCCGAGGGGGGATTCGAACCCCCGACCGTAGTGATCGTGAGGACCATGACTGAAGCGCCTAAGTCACCTCGGCCACCGCGGCCGGCAAACACTTTATTAGTACTGAAGAATGGATCGTACTACTACTACTACTACTACTACAGGAAATTATCCCCCAAAAAACTACGGTCTACCATCCACCTTCCCCACATATGTCGTTACATGGTCGTTCTATTTCATATCGCTCTGCAAGGTTACGCCTAGATACTAAAATTACGCGACTGTGTCAAGCAGCGATTCTACCAATACCGTTTTGGAAAACTATGGGATTGTTACGTTACCTTAACGTTTTCCTATATTTAGAGCTAGCTGCCATTCATGACACCAACCAGGGAATATTGTGTAAGTCATTTTGTATCCTGCTACGATTAACGACGACACCTTGCCGTACTACACAGCAATAGTAGAAAGGAAATAAT
This sequence comes from Locusta migratoria, assembly GCA_026315105.1. Taxonomy (NCBI): domain Eukaryota; kingdom Metazoa; phylum Arthropoda; class Insecta; order Orthoptera; family Acrididae; genus Locusta; species Locusta migratoria. The sequence goes on along the minus strand of CM048744.1, from coordinate 250,600,352 downwards.
ACCCGTCTTTTCTCAGTTCTCTGGGTCGCTACTGACGGTACCTTCACTGGAATGCCTAGCCATTTCTGTTTAACCCCGCAGCGCCCTCGAAAGACATTTTATAGTCAACATTTCAATTTAAGGTGAATATCAACGTTGGAGGTCGATGAGATTCTCTTAGGATCACGCTACTGTATGCACAGAGGTTGCAACGCTAAAAAAACCTGGAGCGGAATCCACGAAGGTGTATGCCGAATGATGCTTGGGGCATGGATTAGCAGTTGGCCGTCAACGTAAATATACGTAAGAATAGACAAAGAGACCCATTATTGTACAATCAAAGAAACAGAAAAAAATGTCTTGGGAACATTCACATTCGTAAAATATGGCAATATGAGAATGGGGCGACTTAATGTGAAACGACCACACAACGATAAAAGAATCCTCAGATAGGGTACTCCACCTATCACGGTACGTAGAAACGTAGCACCTACGACGGAGGCTACTAACTAAACTGTCGTTCGAGGAATACTTTACTTTTGCTCGTTAGTATGAGATTTGATGCAGCAGTGATTTAAATACGTAGATCCGAGGAAGAGCATCGCGTTTCGTCACAGGTTTATTCAGTAAGCGCGATAACGATATGGAAATGCTTAACCACCAGAAGAGACAGACGCCACAAGAGAATAATACTGTACATCAAGGTGTCGTTCACTTGTATAATTCCGGGAGCGTAAGTTGCAAAAAAATCAACGAAAATAGTGCTGCTCTGTGTGTGTACAGCGTAAAGACCACGAAAGTGAATCTAGAAATTGGAACTCTCGAACAAGCTACCTAACAGCCGTTCTTCCTGCAGACCATTAGCGCTTGTCACAGGATAGAGAGCAAGTGAAAGTGGTACGCAACTTCTCTCCACCCAACATTCTCGTTCCCTCCAAAACCTAAAGCTTAAAGAGGAGGAAACAAAACATTTATTTCTAAATTTTAGATTAAATATTTTCAAAAGAATTATGGTACAGATACGGAAACGTAGGGTTCACGCCGTTTTTTTTTTTTTTTTTTTTTTTTTTTTTTTTTTTTTTTTCCTTCTTCAGTATTGAGGTGTTGTTCGTGCGACAGTCTCTTTCATCAGATACACTGTGTCTCGAAATGAAACGGTTTTTATTTCGTTCGGCTATATCTGCTTTCATATGAGTCTAGACAAGTTCGACGCTCTTGAAATTGCGGTAGTATGGTGGAAGACTATAACGACTCAATTAGTGGTGCATATTGCGTATTGTGTGGCCTGTACCGCTTCGGTAATTTCGGAAGTCCCGTTTTTCGGACAGTGTGTTGCAACAGCCGTTCGTGAGTCATTCAATCATCTGGACTGGTACAGAGCGTACAAAAACACCACCAGAGTTGACATTTCGTAGCTAAGACTCGTTAACGAATCTATACTTCCAACATCCTCATTTTCACGTGCTAACCGACCTTTTTAACTGAAAAATCAGCATAGGACCGTGTACAAAACCATTCGTAAAGCCAGCATGAACAATAATTAGCTACCCTCCATTTCCAGTTGGCACACTCCCCAATCTGTCGCGTGTCACTCGACAGATCGAGCGTAACGTACGTAGACCCACGTTTCGTCAGTCCATATAAAAAAAAAAAAAAAATGTTCAAATGTTTGTAGAGTCTATGGGACTTAACTACAGGGTCATCAGTCCCTAAACTTACAAACTACTTACAACTAAGGACGGCACAAATATCCATGCCCGAGGGGGAATTCGAACCCCCGACCGTAGTGGCCGTGCAGACCGTGACTGGAGCGCCTCAGTCCCCTCGGCCATCGCGGCCGACAGTCCATATCACATTCCCTGGATTCACTGGTAACAAACTCATGCAGGAAAGCACCTGCCATAGTACAATGTCTCGGTGTTCTATTAACACCTTTCTTTCGTGGAGAGAGTTGCCGTTCTCGCTGTGAACAAACCACTGTTCGACAGTGATGACGTAACTTTTTAACAGTGGGATAATATTTCCTGCTGCAATACGCCTGTTAGTGTATGTGTCGGGTGATAACACTTTCGCGGAAGTTGTCTGTTTTAGCCATACAAAACAATCTCTTCTCTGACTTCCAGAGTTGACGATAACAGGGCTCGCAGCTGTGAGTTTTTTACTGTCGCTAAAGAGACATCCAATACATCTGTCGCGCTGTTAATCACTTTCGTCCCTCGCATCAGAGGCCCACAATTGTCCCTTTCTGTTTGAAAGTAGACACGAAATTTCTAGATGATTGGCGTTCTTGATTTCGGCGTGGCTCATTATCGACACTCACGAAAGGAAACTCTCAAAATTAGAGAAATGAACACACATATACACAACCTCGAAGCGCTTGGCAGCCGGAGTCTTACTGCACTAGGGAAACCCTGGGACGTTGCCACGATAACGCTAACAAGGCTTCAGGATCTGATTGGCCGTCGTGAACCGGCGAAGCACGTGCGCCAAGCAGCGTCACTTGGATAATTGTCAGATGTCTTCTCTCGCTGTACGATGCATAGGATCTTGACCACGCCAGAGAATGGAGATGTAAGATTCCGACATCTGCTCCCATACGCCCATCTTTGAGTATGGCAGTTTTATATTTTAGTGTTATTTTAGGTTTTATATTAAGATTTTTTCAATAAGAAAAAGATCGCGAATTCTTACAGGAAATTCGTTTCCTTTATACAAAAATTTATATTAAGACGTTTAATTTTATTTTAACGTTTTTGTAATAACGATGTAATTAGTATATATCTATATCCAACCGACGATATAATCATCTTCACGGCAGTTGGTTATTTAAGGACAACTATGATTCAAACTGGACAGGCGTTACTATCTATACACGTTAACATACACTTAATTGCCGAAGAATAATCGAGACTTTATTTGAAATTATAATCGAACTTAAATTTGCTGCTTTCTATGAATAAGACATTGCAAGTGAAAATAGTTTATCATCATCCATCCTCCTCCTCCTCCTCCTCCTAAGAGACAGATTACGCCTTTCAGCGTTCAGCCTGGAGCGTAGTACCCCTAATAAAATTTCTCCATGACCCTATTCAACGCTAACATTGATGCCTCGTCTGATGTTAAGCCTTTTACTTCAAAATATTCTTCAGCGAATGTAAGTACTTTCTCGTTGGTCTACCTCGACTCTTTTTGCCCTCCGCTGCCGAGCTTATGCGTCTTAGGTAACCTTCTCCCATGCTTGTAACATGACCCCATTAGTCATGTTACACGCTCCTCCATCGACAAAATTTTGGATTTTGTTCAGGAGTATTTTAATATATTTATTACAATAGAACTTATCTGTGATGTAATTACTATTATTAATGTAATTACTATTTACTCAGTGCAAATACATACACAATACCAAGGAAAAGCTCAAAAAAATAAAGGGTACAAGGCGAAACCGAGGATAATATAACAATCCTCAAGATGGAAGGTGCTGTTGCTACTGGAACAATTCAGGATGTGTCAGTACACAGGTCTTCCACAGCATTCACTGAACCCATACACGAGAAACAAATCTATCTGTATATCACTTATCGTAGAAGTTATTTTCTTAGCAACAAACCAGGCCGAAACCGAACGGTACTAGACGCAATCTTGAGAGTGAAGAATGAAGAGGATAATACTGCTCTCAAGAACAAGTTTCGTAAACGAGTGGAAAAATGAGCTTCGATAAAACACATGGTGCATGCCGTCGTCATTTGGTTTTTCCTGCATACATTTTCAGTGCTCTACCTTAAAGTCAGGCAAGAAAATATATTACAAATATGAGATTATTATTAATTACATCGAAAAAACTAACAAAAGTTGCCATGACAGAGGTTCGAACCTGAATCCACGGTTTTGACAGTCCAAGCCCTGGACCGCTCTACCGGCAACAGCACTCTGACGGTCTCATGTTTACGACTATCCAAGCTACACCAAGGAAACAAACGTTAATTACTAGAACGTCAAACTTTAGACCCCACATATATATCAACAATAAATCAGTTACTTCAGACAAACATGGTCTCGTTATACCAAATGTAGTAAATATAAGGAGAGGCATTTGTGCTCTGGCCGGGATTCGAACCCGGGACCTCCTGCTTACTTAGCAGACGCGTTAGACCGCTCAGCTAACACAGCGTTACAGATAATGCGGCTACACGGACTGCCTTCTAACACGTCTCCCTGCACACCACATACTTTAATTCTTTCTCATTGTTTCCTGTGAAATACGTATCATATTTCCAAGGCTCTCGTATATTGGAATAGCACCCCAGAAAAGAACGTAAATTGGAACAATCCCTCAGGCGGATGTGGTATTTATATCAAGGAACTGAATTATTGTTAATATTCACATCACTTCTGCCTTAGGAACAAGAGGAGATTGTTCGCATTCACGTTCTTTGCTGGGGTGCTATTCGAATATAGGACAGCTATGGCAATATGATACGTATTTCACAGGGAACATGAGGCAGAATTAATGTGGTGTGGAGGGAGACGTGTAGTCACATTGTCCTAACGCTGTTAGCCGAGTGGTCTAAAGAGCATAATAAGCAGGATGTCCCGGGTTCGAATCCCGACAGCACAAATTTTAATTCAGTTCCTCTCCTTATATTTGTAAAGAAACACGTTAATCTTCAGACGATTTTTCGATGTACAGCATTAAAATGTTATTTTACATCAACTTTGACCATATTTTTTTCAAAAACTCCTGAGTGCCTAGCAAAACGCCGTAATACGCTTCTTTTTATTCAATATAGAACGTCCATGTAAAACTCGATCGAAATGCGTGACCCACAAGTCAGACACCCTTCTTGTAAGTTATCAACAATACACTATGCAAGCTGGTTATAGAGCCACAATGGTGGGGGTGTTCTTACTTGGAAATGACTGTACTCTGGTCTAAATTAATGCATCTTTGACTGGATTTTATCTTTAATTTTTTTTCTCTTTTCCTTTTCTTTTTTTTTGCAGTCCACTTGCAATCTTTGATGTACTTCTTGTTCCAAGATGACATGCGCCGTGACACCCTGTCATATCTATGCAACTGGTTTGAAGAGTATTCTAAACCATTTAAGCGAATGATTTGTTCACCCAGGTCGTCGGACTTTAATTTTATGTAACATTTGTGGGACGAAACCTAGATGTCAGTAGAGTAAAACCTGCACCAGCAACAGTTTCGAAATTACGGACGACAACAGACACAGCAGCGCTGAGTATTCCTGCAGCCTTCCGACGACTAGCTGAGCCCATGCACCTCGAGATCCTGCAAGTACTAGGGCAGAATGAGGCTCGACTCGATATCAGGACGCATCCCACAACTTGTGACGTCACGTCAGTGTAGGGTACATGAAAAAAAGAACGGGCGCCGCTGGAAAGTAATTTCCCTTCAGCGGTGGGAGCCGTATGTGCGGGACCGGACGGGACTTTCAATTAAGTGCGATGAACACGGCGCCACTTTGGGACGACCGGTCTACTGGAGACTGCGCTCTGCGCCAAACCGCTTTTTGTGCCGCCAGTCCGGCAGAAATGAGAGCCCTGGAAGGCGCAGAGGACCCTGCCACAGACAAAAAGCGCTGCCCTGCCCCTCAGCAGCTCAATTCATCAGCCGCGGCCCAGACGACGCACCCAGCAATCTCTGCCACCGCGAATTGCTATACTCACCTCTGCGCTTGGCACAGTGTTAGCGGAAAAACCACAAACCACCACTAAAGTAACATTTTCTGAGTTTGTTACAATGTATCTCTCTCCACGGGGCATTTCCACGGGGCATTTCTAAGTAATAAATAAAACTACGGGTGAAACTTCCTGGCAGATTAAAATTGTGTGCCGGAACCGGGACCTTTGCCTTTCGCGGGCAAGCGCACTACCGACTGTGCTATCCCGACACGACTCACGATACCGCCTCACAACTTTACTTCCACCAATATCTCGCCTCATACTTTCCAAACTTCACAGAAGCTCTCCTGCGAACCATGGAAGACTAGCACTCCTGGAAGAGTGAAAGCTTCATTCTGGAAACATCTCTTAGGCTGTGGCTAAGCCATGTCTCCACCATATCCTTTCTTCCAGGAGTGCTAGTCTTCCGTGTTTACAGGAGAGCTTCTGTGAAGTTTGGAAAGTAGGAGGCGAACTACTGGCGGAAGTAAAGTTGTGGGGCGGCATCGTGAGTCGTGTCGGGATAGCACAGTCGGTAGTGCGCTTGCACGCGAAAGGCAAAGATCCCAAGTTCGAGTTCCGGTTCCGGCACACAATTTTAAACTGCCAGGAAGTTTCATATCAGCGCACACTCCGCTGCAGAGCGAAGTTTCAGTCTGGAAATTACGGGTATTCAGTCGTAGCCGTTTCTTTTGGATAATATTTCGGCTGTATATCATTCAGCCACAATCGGAGCGATTCTGAAGACAAGTAGACTGACTGTTTCCGTCTACCTTCCACCTGTGTAAGCGTAGCAAATACACGGCAAAGATGTGTAAGGCTGTAGCGCGCCCTCCACACGAAGTGATGAGTGCTATCGACAAGGGATTTCAAATTGATTCGTAATTTCTTGATTTCCAGACGCCTTTCGACACCGTACCTCACAAACGGCTTTTAATCAAATTACGTGGTTATGGTATATTGCCCCAAATTTGCGACTGGATAGGGGATTTCCTGTCACAGAGGACACAGTTTATAGTAATGGTAAGGCATCGACTAAAACAGGTGATATCGGGTGTTCTACAGGGTAGTGTTATTGGTCCTCTGCTGTTCCTTGTTTACATCAACGATTTGGGAGAAAATCTAAGCAGCACTTCAGACTTAAACTGGAAAGAACACGTAGATAAAGTCGTGGGAAAGGCGAAACAGAGATTGCGTTTTATGGGCAGAACCCTTGAAAGATGCAACAGAACTACTAAAGAGACTGCATACACTACGCTTGTTCGTTCAAATGTTCAAATGTTTTTTAAGCTTATGGGACTTGACTACGGGGTCATCAGTCCCTAAACTTACAAACTACTTATGAACTACCTTACACTAAAGACGGCACAAATATCCATGCCCGAGGGGGGATTCGAACCCCCGACCGTAGTGACCGTGCAGACCGTGACTGAAGCGCCTCAGTCTCCTCGGCCACCGCGGCCGGCACACGCTTGTTCGTCCTTTTTGTAGTATTGCTCAGTGTGGGATCCTTATAAGGTCGGTTTGACGGAGGACATCGAAAGAGTCTAAAGGAGGACAGCTCGTTTTGTATTGTCAAGATACGGTATCAAAAGCCTTCTGGAAATCAAGAAATACGGAATCGATTTGCGAACCCATGTCGATAGCACTCATCACTTCGTGTGACTAAAGAGCTAGTTGTGTTTCGCATGAACGATATTTTCTAAATCCGTGTTGACCTTGGGTCAATAGATCATTCTGGGCCGCGGTGGAGTAGCCGAGCGGTCTGAAGCGTCTCGCTGTGGAGCGCGCGGTTGCTCACCGTCGAGGTGTGTGTTGTCCTTAGGTTAGTTTACCTAGGTTTAAGTAGTTTGTAAGCTACGGACTAATGACCACGCAGTCTGGCCCGATAGATTTACAAACTTTTTTTTTTTTTTTTTGCTGCATCATTCTGTTCGTGGTAATTCATAATATTTGAATACAGGATATGTTCCAAAACCCTCCTGCAAATTGACGTCAATGAAATAGGCCTGTAGTTTAGTGGGTTACTCCTACTGACTTTCTTCAATATAGGTGTGACCTGGGCAACTTTCCAATCTTTTGGTACAGATCCTTCTATGACAGAGCGGTTGTATATGACTTAAGTAAGGAGCTATCTCTTCAGCATAATCAGATAGAAATCTAATGCGTATACAATCCGGACCAGAAAACTTATTCTTGTTAAGTGATTTTAGTTGCTGCACTACTCCGATGATATCTACTTCTACGTTACTCATTACGGCATCTGTTCGTAATTCGAAATCTGGAATATTGGCTTCGTCTTCTTTGGTAAATGAATTTCGAAAAGCTGTGTTTACTAACTCTGCTTTTGTAGCGCTATTATCAGTAGGATCGCCATTACTATCACGTAGTCAGAGTATTGTTTATGTTTTGCCCCTAGTATATTTAACATATGACCAAAATCTCTTTGGGTTTTCAGTCAAATTTGGAGAAAGAGCTTCGTTGTGGAAAGTATTGTAGGCATTTCGCATTGAAATCCTCGCTAAATTTCGAGCTTCAGTGTAGGATCGCCAATCATGCGGATTTAGTGTTCGTTTAAATTTAGCATGCCTTTTCCGTTGCTTTTGCAACAGTGTCCTGACCTGTTTTGTGTACCAAGGGGGATCACCTTTTATTAATTTATTTAGTATAAAAGGCAAGGCTGAAGTTACATGCAGAGAGTTATGAAGCTTCCCTATTTATTGGCAATTTCCTCTTTGTGGTCCTTAAGAAACGAGGTTCTGTTTTTTTCAGGGCGGATGTTTACGCTGCGCAGATCGCTGCGTCGTCCCCGGGGCATTTTGCGCCGTTATCTGCAGCCTGCTAGGAGAATGCGCCCCTGTGTTGCCATCACAAACGGCCCTTGTCCGCTATCTGCATAGCGTACTTTTACTAGACGACACTGGTTTTCTTTAAGACCAGGCCTTCAAAAGCAGCCGTAACACGGTGAAACTCGCAAGGGAAACTCGAAATGTAACAGATGCCCGTCTACCATGTACTATCTACAATGAAGTTATTGCCGTCTTCAGGGTGTGTTGTGGTAGATGCCAAGGTTTTATATATTTTAAATAACTTCAATTTACAGTCTCGACTGCAGTACGGAGATACAAATGATCAAATGTTCAAATGTTTGTAAATCTATCGGACCAAACTCCGTGGTTATCAGTCCGTAGCTTACAAACTACTTAAACTAAGGTAAACTAACCTGAGGACAACACACACACACACACACACACACACACACACACACACGTCCCAGGGAGGACTCGAACCTCCGACGGCGAGCAACCACGCGCTCCGCAGCGAGGCGCCTTAGACCACTCGGCTACTCCACTGCGGCTACAAATGATATTCTAGTAACACCCGGTTTAATTATTGTAGATAATTGCAAGCAGCCTCTTTATACAACACAAAATCCGAGAGGGGCCGACGCCGCCTAATGAAGGAACAAAAATTTAAAAGCTAAATAAGAACGTATTAATTAATTCACCGAAATTAGGTAACGAAGTCATTCATAGTCAAATGGAGTGGTATTTCCATCATCATCATCGTGCCAAATCAAAAATATTGTCCGGAAAGCGAACTAAAGACTAAGTTTCATTGGCAGAACACTTAGAAGATGCAACAGTTATAAAGAAACTGCCTACACTAGTGCGTCCTATTCTAGAGTATTGATGCGCATTGTGGTATCATTACCACGTGGGTGTGACAGACGATTTAGAGGAAGTTCATAGGAGAGCAGCTCGTTTTGTATTGTTGCTATATAGGGGAACTAATGCACGAGTTGGGGTGAAAATCATTTTAAAAAAGGCGTTATTTGTTACGGCGAGATCTATTTGCGAAATTTCTTTCACTAACTATCCGAATGTGAACATACTTTGTTAGCACCCACATACACAGGGAGGCATGATTAACATAATGAAATAAGATAAATCAGATCGAAAACAGATTTACGTTTGCCTTTTTCGAAATTCAAATGTTCAAATGTTTGTAGAGCTTATGGGACTTAACTTAAATCTACAAACTACTTATGAACTAGCTTATACTAAAGACGGCACAAACATCCATGCCCGAGGGGGGATTAGAACCCCCGACCGCAGCGGCCGTGCAGACCGCGACTGGCACGCCGCAGACCGCACGGCCGATGCAGCCTGCTGCTTCTTTTTCCCCGCAAGCTTTTAGAGAATGGAAATGTAGTTAAATATAATAAAAGCGGTTCGATGAATCGTCTTCCATTGAGTTCAGTGTGACTTGCAGTGTATCCATGTAGATGTAGATCATCATCATGATCGAAATTTTTGTATCTTTATAACTAAGTAAGGCACTTATATTTGGATGCGTACATGGACCAGCTCTCTGAGAAAGAGATAAAAATAGAAGTCAAAATGCAACTGTTACCATAAAAAGGAACATTTCTATTCGAGTTTGGTTTCTGTCCATTGTGTTATTAACAGGAAACTTTGGTACTATTCAGAACTTAGGTGGCTAGAGTGTGGCAGTACCAGACGAAAATACTGAAATTGGTTAAGATTAGCTTGTGAGAAACAAAGGGAAGGGAGGTGATTTACCGGCCGACATGGAGCAGGGGATGCAAGGGGTATCAGCGCGCCAGAATAGCTCCTGGAAGCCTGGCACAGGAATAACATCTGTGTACACTCTTCTCATTGTTACCACTCGCCTGTCTTACAACAGCGGTCTAGCAGGAAGCTCGTAGCTCCACCGTAAATTTCACAAAAATCAGCAAGATAAAAGTTTGCAAGAGAGAACATTCCACGACAAAGAATTATCCAACAGTTAAGTGGAAGAGGGTCGTAGGACAAAGGGAACCAGTAGTTGAAAAAATGAGTGAGACATGGCTGTAGCCTTCTCTCGTGTATTATTTAGTCTGTACAATGAACAAGCAGTAAAGGACACCAAAGAGGAATTTCGTGAGGAAATATTAGTTTCAAATAATATAAAAAATCAAAAATCAAAGTGAAAACTTTTAAATTTGCCGATGACATCGAATCTTTGTCAGATGGTATACGCCTTTGAAAAACAATTGAAGGGCACGTATGTCTTGTAAAGACTGTCTAAAATGAGCACCAATTAAAGTAAAAAATGGGCACTGGTATATAACCAAATAAGAGGCGATATTAAGAAACTTAGATAAGAAACTTGACAATGAAATCGGTAGGCAAGATTTGTTATTTGTGCATAATAACAACTGACCATGGCCGAAGTAGAAAAGAGATAAAATACAGATTGATTTTGTGACAATTTCAGAAGGATATCGAAGATTTAAAGTTTAATATTATGGAAATTTTGGGATATTTAATTTCTTTTTTAAGTGACTTGAGTTTATCGTTCTACAAAAGTTAAACTTCGAACAAGGGGTTCAAGCAAAGATAACAGTTACAAAATTTTCATTGCGTGCCATCAATATAAGCTTTTGAAATGGGTGCTGCAATAGAATGGTGTTAGATGGGTAGATCGAATGTTTATCTAGTTATTGAATCAGATTGGGGCAAAATAAATTATCGCTCCACTTTATAAAAGCAGGGGTCCATTTGATACTACACATCTTCGGTCATAAAAGAAAAAAAAAGTCAATTCTGTAATTGAGAGAGAGTGTTGCTGAGATTGATCTCGGCATGAACATAGGTTCAGGATCAATTTGCTGTACCAAACCAGTCTTTAGACTGACTACCAGAACAACAGAATAATGGAAATAATTCGAAGCTCCGTTTCCACAGATGCTGTTAGACAGTGGAACGGTAGACAGTCTAAAGTTGGTTCGATGAACGCTCTCTGCCAGCAATTAAATTGTGAATTGCTGAGTAACCATGTAGATGTAAATATGCAGGAGGGGAAAGGGGGGAAAAAGAAAAGTCCAGTTAAAAGTGACACAGACTGCCAGCTGAAGATCTCAAATGTTTGTAAAGCTGTGGGACTTAAATACTCTGGTCATCAGTCCTTAGGCTTACAAATCACTTTAACTTATGCTAAGGACAACAAATACACCCATGCCAGAGGGAGGACTCGAACCCCCGACGGCGAGCAGTGGCGCGCTCCGCAGCTAGGCGCCTTGGTACGCTCGGCCACTCCATGTCGGCGCTGAAGATCTAACAGTAAAATGTATAGCAGCGAAATCAGGGCAGTCAACCACTTGGTCACGAGTCCAGAACTACTTACGAGGGCAGATCAAAGCTTTAACCAGCACCTGGGAAATAGAAGATACCGCAGGCCTTCTCCACTTATTCAATGGGCCGCAACACTCGGTTTCGTCTGTTTTAGTGGTGTGCCACGGTAATCTAGAGTGGGGATGTCAGTGCGGTTCAGGAGTACCAACAAACATCCATTATGTGACTATTTCTCTTCGGTGGTACAGCTTTATAACAGCACTTGGTAACGTAATAACTAATCCGTTGAAGATCAACAGCAATCTGTCGAATATATTTCTTTATTGTATCAGACGTAGGTTTCGGTTACAATGTAATCATTATCAATGTTTAAAACTTAGATTAAAATATTCAACATTTTTCAAATGTTCATGTAAGATTTTTTTTTTTTTTTTTTTTTTTTTTTTTGCCACACAGCGACGACAACAACAACAATCATTACCAGACCACATTACAACGTATCTATTTTACGCCCTCGGCAAAATGTCTGCGAGTGATAATAGAAGAAAAATTAAATTGGGCTGAGCGCACAGCCGCAGTGTGTAAGAAGGCATCAGCATCTCTTCATGCCCTACAGAAATAGAAGACTTTCTTTCCTCTCGCATCTTAAAAAGAAACTTCACGTTAAGGTCTTTCTTGGGGAAGACCACGACGTCTGGAACTAGTTACGAACGCCTGCGTTCGATTTATATGTAACATCTGTCTCTTCGACCATATTTCACCATGTTATACTCACAGCTAGCCTGACTCCGTGCTGACGAACGCAGAGATTTTCATACACGCTGTTTCCTCTACTCTCATATCAACGTACACTGCCCCCTCATATCTTTTCTCGACTTTAACACTCTCGTCTGAACAACGTAACAAATACACGTCCCAATCAGAGCAAAACCCTTTCTGTCCCTATCCATCACTCAAGCGCTTTCTCAAAGTCATTTACAGTAGCAGGAACCAGGCTCTCAAACAGTATCCCTCACTATATCAGAGAAATGAATAACACTGCTAGCTACAAACGACAGCAAATGTATTATCTACTAAAGCAATCATTACGCAATTCTCTTATCTGCTAATATCAATGTCATTTCTATTATTACATCATCATCATCATCAGCAGCAGCAGCAGCAGCAGCAGCAGCAGCAGCAGCAACAGCAGCAACAGCAGCAGAAGCTGTCTCAGTAGTACTGCTATAAGAGTTAACTCAATAGTATTTATTTATTTCCTTTTTACATATATTTAACTTGTCTAAATTATGTTATTAATACTTTATTAATCGTTTATCTATTAAAATCATTGTTATTTTCTAGGAAAGTCAGATGTAAAAAGTATCGTATGTGTAAAACACTGGTCCGATATAACAGAGGGCCTGATGGCCATAATCTGATCATAAAAAACATCGACTAGCACATTCTACAAGAGCAAATCAAGCAGTTCATTCTATCCTGATGTATGAAAATTCGTCAACGTACATGTACAGCACCTAATTCTCATCCAGAAAAACTAATTTAGCTAAAACAATAAAGACCACTCCCGTCGGCAAACGAAGGAAACTGACAAGGAACAAGTTTGGAGTGTAATAACACCGGGCACCACAAACTGTTCAGTGTCGACTGGTAACCTTCACGGCAGATCTCTCCTGTAACGTGCCTGCTTGTGGTTGACATTAACCGCAGCTCTCCCGCATCCTTGGCATTAAATCCTTGTGGGGAGAGCCCACTTAATGTATAAAAATAAAAGTTTCCAAATCGTGGTGTACTCTTACAATAGATACCGAGATGACTTGCAAAATTTTCTTTTCAGCTCACTGACTATGAATAACTGAAAACACTGATTGTGTTCATATTGCCTTATCTCTAACTTCTCTCGTAGTAGTACACCTCGCCTGAAATTTCTTCTATTCAGATTTAAATGGCAATAAATTTCTTTCTACTAGCCACTGGATTTGTGTAAATCGGTTGCTGAACACCGTATCCATTTACTTATTTCGCGAAGCTGTTCTACAGATAATCTAAAACGGAAAAAAGGTGTTAGTCATTTATACGCTCTCTCTGAAACACACACACACACACACACACACACACACACACACACACCACACACACACACACACACACACTCTCTCTCTCTCTCTCTCTCTCTCTCTCTCTCTCTCTCTCTCTCTCTCTCTCTCTCCAGATAAGATTGCGCTGACGTTTCTCCACTAGCCATAAATCCAACGGTTGCGTTTGTCTTCCTACTGTTATCAGAATCTGCAATCACCTGCGTTTTACTGCCGTGTATCCACCTACATTATCTCGCCTAGCTATCTGAGGTTACAAGTACACTCTGCTGACGTCAATATGCATATATAAAATACGAGCGGGAGCTTTGCACACAATCGCGGAAGGTATGAAACAGTCGCTAAATTAGGAAGGCCATTTTAGAATTTTTAAACTACTGCGATTCTACGCATGATAACCAATCTCATGACCATCTGGTAGAGGAGCAAGGTTAAACTGTCGGTACTGGCAGAAAGTTATCCTTGGTGGGAGGAGTGGAACGGGGCTAAACCTACGTCGAGCGGCCAACTGACCGACCAGTAGCGACTCCAAGGTCTGGGCAGCTGGGCAATCTGCTGACTGGATGCCCTCAATAGCGCGTCCAAAGGACGACATGGACACAGGATGACACGACACTCAGCCTGCTCTCAATGAACCGCCAGGGTCCCTAACTGGAAATGATAGGAAATCGGGTATGTTTCTTGCCTAACCGAGCGAGGTGGCGCAGTGGTAACAAAACTCGACTCGCATTCGGAAGGACGGTGGTTCAAAGCCACCTCCGGCCATCCTGATTAAGGTTTTCCGTGATTTCCCTAAATCACTACAGGGAAATGCCGGAATGGTTCCTTTGGAAGGGCACGGCCGAATTCCTTCCCCATCCGTACCCAAAATTCCGAGCGTAAGCTCCGTCTCTAATGACCAAGCTGTCGATGGGACGTTAAACCCTAAGCTTCCTCCTTACCTATTCCTTGCTCATGGTGTTCCTTCGTATCTGAATTGCCGGCATAACCGACAGCAGCGTACTGAAGGTGGGTTCGATTACCGAGTGTTACTCGGGCAGGACTGTAACAAGATTCTTGCAGTCTTTTAAGGGCAACTGCTGTGAAGGTCGGATCTACCTTGGAAGACCGAAATTGTGGACCAAAGAGCGGCGTTTATGACAAATGCAACTCAGTTACTGGCACTTATGTACACGATGACAAGGTACGTTGTTGGCATTATCTGGCCACTGGAGCTCAGCATGGGGTAATTTCGTAACTGATATGATAGTCTTACCACTACTTCATGACGAACAGTCAAATGTGGGTTCCTGTAGAGGTAGTCTTAGTTTCATACATACTGTCCACAGCAAGGTCGCTGTCGCCTGATGCTTTATAAGGCCCATATTATTGACGTCGGTATGCTGCTTGGTTTAGGAACAACTTGTTTTCCAACATTATGAACTAGCTCGAGGAGAATGACCTACTGACCCATAGTCAACACAGTTGCAGAAAGTATTGATCTTGTGAAACAAAGCAATCGCTTTACTCATATGAAGTGATGAGTGACAATGACAAAAGGCCTCAGATCGATTCCGTATTTCTAGATATCCGGAAGGCTTTTGACAGTGTACTTCACAAGTGTCTTCTAATAAAATTGCACGCTTATGGAATATCCTGTGCGATTGGATTCGCGATTTGCTGTCACAATAAACACAGTACATTATAACCGACGGAGAATAATTGTGTAAAGCAAAATTGGTATCTGGCGTTCCCCAGGGAAGCGTTATAGGGCGCCCACTGTTCCATGTCTTAGAAATGATTTAGGAGACAATTTGAGCAGCTTTTTAAGCTTCGTGAATGATGCTGTTGTTTGTCGGTTACTGAAGTCAACAAGAGATCAAAAGCAACTGCAATACTATTTAGATACCTGCATGGTGCAAAAATTGGCAACTCGCTCTAAATAATGATAAGTGTGAAGTCATCCATATGAGTACTAAAAGAAATCCGCGACGCTTACTAAATGGGCCTGTAACGAAGCGTGCTGTTCTCCGTTGAATCTTCTGTCGTATCGACCCCATCTGGCATGCATCCTATACAGACGTAAGAGTCGGCCGAACGAGTTTTGTGACCTCTCTTCTTTGTTGGTGAACTCATCCAGTGAATCTCAATCTGTTATGTGCCTTAAAATAATGTCTGTAAATCTATCGGACCAAACTGTGTGATCATCAGTAGTCCGTAGCTTACAAACTACTTAAACCTAGGTAAACTAACCTAAGGACAAAAACACACACACACACACACACACACACACACACACACACACACACACACACACACACACACCAATGCCCCAGGGAGGACTCGAACCTCCACGGCGAACAACCGCGCGCTCCGCAGCGAGGTGCTTTAAACCGCTCGCCTACACCTCCGCGGCTATGGGCCTTACCCACGATTAAATGCATGTAATAGTTTCATTTTAAACTGGTGCACCAATACATGAACAGCTGGCAATTCAAATGTTCAAATGCTTGTAAAGCTAGGGGAACCGAACTGCTGAGGTCATCGATCCCTGCCGCGGAGGAGCGAGCGAGCGCACTGAGGTGCTATGCTACGATGCGCGAGGCCGTTCCCAGTCGGGGGTTCCGATGCCCCCTCGGGCATGGATGTTTGTGTCGTCTGTAGTACAAGGCAGTTCATAAGTAGTTTGCAAGTTTAGGGACTGATGACTCCTTAAGCTTAAACATTGGAACATTTGATCATCCATCCATCCCTAGAGTTCAAACTACTTGAACTGATTTATTATAGGGACAATACACAAACGTGCCCAAGGGAGGAGTCCAACCTCCAACACAAGTGACCGCGCGATCCTTAACGTGGCGTCCCAGGCTTCACGGCCATTCCCGTGCGTGCGGCTGCTGTCAAAAGACCGCATCTCTGATGCGAAGTGCAGCTTCACGTGTCTGTCAACATAGTTTTCGGCATGTTCCGAAGTGAATCCCCTCAGAAGGGAAGATAAATGCTCCAGTGTTGACATTGTTGGCTGAAGAGCATCCATGTACACAACGAACGAAAAGGATCCCACGATTCTTCAAGTGTTTGTACAGTTCTTCAAACGTCGGCAACCTTAAACAAAATTATGTCCTGTACCATGTTTGGCCTCGTATGGAGTGTTAGAATAACAGACATATCAGCACGTTTTTATTTATTTTAGAAGAGAGTAAGACCCTGGATTGGGCGGTATTCACGGTTTTGATTAAGGTGGAATCACTTCCTAATTTACTAAAGGAGCAGAGCTCTCCGCAAATAAGCTTCAATATTTACAACAAGAACATTGGCTTGGTAGGTAGAAACGACTATCTTATCTGTTCCTGGTAGCCGATTGCTTTCACTGTTCAGCCACGGTGTGGTCAAGGAAAGAATTCCCTAGTCATAATGATTGCGATGAAGAGCTGGCAAGATATGGCCACTTTTCTCCTAACCAAGGTATCTACGGCGCCCATAGCTGCGATGCCACCAAATCGACAGGCAAATGACTCCTCGACACATACAAGGAAGTAAAAACTTTCATCGATAGTGCTCCCCCCTCTTGCTTTTGAGCAGTGGAAAATGGCATAATTTCTCTTACCCGAAAGCGGGGAGAATGCAGTCAATTTAACCCTTGCAGACCCACTGGCTACAATTGTGTGCGTTAACTTTGCGGTGTCTAATATCAGAAACATTTTTTCTGAAAGGAAACGACATGTATAGAGTGCCAGACTACAAATTCAAAGGTCGCGGGTTCGATCCCCGCCAGGTCCTAGGATTTTTATCTGTCACTTTCCACTTCTTTCACCTCTGGCAGTAATGTTTATGTGAAAAATACCGAGTAGCACCGTGGTTCGGAACCCACGTTAAACTGTAGGTCCCCCTATAACTGGCTGGGTAAGTCAGTTCGAAGGTCGGAGGAAGGCAACGGCATACCACCTCCAAACAGGACCATGCCTAGTAAAGCACTGTGGTGTTCAAACCAATCTTCGGATTGTTGACTGCTTTACCTTTTTTTTTACGATTATGAGCGTTCAATCTTTTCAACATGCGCACTTACTGCCACCTACAGAAGATTACTATAAGAGTATCAAGTAGTGAGTATTGCACTGCACAGCAGATTGTGAACGTCAATGAACACGGAAGTTCTCGGTTAATTGTATTCCACTGTATAACTGTAAAGTAGGAGGAGACTGGGACATGGATGTTACCCTGCCCACCTACATCGTTTGAAAATCATCGCTTCTCGACATTGCAACAAAGATCCAACGGCAGGGGCGGATCTCAACCACATTATACTATCTTGCACCAAGTACATGGCTGCACAAAGTGTCTTCTACAGAAAGCTGGTTGCGAGGGGTTACCCCCTCCCCACAAGTGTCACTGTCTTCCTTCATGGATTCGACAAGTTTAACTACAGTTTACTGAAGGACTACCTCAAAGTCACCGGCATACAACTCTGATCTAAGAGTTGGTGTATTTACCTTTAACATGTACAGCTTGAAACTGCGCAAGTAATTTTATATTTTGACCCTTATATGTCCTTGCAACTCTCATTTTGTTTTATGTTGTTTGCACTTTCGTTGTATTACATCTGTCACTATCACTGTTAAATATGTGTTTTATGTCTTGTACATATGATTTTTCTACTTTTATTGTAAGGCTGTATGATGTTAGATAACTACTAATATTGTGATACACATTGTAAGAATTTCAATTCTATTCTGATGTTGCCACTGTAAAAATCGCTGGCTAAATGGCCACTGTAACCAAAAGCCATAATAAAGAAGAATTAAAAACCTGTAAAGGAGTAGTTATTTTGCTTGGTAATTGTTGAATGATCACTTTATTTACTACAACAATCCCACAAAATCTATTATTTTAGTCCCCGTAAAGAAGCTTTGTTCTTCGGTATATACAATTTTCTAGTATGAAAATGGATGCATACAACAGCATAAATTTTGCTTCTAAAATCATTAAAATGTAACTTGAGAGGATTACAGCACAAAAAAATAATTTCCTTTCTCCAGGAAATAATCAGGTCTGAAAGGATTAAAATGATCAGAGAATGCAGAATACCTGTGTCGCCTCGTACTCGTGCAAAACACAAGAGGTCGGTGAAATAATTCGGCCTTGGAGAGAAGCCCGAAAACCATCTGCACAGGGGGAATGCGAGGCAGGGCATTACTTCTGGGATTACTGCCGTGTAGCAAGTGTCGGTCGGATTCAGACAGTAGCGAATAAATTTTGATTTTCTTTTCCTCTCGACGTAGCTGCCGCAACGTGCCATGCCGTATGTCATGCAACACTGAACATCCTTTTTCGTATTCCGTCTGGCTCTTCCCGTGCAGAAGAGAAGCTTTCTACAGGAATAGGAAACAGCGCAGTAACCGCGTACAATTTCCTAGAAACGCGCTGCACACTGTCTAATCACTTACGATCTCTTGCGTCCTGCCAAGACAAACTCACAGCTGTGAGAGATATCAACAGTCATTACGCATGCAGTCCGTGGCGCGTGCCAAGTTCTCGATCCAGTCTCCGAGCTGGAACCGAGTGATCAGATTTTAAAGTTCCGTGCCTTTCATCACTTGCGTGTTAACACTAAGAAGAATGCCCCAACAAAAGCAGATACTGCAACAACATACACAATTTATCACCGTATCCACTACATTATTTAACAGTCATACTGGTAGTGTAAACAAGAATACAATGTAGAGTAGTTACAGCAACCAGCTAAACAATTAAGCCTCTCAAGGACGTGTACAACCTTAATATCTCTGTTGGCCTGGTGTGATATGCTTTATTAGTAACGACAAATTCAAACTTGAGTGGGATATCTAAGAGAAACCACACATCTCAACTATATTATTCGTAGTCTATAATAACAATGTCAGAGTAATTGACTATGAAGCAGCGCAATCTTCCTCTTTCTTCCCTTGGTTTGGTGCAGTCACTAATAGTATTTGTAACTGTGAACTGTATAAGGCAAAAGTTAACTCCTTTATCGGTCCTTTTCTGATGCACTGTAGAGAGTGGATTATGGAGTAGGTTACAACAACAACAACAACAACAACTACTACTACTACTACTACTACTACTGCTGCTGCTACTGCAAATTCAGTCAGCGCATCACGCACGCTACTTGGCAAATAATAATTAATAAATAAATAAAATTTAAAAAAAATTGTTATTTTATATGGACATGTCAGTCTGAAGAGAATAAAACTTCTACTATTGATATACACGCGTGCGTGCGGGTGCGTTTTGGGTTAGTTTAAGTAGTTTGTAAGCCTGGAGACAACCTCAGTAGTTAAGTCCCATAGTTTTACAAACATTTGATTTTTTTCATTTTCTTTTCTTTTTAATATATCATCTGGAGTAAGTTTATCTCTTGAGACTCGTATTCCACTAGGTAAACTTGTGACTATATTTTTCTTCTTAATTTTTGTAAATTTCAATAAACTCAATCTTAATTTGCATTATTTCGTAATTTTGTCTTTCTCAAAATATAAATCTTCAGTCTTTGTTTCATCGTCATTTTCTCCACTGCTACCCTCAACTTCAGTTTCAGAACCGTGGTTTGTCTTTGTTATTTCTGCCTCACTCAAATCAGACTCACTTTCGTGAAAATATGCATTCGAATGCTTTTCAGTTGTTCTTTCGTTTTCTTCTTCCTGTAACTCCTACAAAATTCTGATAATATCTTCAGGTCTTATCGGATTCCACTTACAAAACATTGCCAGTGTATACTATGATACATATATGAGAATTACATTATGCAGCAAACAGCTTTATGAAGAATAAACTTAATCGGAATAAAAATCAGAGCGATTGCGGTCACATGTTTAGTTTACCGAAGAACCAGGCAAATACTAGCAAAACATTTTGTTGAGAGAAAACTAGCTTTAATAATTACGTGTGGAGGGACAGGCGTGGTGAAGGCTGTTGAGCGAGAAATTAGTATCGTTAATCTATGGAGAATCTTGAAAAAGAGATATTTGTTAACATCGAATATTGATTGATTTAAACCTAAGGAAGTCCTTTCTGAAGGCATTTGTGTGGAGTGTTGCCTCGTATGGAAGTGAAACGTGGACGATAAACAGTGCGGACAGGAAGAGGATAGAGACTTTTGAAATGTGCTACAGAAGAATGCTGAAGATTAGTTGGGTGGATAGCGTAACTAATGAGGAGGCACTGAACAGAATTGGGTAGAAAAGGAATTTCTGGCATACCTTGACTAAAAGAAGGGATCGATTGGTAGGACACATTCTTAGATATCAAGGACTTGTGAATTTAGCGTTGGAGGGAAGTGCGTGGGGAAAAAATCGCAGAGGAAGACCAATAGATGGATACAGTAAGCAGATTCAGACACATGTAGGATGCCGATCTTATGTAGAGTTGAAGAGGCTTGCTCATGTTATGGTATTGTGGAGAGCTGCATCATACCAGTCTCAGGACTGAAGACAACAACAACGACAACAACAAACAACATAGAGAATCTGTCCAGCAGTGAGTTGCGAGTTTAAATTACATGTGTTTTGTACGAAATACAAAGGCGCGTCGGTGGAGGGTTAAATCTGAATGACAAGGAAAGAGCATTGCCGATCATTTTGCTATCACAATGCGATGAAAAACTTTCCGCAAGGATAATACTTTAATATGAAACTGCGTAGATTTTTCATCGTAATAAGTATTTTGTTGATATAAGGAGTTCCAAGCACTCCTTGTGAATGTGTTCAAAACCAAGGAGACTTTAAGGGGTATAAAGAGTATATGCTTCCTGGGGAAGGTCAAAAACGATTGGGACTTCAGTCCCGGACGGGTCCAAATTTTGGCATAACTATAGACTGGGATGCCACTCGTCTGCTTTGACCCATGACGTCATCAAGATGTCCGAAAACCAGTATACGAGATATCGTAATACTTCTGTATTGTAGATACAAATAATCTGGAGTTATTATGTTGTTGTTGTTGTTGTTGTTGGTCTTCAGTCGGCAGACTGGTTTGATGCAGCTCTCGACGCTACCCTGTCCTGTGCAAGTCTCTTCATCTGAGAATACGTTCGGCAACCTACTTCCTTTTGAATCTGCTTACGGTATTCGTCCCTCGATCTTCCTCTACGATTTTGTACCCCACACGCTTCCGTCTAATGCTAAGTTGACAATTCCTTGAAGTCTCAGAATGTGTCCAACCAATCTCTCTCTTCTCGTAGTCAGGGTATGCCAGAAACTCCTTTTCTCCCCGATTAGGTTAAGCACCTCATTAGTTACGTGATCTACCCGTCTAATTTTCATCATTCGCCTGTAGCACCACATTTCGAAAGTTTCTATCATCGTTTTATCAACTCCTTATCGTTCACGTTTCACTCCCATATAATGCTACACTCCAGACAAATGCTTTCAGAAAGGACTTCCTAACATTTAAAATAATATTGGATGTTAGCAAGTTTCGCTTCTTTAGAAACGCTTTTCTTCCCATAGCCAGTCTGCATTTTACATCATCTTTATTTCGGCCGTAGTTATAGATAACAATGTACCATCGATTACAGGTCTTAGACCAAAAATTCGCGCCTTCGGCGCTCACATATGAAAGACAACAAAAATCTCTCGGTTAACCTACATCTAACCATCAGAGAGAAGCTACAGGTCACTTTTTAAACACAAACTGTTAATGTGTTTTGTTTGCAAACAAACTATCATTTTAACTCTACCACCACAATCACTCACGCCTTCTACAAACACGCACGCACCCCACGCACACGCACTGCGATGACGTCACGGGTCAAAGTTGACGGGCGGTATCCGCGTCTACAGGTGAGCCCAAATTTTCATATGCCATTAACAGGTTATACAGCTGATGATTTTTTTATCGTTAACTAATTAGTCTATTTGTTGAGAGTCTGTGCGAGGGTATCTATTGGGAACGATGGATAGTAGTCTAAGTGAAACTAACGTGGCAAAAAACATACATTGGCTGATTATTCGAAACCAGACAATACCCTTGAAACGATACGTTCCGCTCGTATCGTACCCTTTCAACGCTCCATGTTTGCTAGCAATCTGTGGAGTACAATAATGTTGACGAGAGTGCCAAGCGAATACGCTGATGCTCGGCGGGAGGAACAACAGCGCACGAAGCTTCCGTTGGGAACAGAAGTGAGAAGGGAAGTAGGGCTGGAGCAGAAAGCTGTGTACTCACATATTGGTGGACCTGCCTGTCCGTCATCAGCGGCATGGCGGCGGCAGAGTCTACGGCCAGCGACTGTCCAGCGGGCGGCTACGGCTTCTGGGGCGCGCGCTAATCAGATAAGGGCAGGCCGCGCGGACGATAACGCGGTTAGCGGCGGCCAATAGCCGGCACCTCGGCAGGGCCTCGCGTCTCGGCCAGTGCGTTCTGCGCCGCAGCACGAGCCGACACCACGAGCGGTTGCCACCAGCACGGTACGTACGCACTGCTCCTGCTGACTCCACATTTGTACTTCACGGCGTGTGGCGGACAGTACGTTCGCACACCAATCCCTCCTCTACCTGTACGAGTCGTGTACGCGTGGAAAGCTATTGTCAGTCATTACGTTTACATGCGACGCATCTTCCGGAAGTCGGAACCCGTTTTTTTGTAAACCGTTTTTCGCTGTTGTGTTTACATGGCATAGGCTGAAGCGGATTTGCTAGCCCACGTAACATGGTGGCTGGAAAACAGCTGATTCACTTCCTTATTTAGTCTGCACAATCGCTATTTTTGACACAGATTTATGTTCACTCTAATATTTATAGTTTTATTGCACATTAGAAAATGTGATTTTCCATATGTTCCGAAAATTCTTAACAAGAAAACACCATCTGAGAAGCCAAGAACGCTTCAAAAACGGTTGCCTTTACATGGGCACGAAAATCGATTGTGGAACTGGAAAACCGCTTTACAGAAGCTGATTTCCAGATTCGATTTTGGAGTGTTTACATGACCAACCAAAAGCGGAATTGGGAAATCTGTTTACGAAATCCGGTTTTGGGAGCCCATGTAAACGGGGCGACTATCCCTCAGTGTAGCCCCTATAATCTCAAAGTTTATCTTGATGGTTCAAAATGTTCAAATGTTTGTTAGCTTAAGGGACTTAACTGCGGAATCATCAGTCCCTAAACTTACAAACTACTTATGAACTACCTTATACTAGAGGCGACACAAACATCCATGCCCGAGGGGAATTCGAACCCCCGACCGTAGCTGTCCTGCAGACTGTGACTGGCGCGCCGCAGATCGCTCGGCTACCTTGATGGTCTTTTCGCAAGATATACTCAGCAGGAAGTAATATACTGGTTGATTCATCCAGAAACGTGCGCACTCTGAATTTTGACGAAAGTCGCACTTTGGTAGAGAGAGCCTCTGTTGCAGCGTCTGCCATTGGAGCTTGCCGACCATCTCCTTACTAAATGAACCACGAGCAAAGCGCGGTGCTCTTCTTTGTCTTCACCACCTATATCAGCCCTGCCTGCTAAGTATCCCACACTGACAACGAATATTAGAGTACTGACGGATGTTCTGACAGCTACTTCCTTTGCTGATGATCTACGCATCCTCAGGATACTTCCGATGAATCTGTTTCGCGCTCTGCCTTAACCACGATTAATTTTATGTGGTCGCTCCAATGCAAATCGCCCTTTATCACCAGTCTAACAAATGTTATGAGAGTACATGCTTCCGGTGACAATTTTGAAATTGTGGAGTCATTCATAAACAAGCTATCATTATACAGTGCGATTCACGAAGATATGCAAATATTTTAATACGTTATTCTTCAAGTAAACCTAAGGAAAATAATACATATAATCACATGTCCGCAAATGTTTAATTACGAAGTTACGGCTAATAAGTTTTTGTTTGAAATTTTGCGACCTCGCTAACATGAAGCCATCGCAAAACGGTACGAATTAAAGCACGATTCCCTTTTATTGTTATTAATATGGTGAATCTAATAAAACATGTCTCTGCAGTAGTTTTCCAGAAAATTTCAGAGAAGCTAAGAATTTTCGTAAATTTGTAATTTATTAACTATTTGATTCAATATTTTCTTTTTAATTGCAGCCAATTGCACAAAGTTTTCAACAGAAGTTGTAGAGAATTTAATTTTGAAAAATGATCGTAATAAAGTGAACTAAAACTGAATGTGTCAACAACACGTAAATTCATGTTAAACCGGGAAGAAACAAAGCTCAGGCTGTGTTAAGGAAGTTGTATGGTTGCCAACAATTCTTAATGCAAAGTAAACAAATTTACTTATACAACCACTGGAATTTACTTGTATAACCTATGAATAGACGAAAAACTACCGCAGATACACATCTAGGACACGACCTTTTAGATTCACCAGATCAATAACAAAATAAATGGAAATCGTGCTTTACCTTAAACTCACACGGTTATGCGATGGTTTCATATTAGCGAGGTTGCTAAATTTCAGGCAAAATCTTCATTAAACTAAACTCCGTAAACAAAAATTTGCGAACCTATGTTTATCTGAACTTTCTTCTTTAGATTTACTTGTAGAATAACATTTTAATATTTGCTTATCTTCGTGAATCACCCTGTAGCTATTCGCAATACGTAACATCTGAGGAGCAACTGCCACGCCCTGCACCAAACGTCGATACGATGCATACAGCCTCATTTCGCTGCATTTTTCCAGCATTGCGACTTTTTCGTATACTACACCATCGTCCACTGAAATCCTGATGACACTTCCAAGGATTTATATACATTATTGAAAACTAATGGCCCTTTAATACTCCCTTGGAGAACGCCAGAAATTGGTTTCACACCAGAAGACTTTTCTACAATCAGAATGCTATTCTGTGTTCTGTTCTCTAAACTCTTCAATCTAATCCCACAGTTGGTCTGATATACCGTATGCCCTTTATTTTGTTTATTACAAGACAGTATAGGGCAGTAACGAATTTTTGTGTGATATGATCGTAAGGATAAACAAGTGCCATACACCTAGCTGTCTGCATTAGACTCCGGTGAGACTTAGTGGCCATTTGGATGCACTTTAATATAAATGTCTTCACCACACTTAGCAATTTAATTATGCCCTACGCGTTTCGACTATCGTCATAATCTAAGACAAAGCTTTGTTAAAAAAATTCACCCCTTAAAATAATTGTCACACAGACATATATAACTGATGTTTAAAACACATATTCCCGGACCATCGCTGTTACAAAGACAAAGCATTTTTAAAAAAACTTCCCCGTAGAAAATGACGAAAGTTGAAACGCGTAAGGCAAAAACTAATTGCTAAATGTTTTCAAGTGTCATTTATCTTAACAGTGAGTGACATAGCAGTGGCGGAAAGCGAAGTGATCCGAGAGGTTCCTACCCAGAAAAGCTCATGCACGACCTCTACAATTTGGAGGAATTATGGATCTCATGGTAGATGAGTTCACCATCCCGCAACGAGTAGCGCGTATGTAAGTCTTTCACTATCTCGTTTTGGTCTTCATTTCAGGGAGTTTCATGACTGTCACAGTAAATGTTAGTCTATGATCTTTGATACTATGGGATCACACTATATTTCTGGAGTCATTTAATAAACATCACACCAACAAATAAGCGGCACGGATCTACAGTTCACGCAAGGCGTTGCTGCCAGTAAGAATTCAAAAATCCCTCATTTAAGATTTTTCTAAAAAGTTTTATTATATACTATTGAGGGAGACAGCTACAATTACTGTTTAAAACCTATTACGTTACTGCATTACCGGCTTCTAGCGTCTGTGATCATCAGCAGATATCTTCATTTACATTTATTACACAGTGGTGCAATAAAATGTATTCAGCAACACGCCTTTTCTTGCTGAATTCTTTGGATACTCATTACTGGGTTACCGCGACTTTTACGGTCTTTCAGCGCCACGTTTATTACAACAATGTGTTTGGTATATGTATCGATAACTATCGCAGACTGTGGAAACTGAATGGGAAATGGTGACAAACGTCTGATATAGCGACCCAATTCTTATTTATAAATTATAAAAGCCCTTGGAACAAGTCACGGAATTCTATTTCACTTATGAGTAGGGCTTTGACATGGCAATGTTCGAACTGACGAATTAAATTTTATATGTAAAATGCTTGTTTGCAAAAACTCCCCGAACAAAACGTCTTCTTTATGCTGGACACTCCTATGCATTTCTTCCTGTACGCTATGCGTTATGTTTGCACTGTTTCATATCTTAAAGTTACAACAGTAGTTTAAACTTTTTAAGGCATTATCAGCTCCCACAAGATGTCATACCCGTAAAAGGGGCAACGTATCCACATGAGTTTTTTCGAACTGTTCCGTTCTACTCGGTGCACCGAATATCCGTCAAATCGTAGTGAACAGTACTATTTGTACCGTGAATACACCTACGCAGCAACTTTATTGCGCGTGACGCCACGATCGAGCTAAATAATCGATAATTGGTTACCATGACGAAACTAATGTGTAACGATGAAATGAGTGGCACCTTCATTTAAAACAATACGTCTGTTGGAAGCTATTTTATCAAATTGAGCGCCCAATTGATAATTCACATACAATAATTTTGTAACAAAGATAAAAGATACTGCTAAATACCTGTAAAAATAGTTCTCGAGAGAACGGCCGATTCGTCTTGTCAGACATGGGAAATACTTCGTCAGACGCAGCTATGGCGGACTGTGGTGATGGACTTATGGTTGCAGGCGAGATTGTCCTCAATTTATACTCGCGGGAATCCTTCGCCTCCTCTCCCCCCCCCCCCTCACCTCCTACTCACTAGGCGCACCTGTGTCGTTCTGTCCTAGGTTCGCACCTCGGCACCTAACTCAACCAATTGTTACTCAGTTTACAATATCTCCCCCTCCACAAGTCCGTGTTGCCCTCCGCACTTTTTCAACATTCTTCAAATGGTACTAAAAATTTGTGATCCTCCTGAACTACTTTATTTGTGGAACAATTTTTTTACATATGATAACGTAATGCAAACATAGCACCTTCAAAATACAAACATTTTAATGGAATGTACTGTTGAATGACTACGGAGAAATAAGACCACGTCTGAGATGGCGTTTACCTTGTTTGCTGTTTCGTTGCTAACGCGAAAATGTTAAAATCACTCACCGATTTCACGAGAATTACGTGACCGCTTCTTGTGGTTCATTGTCCTTACGTGACGTTGGCTCCAGAGAGTTTGTTGTTAACTGTCTGCAGTCACATGAACAACGCTTACAACGCACTGTTTATCACATCCAGTGATGAACAGCACTGTACACAGTAAACAAAGTGTTGTTGGTTAGGTTCATGAATTATGGGTACTGAACAATAAAATTGGGAGAACCACACGTGTTTTACAACCAACCATGCTCTACGTATGTTCAACTCTGCATGTGTCTACTACCGATTTTTCGATACTCCGTACATAGGGTAAGGTGGTTTTTCGATCATTCCCGACAAATATTAGAACTGGAAATATAGCTATTGAGGAAAGAAATAATTTTAACTACAGCACTTGTTCTTGGGTGTTTAATGGAAATGTAACACAAAAATTAGACAAAAATGTTGGTATAAACGCAGAAAAGATTGCAGAATTGAGAAAAATCGATCGAAAATGTACCACACTAGGTACAGTTGTGATCACCTGCTGTTACAATTTTGATTACTGGCATCTTCCACATAATCACTTTTCCGCCTGGCACCAACGCATTGCATTTTTGGCCGCAAAACCAGTCATCCTTAACTAGAAAATTTATAAGAGCGCGTTAGACTAAGTAGCTTCAGTTACCTCTTGACAGGAAAAAGAAGCTGTAAATACCTGTTACACTACAACGCCTCACTACGAGACACTACGAGACACTACGAGACACTACGAGACACTACGAGACACTACGAGACACTACGAGACACTACGAGACTGACAAATGGCGCGAAAACTTGTGTTGATCGTAATTGTACCTATATCGAATTTGTATTGCCCTTATGATCATCTATCAGTTTGTCTATAATAATAGCCAACAAAATAAAAATAATTACTGCGCCAGCATTTCAGCGCAATCGGGAAGTTCTTATTCGATAGCGTACAAATGATCTTTAATCCTGTTGCCCTGATCAGGTGTTCGTATTTACGTAGAAGTCCCGATAATACGGAGATAGATACGTTATCTTTATTACTTCGTATCTGTAGAGCTCGCGTAATACGAGTTCTGTACTACTAGCTGCAGAAGTACAGTCCTGCTGTAAATTTTAGGGGTCCGGAAAACTAGCGTAAGGAAAAGGCCCCGCGGTCTGAGGCTCCATGTTAAAGGTTGCGCGGCCGCTCCCACCGGAAGTACCAGTCCTTCCTCGGGCATGGGTGACTGTTGTCCTTAGCGTAAGTTAGATTAAGTAGTGTGTATATCTAGGGACCAATGACTCAGTACTTTGATCCCTTAGTTACTCTAACTTTGAAAGGAATAAAAGTTCGCGCGAACGTCTTGTCGACAGGTAAGTCGTCATGGCGGATCATACCTCAGCGAGGTAATAGTGTGGAAGGAATCGGGCATGACCCCTATTGAAGAAATCGTGATATGCATCTGGGATTGAAGACGACAATTTGCGTCCTATTGTTCTCGAAAATAATGCTAGAGGCCCGAACGAGAAGTGCCACTTGCCTTGCGACATACACAGCACCTAAAATCATGTTTGTTGCTGAAGCATCCGGCACAACAGACTAAATACCGGGTGATCAAAAAGTCAGTATAAATTTGAAAACTTAATGAATTACGGAATAATGTAGATAGAGAGGTAAAAATTGACACGCATGCTTGGAATGACATGGGGTTTTATTAGAACAAAAAAAGTTCAAAAAATGTCAGACAGATGGGGCGCGTGATTCTGGTTTTGTAACTGCGACCGTGACGGGTGAGAGGTACACCGATATCTTACAGAATCGCTTCGCCTGGCTGATAAACACCTGCTGGAACGGACGATTTTTAATGCAGGATAGCGCTTCACCCCATTTTGCTAGACGCGTGAAAGATCTCTTCCGCGCGTCGTTTGGTAATGATCATGTGCTCAGCCGCCACTTTCGTCATGCTTGGCCTCCCAGGTCCCCAGACCTCAGTCCGTACGATTATTGGCTTTGGGATTAGTGCATCGTGATCGACCGACATCTCTAGGGATGCTTGAAAGACAACATCCGACGCCAATGCCTCACCATAACTCCGGACATGCTTTACAGTGCTGTTCACAACGTTATTCCTCGACTAGAGCTAATGTTGAGGAATGATGGTGAACATATTGAGCATTTCCTGTAAAGAACATCATCTTTGCTTTGTCTTAATTTGTTATGCCAATTATTGCTTTTCTGATCAGCTGAAGCGCTATCTGTCGGACATTTTTTGAACTTTGTTTTGTTTTTGGTTCTAATAAAATCCCATGTCATTTCAAGCCTGTGTGTCAATTTTTACCTCTATCTCTATTTATTAAGTTTTCAAATTTATTCTGACTTTCTGATCACCCGGTACTTACAGTATAATGCTGGTAAACGAGCCATCGGTGTAGCAACCTCTAAATTGGACGTACGCCCTCACTTGGAAGGTCAATGGAATGTAATTGCAATTGAGTGTGCACTCACTCAGTATTCGGTTCAGACATCGTATCATTATGATCCATAGCGGGCTGCGAACCATGGCGTACCACAGCCGCGCTTGTCCATATGTGCATGTAATGTTCACGGAACGCTGCACATGGAAGCTAACAGGCGCGTCAGCGATAATCCGTGTGTACCTATGTGCCTGATTGCTTCCGCTGCAGCAGTTACTTGTTTGTGCCGACGACTGCGTAACCAAGCTTTCCGCCACATGCAGGATAAATTCGAATGTGTGCCACAAGCTGATTACGCACTCGTCTGCACAAACATTAGCGTGTACGTACTTGGCAACGGCTGAACTCACTGCCAGAGGGCTATCTATATTACTAAATTGTCACCACGGAACCCAGTACAACTTGTAGCTTGCCTATGTAACCGCTACCAAAGGCGGAAACAACAACAAATAGTTTTCAAGATTTGAAGCCTACTTAAGTGTTAAGAAAAAAAGGTCAATACAGTTCGCCTCCACATCCGACTTTCGTTGATGTCTAGTGAACTATTTACAGAATACTACACGTTGTGGTAATATCGGACACCGCTGCTTACTTACAAGAGGATCGGTTCTCTTCCGAGGCACAGTTATGATACTGTAACTCTTGAAAAGGCGGTTGCTGCTGTAAGATCAGAAAAAACTATTTTACGGAAAGGCGTCAAGCAAATTAAACGTATCACGTTCAACGTTACAGAATAAGTCTAATAGCCGCGGCCCCGTCGGTGCTTCGAATCCTCCCTCGGGCATGGCTGTTTGTGCTGTCTTTAGTAAAAGTTAGTTTTTAAGTAGTTTGTAATTTTAGGGACTGATGACCCGCAGTTAAGACCACATAAGTGTTCTACAAACATTTGAACATTTAAGGCTAATGAAACATGCCCTGTAGTGACTGGAAGACCTTCTGTCTTAAATACCGTTTAAGGTCTACACATTGGGGTTTTCCTTTTACCTCTGATGATGTTACGTACATAGTGAAAGGATATCTTTATAAATGCAGACGAAGAGAAAAACGCTTTCTTTGCAACATGCCAGGTATTTACTCCGTCAAATTAAGCGTCCGGCTATCTGAGAACATTAAACGTGCTGAAGTTATGAGACAGTGAAATCTTATTTCCAGCAAGGTTTTCTAAATGTGTGTCAAATGTTTACTAAATATCTTGTAACGATCTGTAAAAACATTTTCTAAAAAAATGTTCAAATGTTTGTATAGCTTATGGGACTCTACTACGGGGCCATCAGTCCCTAAAGTTACAAACTACCTATGAACTACTTAATACTAAGGACTTCACAAATATCCATACCCGAGGGGGGATTCGAAAAAATGTTCAAATGTTTGTTAAGCTTATGGGACTTAACTACGGGGTCATCAGTCCCTAACCTTACAAACTACTTACAAACTAAGACGGCACAAATATCCATGCCCGAGGGGGGATTCGAACCCCCGACCGTAGTGGCCGTGCTGACCGTGACTGGAGCGCCTCAGTCACCTCGGCCACCGCGGCCGGCCATTTTCTAAACATGTATAATTCTACGTACGTGTATTTTTTAAAAAAAGTCACTGTCCGAAATTCGACCATTATAGGGTAACATGGAATTTCAAGGAATGTCCGAAATTACCCACAACATAGGACAGTTTTATTAGTTTCTGACTAAAAATGTTTCGACGAAAGTTCTTAGATCGTATTATTCTCTATTGTCATCCAAAACATATCGCACTTTTCGTCGCGAGAATTTAATATTCTTTACGAAGTTACCTTAAAGAATATGAAACTTCTGTGCTCTTACCATTCTTTTAACACTTTCATTCCCACTGTTGTTCCTCCACAACAACGTATTAAAAGTTGATTTATACCGTATTTTGTGTATCAGTCCTTAAAGTCCTATTGTAGTTGATGAACAATATGCCAGTACCACTTTTGCCGATGGTACGACGTTTAGCCACTCCCGAAGAATTAATCTGTCATCTAAGAAGTTGTGTTGCGTTGCTGTCTGTACGTGGCTGTGAGTGTGAGCGTGAGTGTGGTTCATATTTTATGTCAGCACTGAATTGCCTTGCCTTTGGTGCTTTGGTGAAGATTATGCTAGCATTATTGATCTGACGGTGTTAACTATCAAGAAAAATAAGTCCCATGTAATGAAATACCTTGATACAAACGTGTGTGTTGTGCATACAATATGACATAAAAAACAATAGTTCAATCAAAAAATTGAAAAACACACAGTCTGATGTTTAGTGCACTGTATTAATACAGAGAATACTCCATTTTAATGTTTCCAAAGCTGAATTCATAATACGGGAATGAAAGGGCTAAGTGCTGTAGTTAAAAAGTTCGTGACTGCCTTGAGCCAGTGCAGCTGCCGGCTCACAAATATCCACACGTGTGTGTAAGTACCGTGATAACAGGAAGCTGGGAAAGGTAACGGGAACCAGTAGCACGTCGAGCCGCAGTGTGCGGCGAAACAGACGTACCTCGCGGAACAGCCTCACACTTGGCAGCCAGAAACAAACATTCCTCTTGCTCAAGCGGTAATTAGGTTCTCGAAGTGGCGCTAGGCGTCGTTAGGACCGTATTCCTAAGCTGCCAGGGGCGGATTCCTCTTAGAAGGGCACGACCGTAACCATTAAACTTTACTCAACTGTCTACAAATACTTAGGCTACACTAACGCAACAACACTCTTAAGAAGTCTCATAGCACAGGATGATCCGATACAAGCGTAAGTAAGTATTCTAGAAGTTTGTTTCGATACAGACTACTTCTAGAATCGAATCTTACTCAGGGATCAACAGAAAAGTACTGAAGCGGAACCTCACGTCAAAATATAGTTTTTCAAATGGTACATTGGTTTGAAAATAATATACTGCAGCTAAATTCCAACGCCAATACACCTGAAGGGTCACATTCGCGGCTTCGTCGTTTTCATGTTAGAGCGCGTTTCTACCATTTAAGGAAAGTGATATCTAACATACTAATTTCCTTACGTGCCACTGCTGTAGTAATGGGAACACTCAACCAACGTACAGCTTTACTGAAGCATTTAGAAGATGTAACAAGAGAAGCATTTGCATAAAACTATAAGAATAGTATCGCACAAGTCTCACCAGTAGAGCAAGAATAAAACGACATTGCCAGAGCCGAAGAAAATGTAGGGTTTAATTGAATCATATCACTTTTGTGCCATTGATACTTTTCTGAATTCAAGGTTTAAAAAAACTTACATTTTAAGATCCAGCATGCAGGTTGACCATACACAAGGATACCACTTTTTATATATATTTTTTATATTTATGATTCGTCAAGTTCAGAACTCAAAAGGCCATTAGCAGCAGCTATTACACGCAACTTTTATAAAGTCCTCGAGAAAATTGATTTTAAATTTTCTTTATGCCCTTTAATTACATAAAGTTTCGGTAAAGTTTAATACAGACGCCTGTCTTATCGGTAGCGTTGTTAAGTTCATAACCAAGAAATCGTAGCGCCAACGGCTCGAATCCCGCTATTCTTATTTTTACGTTGAGCAGAAATACTACACCATTTAAACATAAAATTCATCAAATACATTGTAATTATAACATGTCAAATAGTAATTTTTCATGAGAAATGTACGTCTTTTTATTCTTGTTTTCAATATTTTTATGATAGGTCAAACAACACCAAAAATTACATTTTTGTAGCAGTACTGGAAAACTCTTCACAAAGTACCGAGCAACGACAATGGTAAATACTGAAGTGCAGACTCTAAAAAATGCAATTTATGATAAGTTTTTAAATTGAAACCTTTCATAAACTACTAAAAATTAAGAACAAACAGAACGATCACTTTTCGACAAAAAATTGCGGTTATATGTTAGTCATCACAGATGTTCATGATTTTAAACATAGCTTATCTGTAAGCAGCAACCTAAAAGCTATGTACTACCAGTACAAAGTGGCAACATGTGGGCTGCTAATTTGTACTTGCATAACATACGCTATTAAGTGTATTTTCAATTTAAATCTTGTAGATAGTTGAAAAGAAAGTAAAAATAATGGCTGGATTCGAACCAAATGCTCAAATGTTTGCAGAGCTTATGGACATCACTCCCTAAACTTACCAACTACTTATGAACTTCCTAAAACTAAGGACAGCACAAATATCCATGCCCGAGGGGGGATTCGAATCCCCGACCGTAGTGGCCGGGGAGACTGACTGGCGCGCCGCAGACCGCTCGGCCACCGCGGCCGGCGAATTCGAACCATCAAACATTTTGTTGCTTGTAAATCTACAGCGCTACCGTCAGATAACTGACGGAAATTATGTCTCGTATAATGAAACGCCTTAAAAAAAAACCTTCAAAGTCAATTTCCAGCAGAATTTCTAAGAGCTGAATATGATGGCTTTGGTTGATTGTTATTTGAGTTCAAAAAGTGTTCTAATGTTTGTACACCTATTGAACCAAACTGCTATTATCATCGGTCCCTAGACTTACAAACTACTTAAACTTACGCAAAGAGCACACACACACACACACACACACACACACACACACACACACACACACACACACACACACACAATTATATACACTAGTCATACCGGACTTTTAAGTCCATTACCGCAGCAACATGCTTTCGCCACCTGTCCCTGTCTCGCGCTATTTCCTTCCATCCGCCATCAGATCAGTACCCAGGCTCCTCAAATCGGCCTTCACACTGTCCTCCCATCTATGCCTCGGTCTCCTCACAGGACGTTTTCCCTTTAAGTGTCCTACCAATACTCTACGCGTTGCCCTGCCTTCATCCGTTCGAGCTACGTGACCGCCGCGGCGGATTGCCGTGCGCACTGGGGCGTCGTGCTGAGGTGCGCGCGACCGTTCGCCGCCGGGCATGGGCGTTAGTGTTATCCTTAGGTTAGTTTACCCTAGTTTAAGTAATAAGCTACGGACTAATAACCGTGCAGCTGAGTCCGATAGATTTACAACCATATGAATTTGGCTCGGTAGCCGGTGTGCCCGCTTCAACTTCGCGATCGTCGGGTTCCACGCCGCATTGAGTTGCAGGACGCCGTCTCTATTTCGAGTGTTGTCACTGATTTTAAGTTCTATAGCTTCCTTAATTACGCAATCCCAGAAACTGTTAGTGCGAGCCGCAACCGAGGTACCATTAAACTTGATTCGGTGGTCGTTTTCTAAGGCAT
Organism: Locusta migratoria; assembly: GCA_026315105.1. Taxonomy (NCBI): domain Eukaryota; kingdom Metazoa; phylum Arthropoda; class Insecta; order Orthoptera; family Acrididae; genus Locusta; species Locusta migratoria. The sequence continues at coordinate 250,564,656 of CM048744.1, read as the reverse complement.
GTTCTGCTAAAGCTGACTTCTCTGTGTAGCGTAGACGACAACACCTCATGTTCCTTCCTGCGTTGTTCGATGGTTCGCATAGTTTGTCCGATGTAAGACTGACCACATTCACACGGTATCCTATAGACTCCAGGTGTTCTGAGACGTGTTACATCTTTAACTGGCCTCAGTAGTTGACGAATTTTCGCCGGAGGTCTGAAAACCGATTTGATTTTTGTTTCTTTTCAGTAGGCGGCTTATCTTGTCTGAGACAGAGCCACAGAATGACAAGAAAGCGAGCTTCTTTTCCTGTCTCTCGTCCGTGTTCTTACTGTGACTTATCTGAAATCACGTCATTTATTTCATGGCGACTGTATCCATTGCTCCTGAACACTTCGTGAAGGGGGTTCAATTCGTGGGACTGGTTGTTGGCATCTGATATTGTTCTTGCACGATGCACCAATGTTAGCAATACCGTGCCCGGTGATGATGGCTGTTGGCGTGCACGTACAAATCTGTGCGAGTAGCGTTTCCGAAGACGCAGTGAGCAAGGAATCCATTACGTTTCCGATGGAGAAGCACATCGAGGAACGGTAGTGCGTTGTCTTTTTACACCCATGATGAACTGGATTTTCTTGCTACTACTGTTTAGATGTGCAAAGAACTCTCAAAGCTTCTCTCCTCCGTCAGGCCAAATGACTAACGAAACTTACGTTTCTTAGTAAACAAAGGAAAATTTACTTCCTGTATGCATCTCGTATATATCAGAAAAGGAAATAGTTTTCCTCAAGAAATTTCCAGCTTGCTCGGCGACATGAAGTATTTTTTTTAATTACATATCAATTTCGTTCCCATGATGGATCATTATCAGTGCAGAATGCAAGTTATAATGACTCATGTGCTTTGCATAAGACGGTTAACAGTCAGGTCCATAAAATGTCTAAAAAAGTATTCCTAGTACATGTTACAAGTTTAAAATGTACTAGGACGACTTTTTTAGCCATTCTGTATGAATATGACTTAAATGTTTTATGCGGAGTACATGAGTCATCATGATTTGTATTTTGCACTGATGTTCCATCATGGGTACGTAATCTATATGTAATTTTTTTTTAATAAATACTTCATATCGCCCACCAATCTGGAAATTTGACTTTCTTACAATATTGAGCTGGTGTGGCTGCCATAAAAACTCGTCTATATGTCGTTCAATATGTGGTAAAGGCTATAACGAACCTAGAAACGACTGTTTCATAGAGACAAGTCATTTTTCCCCCTACAAACACTAATGATGCACAATAACGACGTAGTTAATGTGTGTTTATGCTTCTGAGTCGACAGCCGCCATTAAAACTCATCTTTCTACAAAGATTCAGTTTACGACCCTTGTCCGAACCCAGTAACGCAGTAGGGACTATATTAAACGAATTCCGACTGAAACAACTGGTTAACTAAGCCAATATCTGTCAGGCTAAATATTTTACCCCCCTCATAAAGATGTTTTCGTGATTTTATGTTATGTACAAGCCTTCGCTGCTACTGGCAGCGAGTACAATGCATTACGTTCATTCCAAAAATCTTTCTTCTCCCTGGTGTAACAATGACTGACAATATTACTCCTGCCGTCTACATTTGCAAGCAATCATATTTCACATAATTGTGGCTAGGTATCTTCACTTGCCAACATACTATTTTACGCCTATTTGATAACGATTTATTTCTATATGTGTTGAGGTATTCACTCTTTTGGTTATCTCCTAATTCTCCTTTTAACATGCTCACGACAATAATACTGTATAGTCTAAATGACTGATTTATGTGACACCCGCAGATTTAGAGAGGAAACAGGATTAACTTTTTAAACTTTACGTTAAATGTTAGAATAAAAACTGAGGAAGAGACTAGGCCACGTTTATGGCGAAGGAACCCCCTCGAAATATTTCTCAAGCGATTTGGGGATAGCACACAGAAAACTCCAGCCTGATTACGCGAGATGTCATTTGAACCTTTTTTTTGTTTATTATAAAAAGTCATCGTTCAAGGACGAGGCGCGCATTAAAAAGTATTCGTTTGAAGTATTCTCAGGTGGATGTGATTAGCAACTGACGTGCCCAAGTGCTTGCTTGCGTGTTCGTATCACCGCCGTGCTATCCAACATACCACTTTATTCTGCACGATTTCACTATAGTGTTATGAGTAAGCTCGAAAATTCTTTATTAACTGAAAAGTACAAACTGACGTCCATCTTTATAAAAAAGTGAATAGCTTTGCGTTAGTCTCGGTAAAACTCAGAAATGCCGTGGCCGTTTTGATCTTTTTTATTCGCTTTAATACAAGGGTAGTTTGAAAAAAATGGAAACAGCAAAGGATCAGCTGAAAAATCGAAAAATCTAAAATCCGACATTACCTCCTCGAAATGCAACCCGCCATACACAACTATTCGGAAGCTGCAGCCGTTTGAAGTACAGTAAAAGACTGGTACTCTCATGACGCATAATAATAATAATAATAATAATAATAATAGAACAAGAATCTTTAACTACTGATCTTCATTTTATCTTTCTTATAAAAAAAGTGTTTATTTGCAATTCATACGAAACTACATATTTATTCCGACCTCGAAAAAATGTTGCAGACTATCTTCAAACCCCAAGTGGGTTTCTGTCTATGTAAATTTTCGTACAGTAGGTGACGGAGAGTACTTACAGACGCCTAGAAATTTTACACACTTTAACAAAACAAGATCTTACAACAGACTGACAGTGTTTCTACACACGCACTTCGCAATCCACCCAAAGGTGCGTGGCGGAGGCTACTCAGTATCACTGCTGGTTAATTGCTTTCCTGTTGCACTCCCATACAGAACGAGGGAAAAACGAATACTGGTTTGCATCCGTGCGAGTCCTAATCTCTCTGATCTTATCCTTGTAGTCTTTACGCGAAATGAAGGTTGGCGGCTGTAGAATCAATCTTTCTGCAATCTGCCTCAAATTCCGGTCCACTAAATTTCTTCAACAGTGCTTCTCGAAAAGAACTCCGCGTCGCCTCGCCTCCCCTCCAGCGACTACCAGTTGAGTACCTGCTACCTGAAGCATTTCGGTAACACTGGCGCATTGATCCAATCTACCAGTTACAAACGTAACCTTTCGCCTCTGAACTGTCTCTGTCTTCCTTTAAACCGATCTGATGGGGATCACAATACTCAAGACGCTGTCATACGAGCGTTTTATATCCGTCTACCAAAATTCTCCAAATAAACCTACGTTGACCATCCACCTTCCCTTTGACTGTCCTTATATGCTCGTTCCATTTCATATTGTTACTCAGCATTTCACCTAGATATTTAATTGACGCGACTGTTAAGCAGCACACTACTAATGCTGTATTTGAACATTATGGGATTATTTCTCCTACTCACCTGCTTCACCTTACATTTTTCTACATTTAGCGCTAGTTGCCATTCCTCACACAACCTAGAAATTTTGTGTACGTCATCCTGCATCCCACTACAGTCATGCAATGACGACTCCGTCTTTAACACCACAGCATCATCAGCAAACAGCCGCAGATTGCAACTCACTCTGTCGGTCACATTTATATAGATAGAAAATAATAGCGGTCTTATCACACTTCCCTTGGGCACCACTGACGATATCTTAATCTCTGATGAACACTCGCCATCGAGGACAACGTACTGGGTTCTATTACTTAAGTAGCGTTCGAGTCACTCACATATTTGGTTACTGATCATCACGAAGGGTAACATATCTGAAAGTTTAAATAGAGGAAGAAGAAGAATAACCAACGAGGCGGAATGAACAGAGAAATGAGGAGAATGAGAGGAACAGTAGAGATTGGCGCAGAGAGAGAGAGAGAGAGAGAGAGAGAGAGAGAGAGAGAGAGAGAGAGAGAGAGAGACAGATTGGGAGGGGTAATTTCGAACTGTTTGAACAACTAGAGTATGAAATAAATACTCAGGCAAAGACGAGTTTTCAGCTAATTATATATTCATTCTGCGTCAGTGTAGGACAGAGAATGGTAGATTTGTAGTTTTTCGGGCTTGCCTATTTATTTTTATATGAACTGTTGTCTCAGCAACTTTTTTCAATTTTTACTGATTTTTCCTAATTCGAACCATCAGGCCATGCTTAATATATGTATTTTGTAGTAAGCAGAATCGAGATCCTTTGTACTTCAGGACGTAGACAAGACTTGACTATTACACTGCGATGACAATTTACGTCAAGTTTTTGAAATTAGTTTCTGCAACCTTGCTGTAAGATACCGTAACACAGTCGAAGTTACCGAATGAGTAAGGAACTTTCCTAAACGATTTGCATTCCGAGAGGCCGACAGATTTACTTGAAGCTGCAAGCTGCCTCATAAACTTGAGAAAACTTTTCCCATGCTGGACTTGAGCTCTTTCGTGACTGGCATATATTCCCCAACACTTTATTTCTCTACCATCTCCCTTTCATTTCGCTACTCCCACCGTCGCGATAACTCAGCGGCAGTGAACTACTTACGCAAATATATAAAGGCTCCTGGCTATCCATTTTCAGAAGCAGGATCAACGACTTTTACACAGATTTGAGTTCCATTACAGACATTTTCAGTCGAACTTGCACTATTAGAATTTTATTTTATTCCTGGTAACTAGTTACGGTCAATTACCACACCGACTTTTATGGTAAGTGCTAAAAATACTAGACGCTCTCATTCATTCCTCCACCTGTCATTAATATAGTAAAACAATCTTAGTATCTAAGCTGTGAACAGAATCCTAAAGTACTTCAAACAATATCCCCCACGACAGTTTATCTTCTGCAAGCCATTATACACATTCGTAGCTACTTTATTCAACCTTTGTCTCCTCCACCAAGTACCCCTCACGTAACGATGTATATACGCAGACTGAATCGTAGTGGTGAGGGGTAACTGCCTAGTGGGCAGAGGGCAGATCATCTGGGTTCTAATCCTGCAATGATACAAATTTTCTCGCGACGCTTCTGTCTGATCGGACAAAGAATTGCTGTTTGTGCCTTGTAAAAGTATCTGAATCACTTCGTTTAATTTGTATAAGTATTAAACATGATCCATGCAAGTGGATCAGCGTCAGGAAAATTTAATTGACTCAAAATGCGATGTCATACTAACTAAAGGGCTGGAGTAAGCAAGTATAAAAGGTGTTAACAAGCTATACGTAGTAGGTCTCCTCATCACAATAGAGTGCTTCCTCTACATACGAGTCGGAAATGCGAAAACCTTTTGCTCCCGAAGGTGGCCATGCACCTTCGTTCTGGTTGCTTGCCCAGGATGAACGATGGCTATCTTCTGGCCCACCGCGATTCTGTTCCGCCCAGAGGTTCTCTGATACACCATTGTCTGCTGTCCTGGACGAATGCATCTTCAAGTAAATGAAATGCTGCCAAGTTATACAACGTGACCAGTTCTCCCTTCGCAGCATCCAGATAATCCTAGAACGTGACCGGTAGCTGTCACCGTTGCAACTGCAGCTGCGCGATCGCTATGCAAAAAGTAAACATCCATCACAGACTTTTTTTTAACCAATATAAATTACAAGTCATGAATATGAGTATGCAGTGAATGGAAACTACAGTGCTGAGCAATTCTAAGAGTACTGCGGATGGACGTCATTTCTTGCTAGCACCGTGCAGATAAATTGCCTGTAGGGTGCTATAGTCTTAAACTGAACAATCTTGTAGCTGAAGGACGACAGAGAAAAAGCCTTGAGAATGTAAACCGAAATGCACAGAACTGAAACGTGACAGCTTGCGGTTTCCAAGCTCCATAGTAACGTTGCGAATATCTGCAGACACTGGGCGTTCCAGAAGAGGCATGAATGCACCGATACGTGTATTTTCAGATTCCAACGATCGCAAGGCAGCGGATGTTACAAGGGCGTGGTGATTTCCCTACATTAGTGTCAACTAGGAAACACGCTGTTTTGCCAAGCTGTGAACAGCATGTCAGCCAGTACTAAAGATATAAAGAATTGCGCTCTATCAGCATTCGACCAACACTGTACAAAGTTCTTACAAGATTTTAGCTTGCCAGAATGAATACTATATCTGCTTCAACCCCACATCAAGATGCCTTCCGTACATGATTTACTACAATTGACTATATCTTCTCTTTACACAAAAGAGTGAAACAAATTAGTGCCATATATATCAATGTCTTCCTTGTTAGATTTTAGGGATTCGATTCGATCAATCGGTGTGTTCGAGGCTTTAACAAAACACCTACGTAGGAATAGCCGGGCGCTCACAGCCGTGTGTGTGTGTGTGTGTGTGTGTGTGTGTGTGTGTGTGTGTGTGTTTTGTCCTTAGCATAAGTGGTTTGTAAGTCTAGGGACTGATGATCACCGCAGTTTCGTGCCATATCTTTACTAACATTTGAACAAAACATGGAATACAACAAGGCTATTTACAGTAACATAACATATACAAAAGCTCCGCGCCGTTTGTGAGTGTTGTTTAAGAAATCAATTAATTCATCACTGAAAATGGTGACTTTTTTAGTATTTCTAAACCAGCAATGTCTAAATTGAATTGGAAAACAAGGGAATCCAAGTTCTCGGAAAAAAAAACTGCAATTTGCTGTTGATATTGTTCTATTTCGGAATAATACAGAAGAACTTCAAATATCAGTTATAGCAGCTGTCAGTATCCTCTGAAATTCGTTTAAAAATGAACACTGGTAAAACCAAAAGAGTTATGAATGGACATCGGAGGAAATACTTTTACTGGAAGTTTGTAACTGCATAGGGTCAGATAATGTATCCGCGTTAACTGATGAAGAAGACGTCATCAACGTGTCGGAAAACTCGTATACCGGATAATATCTTAATACTTCTGTACTGTAGATAATGAATAATCTGTGGTTATCCTCGTAAATTACAGATTACAAAAACATAATGTACCATCGATCACAGGTCTCTGGCCAAAATTTCGGTCCTTCGGCGCTCACTTGCGAATTTAAACAAAAACGTATACCTCACTATGAGAGTGAAGCTACAGATCACTTTTTAAACACAAAATCCTAATCTATTATATGCGTTCTACTTGTAAAACTATCGTCTTTAACTGAGTCACCACATAATTATTCACGCCACCTACAAATACGAACGCACACTAGACACCGATGCCACGGGTTAAAGCCAACGGGCGGTATCCCGTCTTCAGACGGGCCCAAAATTCTATCAAGAAAGGCTTAAAAGAATGTGTTGTTGGGGTCTTCAGTCCAGAGACTGGTTTGATGCAGCTCTCCCCCCCCCCCCCCCTACTCTATCCTGAGCAAGCCTTTTCATCTCCTCATAAGAACGGTAACCTACATCCATTTGAATCTGCTTACTATATGCGCGTCTTGGTCTCCCCCTGCTATTTCTACCCCACTCCAATGCTAAATTTACGATTTCTCGATGTCTAAGAATGTGTCCTACCAAGCGATCCCTTCTTTTAGTCAAGGTATGCCAGAAAATCCTTTTCTCCCCAATTCTGTTCAGTACCTCATTAGCTACGCGATCCACCCACCTAATCTTCAGCATTCTTCTGTAGCACCACATTTCAAAAGCCTCTATTCTCTTCCTGTCCGCACTGTTTATCGTCCATGTTTCACTCCAGTACAAGGCAACACTCCACACAAATACCTTCAGAAAAGACTTCGTTGCACTGAAATTAATATTCGATGTTAGCAAATTTCTCTTTTTCGAAAATGCTTTTCTTCCCATTGCTATTCTGCACTTTATATCCTCTGTACTGCGACCATCATTTGTTATTTTACTACCCCAGTAACAAAATTCATCTACCACCTTCATTGTTTCGTTACCTAATCTAAGTCCTTCCGCATCACCTGATTTTCTAAGACCGCATTCCATTATTTTTGTTTTGCTTTTAATGTTCATTTTATACGCTCTCTTAAACAGTGTCCATTCCATTCAACTGCTCTTCCATGTCCTTTGCCGTCTCTGACAGAATTACAATGTCATCAGAAAAACGCAATGTTTCTATTTCTTCCCCCTGAACTTTAATCCCTATTCCAAGTTTTTCCTTGCTTTCCTTCAACGCCTGCTCGATGTACAAATTGAATAGCATCGGAGAAAGGCTACAACCCTGTCTTACTCCCTTCCCGACTAATGCGTCCCTTTCATGCCCTTCGAGTCTAATAACTGCGGTCTGGCTTTTGTACAAGTTGTAAATAACTCTCCTTTCCCTGTACTTTACCCCTGCTGACTTCAGAATTTGAAAGAGTGTATTCCAGTCAACATTGTCAGAAAATTTCTCCAAAACTACAAAAGCTAAAAATGTAGGTTTGCCTTTCCTTAATCTATCTTCTAAGATAAGTCGTAAAGTGTGTATTGCCTCCGGGGTTCCTACGTTCCTCCTGAATCCAAACTGATCTTCCCCGATGTCAGCTTCTACCAGCTTTTCTATTCTCCTGTAGATAATTCGTGTTAAAATTTTGCAACCATGACTTATAAAACTTATGGTAAGAATAATGGGACGAAATCCCATTGTCTTTGTCACCAAACTTAAGCTTTATACATAGACACCTCCGTGAACTTGGCACCCGACTTAAATAAATTGTTTTTTACTTTATACAATCTGAAAGAGCTTCGTTTGTAGTGGATTGTAGTACCAAAATTTTTGCTTGTAGTTTTTCGAAAAAAAAAGTCACTCAAAAAACAGCCAGCACCCCACTTTTAAGAAATTACATTGTGTAGGAAATAGTGTGTAGAGGTTTGTAGTGAACGAATTTTCGTTTGTAGTAACTTGTATATCCCACAAAACGTGTTCAAAATGGAAGGCGCGAGGCCCATACTGCTGTGCACTGCACCTGCTGACAGCACCCCACATTCAAGAAAAGTCTTGAAAGTGGGGTGCTGCCAGTTGGTGCAGTGCACAGCAGTATGGGCCTCGCGCCTTGCGTTTTGAACAGATTTGGTGGGATATACAAGTTACTACAAACGAAAATTCCTTCACTACAAACCTCTACATACTATTTCCTACACAATGTAATTTCTTAAAAGTGGGGTGCTGGCTGTTTTTTGAGTGACCCTTTTTTTTCCGGAAAACTACAAACAAAAATTTTGGTACTACAATCCACTACAAACGAAGCTCTTTAAGATTGTATAAAGTAAGAAGCGATTTCGTTAAGTCGGGTGCCAGGTTCACGGAGGTTACATAGACGACTGTATGCGAAAGATTTCATTGTGAAGTGACATTGTTTGAGGCGGTGTAATTCAATTAAAACGACATACAGAGTCGTTTACAAGCGGCTGCTGGTGCAGCGTCGAGTTATACAGGTTTGCGCAGACTGCAGCCGTGGGTTCATAAAGTGAGAGTGAGTGAGGATCGCAACGGCGGCTGTACGGCGCGGCGTGCTGTGCATACGAAGCAGGTGCTGGGCGGGGAAGCCACGGGCGCAGCTAGCCAGGCATCCTAATGGCACGGCCAGACGACAGGTACGACACGGCGTTCCCACGGCTCTCCTAGGCAACCGCCGACTGTGCTCGCTGAAGCCGCACCAAATCACTGTACTCTACACACATTTTAACTTTTTAATAGTTAGTAGGAAAGCGTACTTAACATTTACTGATTTACGGGAAAATCTAAGTAGCTCCCTTTGGTTGTTTGCAGATGACGCCGTCATGTACCGTCTAGTAAAATCATCTCAAGATCAAAACCGACTGCAGAACGAACTGAATAACATATCCGTATGGTGTAAAAATTAGCAATTGACTCTAAATAATGAGAAGTGTGAAGTCGTTCACATGAGTACGAAAAGAAAGCCCCAGGGGAGTGTGATAGGACCGCTAGTATTTTCTATCTATATAAATGACCTGATGGACAGAGTAACTTGTAATTTGCGGCTGTTTGCTGATGATGCTGTGGTGTATGGGAGGGTGTCGTCTGTAACTGACTGTAATAGCATACAGGATGACTTAGACAAAATTTCTAGTTGGTGCGAAGAATGGCAGCTAGCTCTCAATGTAGAAAAATGTAAGGTGATGCGCATGAGTAGAAAAAACAATCCCATAATGTTCGAATACAGCATTAGTAGTGAGCTTCTTGATGCTGTCGCGTCGTTCAAATATCTAGGCGTAACATTGCAGAGCGACATGAAATGGAACGAGCATGTAAGGACAGTTGCGAGTAAGACGGACAGCCGACTTCGGTTTATTGGGAGAATTTTGGGAAGATGTACTTCACCTGTAAAGGAGACCGTGTATAAAACGCTTGTACGACCACGTCTTGAGTATTGCTCAAGTATTTGGGACCCGCAGCAGATCGGTTTGAAGGAAGACAGAGGCGGTTCAGAGGCGAGCAGCTAGATTTGTTACCGGTAGGTTCGACCAATGCCCGAGTGTCACGGAAATGCTCCGGCAACTCAATTTGGGATCGCTCGAAGAAAGACGACGTTCTTTTCGTGAATTTCTGTTGAGAAAATTTAGAGGGCCGGAATTTGAAGCTGAGTGTAGTACGATCTTGCTGCCGCCTACTTACATTTCGCATAAAGATCACAAACACAAGATAAGAGAAATTAGGGCTCGTACGGACGCATATAGGCATTCTTTTTTTTTTTTCCTCGTTCAATTTGGGAGTGGAATAGGAAAGGAAATGCATAGTAGTGGTACAGTGTACCCTCCGCCACGCACCTTACGGTGAATTGCGGAGTATGTATGTATGTAGATGTAGAACCAGAGTCTAACAAAGAGTCACGACACTGCCGGTAGTTTTCTGCAACCTGGCGACTGCAGCGCTGCCAAGCGACCGGGTCGCAAGAACATACCGAGAGGCGAGAAACCATTGCGGATTAGATATGGAGTCTAACGACACGTTTAAAATGCGACTGCATTTCGGAGCTTATTGCGGCGCGATAATTGTAGTTAGAGGAAAACTAAGAAAATGTACATCTTCTCAAATATGAAAAGCTTTTACAATGTAGGATAAAGTACAGTTTGTTAAATTTTAAGGGTGTATGGTATCGATAAAACACACACACACACACACACACACACACACACACACACACACACAGACAGAGAGAGAGAGAGAGAGAGAGAGAGAGAGAGAGAGAGAGAGAGAGAGAGAGAGAGAACTGACCCAGTATTTTTCTTCAATGTTGTTTTTGGTAGTCTACTGACAGGTTTAAAGACATCAAAACAAATTTTTGCCCAGCAGTCTACTATTGGTTATGCAGCAATGATAGTCGGAAGTTAACAGTGTTTTGTTTGTACAAAATGTAAAATAAAACGCAACTAAGTGTAGTTTAACGTCTACAGCCAAACTCAGATTTTAGCAGGAAAAGATTCTTAAAGATTTACAGTACCTTTACGTTCCTGGGGAGTAGCTACGATGAAAACATGACAGGAATAGCACATGCAAGCCATCTGAGCAAGAGTAAATCGAAAAGGGTTTTTATAAGACGTAACACTTAGTCCCTAAGAATGTAAAAATCGTGTCTAGTACCAGTATCAAATGTATTAAGATGTTCAAAATCTGCAGAAAAAATACATGTGGAACGTGTAACTACGTACCAGTACCTTGTATAACTATAAATCAGTTGCTTTTGAACTTAAACACACCAGGTTACAATTCGCTTCTTGTCTTAAATCGTTATCATTGCGACCTTGATAGTGTGAACATATGTATTACAATGCACTGGCATATTATTACAAACTGACTTCAACAGGAAACTGTATTTTCCTTTAATAATGTTTTCAATTTGTGTCACGAAATACAGTACCACGTTTAATGCCTAGGAAATACATAAACAACAGCAATAATAAATTCTTCGTTTCGGTAGTGCCAGTTTCTGCTACTGAGCTTGCTACCCAGCCGCTTGGAGCGCTAGTATCGCTTCAGCTGTCAAATGGTTGCATTTTTTCCCTACTGAGTTTCGCGACTGTGTTTTAGACTGTGGTTAAAGTTTGGCTATCTTCTAATATATAAAGCAGAGTATCCGTATATTTGCACGTGTTGCATACAAATCTACAGTTTTGTTCCAATCTTTACGAAATGCTGTACACGTAAGCTTCAATCCACGAGGACGGTCGCCGTATGTGTAAGAACATACGATATATAGTTCACGATATATGACGTCAGAAACAATGAGATGCGCGAAAAACTGCTGCATTTTGCGACAATGCTGCTCATTTTCTCCTAAACCATTGGACCGATTTCAACCAAATTTCGCACACACATTCCTTACCGTGAGGAAACAATTGCTGCACAGTTAAGAATCACATACGGCACATGGTTCAAAGGATATTACGTCATAACCAATAGAAATCGCAAAAAATGCCATATAATGCGGCGAGACTTTCGAAATACACTGTATGAGAATGACAGTACTTAGCGACTTGCAACAAACTTTAAACATAATTTCAAACTTTTATTAAATTTTTTCTCGCTGACAACCATAGGAAAATGATGAAAGGAAAAAAGTTTCTCGCTTACTACTTTTCCGCTGTTTATGGAGTAAAACTACGGCATTCGGTATGACGTTACAATTTATAATTTCTATACTACAAATTGTAGCCGCAGGAAATTTTACAGACAGTATACACGCATATAGTTGAGTGTACCTTCTAAATTGTATCACAGTATGATACGTAGTTCATCAGATATGAGCACAAACAGTAACGATCATGGAAAACCGCTTCTTCTCGCACCAAGTTTTAATCTTTTATTTCTTTACTACTAACTGTATTCCCAACAGATTTTACAAACGTACAAAGGAATATATCCTGAAAAATACCAGAAAAAAAATAAATACCCGGGCAACGCCGGGTTTTCAGCTAGTTTACAAGATAAATCAATCAAAAGTGAAGGGCGTAATCTCTACAAAATGCCTAGGAAATACTATTACTTCAGATTTAAAATCAGGTGGGTTTGACGGAGGACATCGAAAGAGTCCAAAGAAGGGCAGCTCGTTTCGTATTGTCACGATACAGGGGAGACAGCGTTACGGAAATGATACAGGATCTGGGATGGGAATCATTACAACAACGGCGCTTATCGCTGCGGCGTGGGCTACTTACGAAACTCCAATCGCCAACATTCTCCTCCGAATGCGAAAATACATTGTTGACTCCCACTTACATAGGTAGAAATAAACAGAATAAAATACGAGAAATCAGAGCTCGAACGGAGAGATTCAGGTGTTCTTTCTTACCGCGCGCTATTCGAGAATGGAATGGGAGATAAATAGTATATCGGTGGTTCGATGAACCCTCTGCCAGGCACTTAAATGTAATTTGCAGAGTATCCCATGTAGACGTAGATGTAGAAAAAGCTTTTAACATGGTTGATTGGAAATTGCTGTTCCAAACAATGAGGGAAATAATATTGATTGGACAGATAAAAGATTAACTTGGAACCTGTATAACAGGCACCAAACAGAACTGAATAGTGTCAAGAAAAAGCATAAATAAGGAGGGGTGTAAGGCAAGGTGGTCTATTGTAGAGCTAAGACTTTTCACAGACCAGCACAAAGGTGTCATGAATCACGTGCCCAGCCTTTAGGACAAAGAGAGTGGGCATAAATAAAATAATTCTTACATTTCTGACGTCGGATTCCAATCTAATGAAAAATGACGATTCGTTTGAAGTATCTTTGGCTTGTTCGATACTATCGTTTCGATATATATCCTTTGGACTCCGCTGCCTGGCTCTGTAATACATCTTCAAAATTACCCAAATGTCAACCGTTTCGATTGTATAGACGTTTCGTATCTTTTCATTAGAACACCCTTCGTATTTTATTTGTATTATTACAATAATGTTGGTGAATAAGTACATTTTTAATAGGTTTCCTTTGTAATGTGGTATATGAAGTGAAAGATCCGATAATGAGACTAATCCGCGAAACAGGTCATCTGCATAAAAACTGTAAACGATCCTGGCTGCTTTCCATACAGTAATAAACTTTCAGCATCGTCAAATGTCTAGGCTCCAATTCTGTTCAATACATACAGGAATGACCAACCCACAGCACCCCAATGACACAAGCTGGTTGTATGCCGATAACGTCCGTCTACTTCTACACGCGTACTCTGTAAATCACAATTTAGTGTCTGGTAGAAGGTTCATCGAACAGCCTTCAGACCGTTTACCTATCACTCCATTATCTGACAGCGCGCGGAAACAAAAAGCACCTAAATGTCTCCGATATAGAGCTCTGATATCGAAGGAGATTAGAATGAAGTGAAGATGGCGTTATCTATACTGAGCACAGACGTAGATTGAAGCGTGTCCGCCAGCTTTGTCAGTAGTAGAATGCAATTTCTCCATTAAAACTATGCAGTAAACCGACCCTCTTACTATTAATGCAATTGACAACCAGTGCAGAGTGTGTACTTTGGAATACTTTCGTGGATATCTAATCATATATTTGACAACTTAACGCTAATATTCAATATTTTAAAATGGTGTACATAACGGCAAAATCGCGGACCTTTTATTCCTGATCTAAGTGACAAGCATCAGCACTACGATACAAATAATTCAAGACACAGCAAAATGGCAGCGGCAGGCTTAACTATCTCACTGTAAGGGATGTTTCTAAACCTAGTGGACCAAACCGCTATGCTCTTCAGTCCCCAGACTTACAAAATTTCTGAACTTACACTAAGAACAAAACACACACACACACACACACACACACACACACACACACACACACACGAGGGAGGACACGAACCCGCGACAAGCAGCCGCCCAACTCGAACATTGACCATGCGGCTTAATGGTGTCTCTCTGTATCCCGATTTCCTTGGATTAATCTTATTTTATTTTGATGATCATGTCGCGTGAGACGATAACGCATTATCGCACTGGCGATCGAAATCTCTGAAGTACGTTCCAGCGCAACGAAAAACGCCATTGTAGCGATTCCCACTCCAAGTCGTGTATCGTATCGGTGAATCTCTTCTCTGTATTACGATAGTACAAAACGTGACGCCCTTCTTGTTCTCTTTCGAGGTTCTCCGTCAATCCTACCAGTGCTTGCCGTCTCTTCAGTAGCCTCCCACCTCCCCCAGGGGTAGCAAAGAGTTGCTCTGATTGATTCATAGGGGAGGAGGGGGGGGGGCGGTCGCAGGAGAAAGTAGTTGCACCATGAAACAACCAACTCAGAGCACGTTTGAATATTAGGGCTACGGTAATACAGTCCTAATAAAATTGAGGAAACTAAATTATGGAATCTGATCACGGCTCTACAACTACAGAAAAGCTGCGGCCGCATATATGTGATTAGGTTAATTTTATTTACTTCTTGGTTAAATACAATACAATACCGTACACGGAGGCACGCTGCAGTCGAAACACTTTGCTGTGGGCAATGAAATTTTGTCCCTGATCGACCCTCACTTTGCGAGCAAAACACGGTAATGTTCATGAAGAGAAATCGACAACCCACGCCAGATACCATCTGATTCTCCTGTGTTTTGATTCTGCCATGATTTAACACTGATTGCTAAATAATTATGAAACTAAATAATTCGGTCCCCATTTAATCTCCGAATGTTGGGTGGGTGTACCTTCCTTGGAAAGCATTTCCGGTCACATATCCATCCGAATTATATCGAGGGTGGTTTACCATCGTTTACAACTAATATAAATCTAAAGACAGTTCAAATTTTACCAGATGGAATCCCAAATTTTTGAGATTGATGCTGCCACCTGGAAAGTAGGAGTAGTAGATATTTGCACCGCTAGGTGGCGAGAGCCGTATATCTGATGCGTCAGTGTGCAGAGTGGCATGCAGTTGGGAGAAGTGTTGCGTGTCCACAGCACTGTTTGGTGTGTGGCGATCTTACTATGGATTCACGAACAGAACAGCGCGTGTGTACCAAATTCTGTGCGAATGTCGGGAAAAGTGCATCGGAGACCCAGAGACAAAGCAAAAATCGTCTCAGTGGAACAGTCCGGGCTCTCAGAGACCCTAAAAAGCGAGACAGGTGAAGAGCATTATTTTTTTCATACCAAAGGAATTGTGCACAAAGAATTTGTCCCACCCAACCAAACAGTGAACCGCATACTACTGGCGTCAAGCGACGGCTCCGTGGAAACTTTCAGCGACGACGGCCCGAACTGGCTGCAGCATCTCAACGCACCCTGTCGCACGTCCTTGCTCACTAGAGTCTTTTTGACAAAAATCAACATAACCGTTATCCGTTGTACCCACCCACCGTACTCGCCAGATGTGACACCTTGAAACTCGGCGCTATTCCCAAAACTGACACTCAAGTTGAAAGGCCGTCGGTTCGACACTAGAGGATTCAAGAAGCATCGCTGGCGTTGCTACACACCCTGAAAGAACAGAACTTCCTGTCAACGTCTGACCAGTGGCAGAAGCTCTGGGACCGATGTGCACGTGCTGATGCCAACTACTTCCAGGGAGATGGTGACTATTAGTCCAAAAGTAAGGTCTTCAACAGATGGCAGCACCATTCCCAAAAATTTTAGATAGCACCGGAACCGCTCACTTGTATAAAACACCGGGTCACCAACTGGTACGTAAAACTGTCAGTTACATACAACTAGCTGTAAACCCGGCGTTGCCCGGGTGTTTATTTATCCTACACACTCTTAATCCACATCCCTTCCCTCCTCTCTCTGCATCCACCTCTTCCTCTCCCATCTCTGTTCGTTTCCACGTTTTCTTCTCTTGGCAAAGTTTTCTACAAGGTACTCCTCTCATGTACCATACAAACATTTATCTACCCAGTGATCTTCCTCTTCATTTAAAGGTCATGGGTGCAAAAATTCATAAAGATTGAAGCAAAACTATGTATTTTGTAAAATTCCGTAACTACCCTTCACGATGCACCGAACGAAATTTTATAGAGACAGTAACATTCCTCTTGTTTTAAGGTAGAGTGTGCAAAATTTCATCAACATCGGAACAAAACTATAGATTTCTATGCAATAGAAACGCAGGGTCACATTGAAAAACGCACTTTGTTCTCTAATATTCTAGTTTTATTTCATACAACCCTTGTTCTGAGAATAACGAAAACAACAAAAAAGGATCTGTGACATCGGTCGAGCAGTTGTCAAGGTATTTAGGGATCTATTTTTATGTTGCAAAGTACCCTTCCCCGTGCACCGTATAAAAATTAAGGTAGACGGTGACATTCCTCTTGTTTTGAAGGTCAAGCGTGCGAAATAACGTGAAAATCGGAATGAAGCTGTAGATTTCGTGAGTCTGTAGACGTATGCTCCGCCATGACGCTGTCACAAAATACTTTATTAGCTCGCGTTTTCTACCTATAAACTATATGCCTGCCAAATTTCTGCTTCATAGGTGTAGTTTTCGACATTTCATGTTTAGTCAATGAGTGTCCTTTCGCTTTTATATAGACAGAGATTAAGCAAACAGATTGCTTGAGAATTAAGGGAGACTTGCAGACAAAAATTAATAGTAACATGCAAATATGTAATGCTAACTTTATTTGATACACGGTCATGCCTGATGCGACATTTTTTACGGCATCTACAGTGAAACATTTGTGAGCGGTCGACTTCTTTTCTTCATTGTGTGTGTGTGTGTGTGTGCGCGCGCGCGCGTGTATGGCGGGGGTGGGTGCATTAGTTACAAAACACTTCATAAACGTCCGAAACTACATGCAAACTTTGTTGCAGGTCCCTAACTACTCCCATTTTCCAATAATTGACGCATAAATCCGGGTATTCTCTCGAGGTGGCGTCTATGACGTCATGTCTCCTGAGCTATGTGTCGTGCTCTTTTGTGTGAAGAACCTTCGTGGGCGTACGGTGAACAGTTCAAAGTTTAATCGCCATCGAATGAATGGTTTATGAACACACAGGACATACCAACATTCATTTCATATACATGATAGTCTAGCTGAGAACCCAACGTTGCCCGGGTATTTATTTATTTATTCCTGCCTTGAGTTAGTACTTCTCCTATCCCTCCCTTTTCTCCCTGTCCATCTCTTTTCTAAAAAAACATGCTACATTTATCGAAGAATAAATAACTAATTAGGCTGTCTCGTATAATGTGCAAAACAAAGTGCAGTATCCAAACAAAGGCAGATAGTAATCAAAATACACATGACATAAAATGCGTACGATCTCATATTTATTGATTTATATGTAGTAGAATTGTATCATTTTTCAGGTATATATTCATTTGTATAAGTACTGCATGTCGGTAAAATTTCTTGGGCATACAATTAGCAGTGAAGAAGTAATGGATTAAAACTTGGTGCATGATGGGACGGTTTTCCATTAACGTTACTGTTTATGTGCTCATATCTCATGAACTATGAGTCGTACTGTGATACAATTTAGACGTTACTCTCAACTATACGCGTGTATATCGTCCGTAAAATTACCTGCGGCTATAATTTAAAAATTGTAACGTCATACAGAATGGCCTAGATTTACACCATAAATAGCGCAAAAATAGTAAGCGAGAAACTTTTTTCCTTTCATCATTTTGCGAAGGTTGTCAGCGAGAAATAGTTCAAGAAAGATTTGAAATTATATTTAAAGTTTGTTGCAAGTTGCCAAGTACCCTCATTCTCATACAGTGTATTTCGAAAGTCTCGCCGCATTATATGGCATTTTTTGCGATTTCTATAGTTTATGACGTAATATCTTTTGAACCATGTGCCGTATGTGTTTCTTAACCATGCAGCAATTGTTACCTTGCGGTAAGGAATGTGTATACCAAATTTGGTTGAAATCGGTGCAATGGTTTAGGAGAAAATGAGCAGCATTGTCGGAAAATGCAGCAATTTTTCGCGCATCTCATTGTTTATGACGTCATATCTCGTGAACTATAATCGTATGTGATTCTTACACTTGCGGCGAACCGTCCTCATGGATTGAAGCTTACGTGTACAAAATTTCATACAGATTGAATCAAAACTATAGATTTGTATGAAACATGTACACATATACGGACACACTGCTTTCTTATATATTAGATAGGTGTCGTGGCTTGATGAGAGGGACGTCCTCGTTGCGTACGCACCTCGGCCAGAACGGCGGAGGTGAAGAAACACGAGCTGACAAACAGGCCCTGGTAAGCGGAGACGGCCGTGTAATGAGTAAAGCCGGACACCGCCTGTCCTCCTGACAACTGCAGGGCCGACTCGGCACTGGCCAACTCAGCCAGTACAGACAGCATTTCATGACAGCCAAACAGTTTCATCATTTTATAATGAACAGTTACTTCCCTGAGGTGAAGCTCGCGTCTTATTTTGAGGCGGCATACCTGTTTTTATGAGTGAAAGTTTACGCAACAGCCATACAGCAATTCAGCGAATACTCACAGCATTTATAGTGAGTCAAGTAATATATACAGGTTGTTACAAAAAGGTGGCCAAACTTTCAGGAAACATTCCTCACACACAAAGAAAGAAAATATCTTACGTGGACATGTGTCCGGAAACGCTTGATTTCCATGTTAGGGAGCTCATTTTATAACTTCTCTTCAAATCACATTAATCATGGAATGGAAACACACAGCAACAGAACGTACCAGCGTGACTTCAAACACTGTTACACGAAATCTTCAAAATGTCCTCCGTTAGCGAGGATACATGCATCCACCCTCCGTCGCATGGAATCCCCGATGCGCTAATGCAGCCCTGGAGAATGGCGTACTGTATCACAGCCGTCCACATTACGAGCACGAAGAGTCTCTACATTTGGTACCGGGGTTACGTAGACAAGAGCTTCCAAATGCCCCCATAAATGAAAGTCAAGGGGGTTGAGGCCAGGAGAGCGTGGAGACCATGGAATTGGTCCGCCTCTACCAATCCATCGGTCACCGAATCTGTTGAGAAGCGTACGAACACGACTGAAATGTGCAGGAGCTCCATCGTGCATGAACCACATGTGTCGTACTTGTAAAGGCACATGTTCTAGCAGCACAGGTAGAGTATCCCGTATGAAATCATGATAACGTGCTCCAGTGAGCGTAGGCCCAATCAAGACAACAATTCCTGCCCAAACGTACACAGAAAATCTGTGTTGATGACGTGATTGCACAATTCCGTGCGGATTCTCGTCAGCCCACACATGATTATTGTGAAAATTTACAATTTGATCACGTTGGAATGACGCCTCATCCGGAAATACTAAAATAAGCTCTAACATGAAAATTAATTTCCGGACACATGTCCACATAACATTTTCTTTCTTTGTGTGTGAGGAATGTTTCCTGAAAGTTTGGCCGTACCTTTTTGTAACATCCTATATATTTCTTCCGTGGCACGTGAAAAGAAGCGTATATAAACAGAAGAGAATCATTTTCATTTTACTGAAATCAAGGACTAAAATACATTCATACGGACAGTAATGTTAACAAACAATTGCAATAAATTAATACAAGGCTACTTCATAAAGTAATTAACCCGCTCCTGTTTAGAGCCTGAAAACGTGGCCTGATAAACAAAAATTAATATTAAGGAGGGGGCAGTTGGTCCTTCCCTTAAAGTCGTCTGTGTATAGAGCTAAGTTTGGTCTCTCAGACGATGGATTTTTGTCCCATTATCCTTTTCAGCTTTTCTTGTTAGAATTTTGTCTTTTCTACTGTTCTCTTCCTGCACTTTGGTAACATGATCAGTGGGAATTAATATCTTGGCTCTGACAACGAGTTTTGATGGATATCCCGGCACGAAAAGCCATACGATCATTATAGTTTCCGCAGTTTCGACTAATAAGTTAAGGAGAAACAATTTTAACCTGGCTGTGAAGATAACTACCAGACATTTCTATGGGTGGCTCATATGCTCCGTGTAGAGAAAGAGAGAAAGTAGGCATGTATGTCTCAGATCCTACTTTGAAGGCCACAACTGCTGAACTAATTTAATTCTGTAGTATCTAAACGTTTAGTATCAGTTTTTAGATCCCGTACGCAGTTTTCCTGTGGGAGCCCAGGAAGACGCCTCCAATAAATAGTCACCAGCCAGCATTGGGAAAATAAATTTCGACCGCGAATGCGCCCAACCATTCATAGAACACCCGATAATACAGAAAGTAGTCCGTCGCATTACCAAACACACACACACACACACACACACACACACACACACACACAAAGAAGTTGCACTCTGCGGGAAGTGACGTTTTAATAGAGAAAAATTAAGATAGCAATACCATAGAAGGGATATTATGTGTAATTCAATGACGTCTGTGTATTATTACATTTTCAGTCGATAGTGCCAAAAATTATCGCAGAACACACGGCAATACTGAAGGTATCGATACCACCCGTCTGCTTTGACCCATGACGTCATGAGCGGGGACATTACATAAAAACCTACCCACGCGGAACACAACATTCCGAAACACGAAACAAAACTTTCCATTACACATAAATTTTCCTTCTCCACAGGTGCGGCAAAAACAGTAGGGGAGAGGTACAAAATCTTACGGAAAATGACTTCTCCTGCCCCCCGACTATAAAAATACGCTGATTCCACAGTAATTTTGTCCGGTTACGTCTAGTACAATAAAGAAACTATTAAAATCGAAAATATGTTCACCGCTAACATGCTTTGTGAATGTGGTCCACACGGTTGTCGCCAGCAAAGATCGCTGCTGTTCAACAATAGAGTACCTTCTGCTGCTTCTCTACGGTGGACAGACAGGTGCCGAAGCAAAACTGCATAATGGAAGGTTTAATGAACCAAGTGATAAAAATGGTATATGATTGATGGCTTCCGATTTTTGCTGATTTCTGTCAACCAAGGACCAGAGTAAGTAGCAATAGTGGGAACAGGCGGCAGACGGATTGTAATTTACTCGCGAGTCCAGTAGATATTTTTGCTTTGTACGTTGTATGTAAATATCTGTCGTTGATTTTGGAGCCTCAAGACCACTGGAATTATGTATTACGCACTTCGATGCTATGCTGGCGGTAATAAAACCAACATGTTCAAAAGGACACCAGAACAGGTCTCAAGCAGATCCACAGAAAATAAAAAAAATGTGTTTTAATTCAGATTTTTAGAAACTTTTAAACTGATGATGTATTTACTTCGGTGATACATTAACAAATATTTTTCAATAATGCTTAATTATCATTACTGAACACACAAGAAAATAAAATTTGCTAAAAGAGCTTATAAAAAGTTTCAACAATTTAACAGGTGTGGAGGAGATCAGCCTTCGCAATCCTCAAAGGTGCTGAATAGTACTGCCAGCTCTTACAACGTTCCGCCAAGGTAATTGGAAACGGAGCGTAAGCTCTGATTGGGTCAAGGATGGGGAATGAAATCCACAGTATCTTTATAAAAAAAAAAATACCAAACCAGCCTTCGCCTCACTACAGGAAAGACGCTCTATCTGGATTCCTTGAAGAGGATTTTTACGTGCTTCTCTATAATGTGAGATTATTGTCTTAATCGTTACTCATTTCGGAGAAGATACAAATGTTTTATAAATTTTGGTCAAATTTCAGCTCTGCCTAACTCGCTAGCTTTGTTTGTGTTATTACCACGTCGCTCCCACTTCATAAGAAACACGCATGTCAAGAAATGTAAACATAAGCCATGACCAAGACTTCCCCAAGGATAAACGAGACGCGAGACAATGTGTCTCAGTTGCACTTTATTTTATACACAGCGACATAAAGATGCACTATCAAATCCTGATAACCCACCAAAAGCTAAGATAGCAATCATGTCCAAGTTAATTAATGTAAAATTGTTTGCACACTGATGCGGATAATCTTATATACGGTAATACGCGATGTATGTTGATTCTTACCTCACAGTGTATACAATTCTCACTATTTCTCCTTTGTGTGAATATAATTTGTCTGAATTGTGGCATTAGGACTACGTGTAATGAATGCATCTATAAGCCTGGGAATCAATTTCTAAGACTACACCATTGCTAGAAAGAGGTTTTAAAGGTGAAATAAGTTCAGAAATGTACTTAATAAATACTGTGTCTGCAGATAATTTGTTGTTTCGGCGTGAAAAACAAAACAGATTAAACATACATCGAAAATATAAGTTTTGCCCAAAGCGAGATTACATTAGACAGACATCACGACTACTGTTGTATAAAATTGTTCCTCAATATTAATAAGAAATTTCTCTTGCACCCACTTTCCCCTTATTTTACTATTTAAAACGAGTCCAGCAAAATAAACATTCAAAGCCTCAAATTATTCCTTCTGCAGCGTGTTCGCTTACTTTGACAGGGACTGACGATAACTATCTACAAACTACAATAGTGGCAGAAAGAGCTGCTTGTGAGGAAGTATACAGTCTCATTTAACTTTAGGTCATGAGTAACATCTGAATACTATCACGAACGATGAACGTTATCTATTGAGGGGGCACCTTTATACCTAAATGTTTGGTAAACAACACCTGTCATTTCGTTAGTCAGCTATTAATCTATTGCAGGTCAGGTGGTTAATCGTGTACAGAGAACATTACCTCCCTAATCCCTAAAAAGTAACACGTATTACCTATTGCACAGTTAAAGACCGTCTTTTCAGCAGTCACTATTTTTCTAAATAGTAAAATGGACAAAAATTGATAATACGGTTTTACTGGTAAAAATCACATGAATCACATTCTAACTCTTCTCGATCAAATTACTTTTTGTTTCCTGGTAAATGTCCTAAAGACCTAATGACACCGAAAAAAAAACAGGGAATTTTCATTTCATATTTATTTCTAGTTGACAGTATTTTCTATGAGGATTTAAACTTTTTTTCCCCCACTCGAAATTAGTTTCGCCTATCCTACAAATCTGAAGCATTCATTCATAATTAAAATAAACTGAGTTTGAAAAATATTAGCTAACAAGACTATCAACATAGCTTGTACCAAAACATTTGTGAATCATACTTCCAGCGATGTATACATGCTTTCGCGCCTACACGCGCGCAGCTTTAACAACTTCGAGTAAATACTTCGACGAAATATAAATTTTCTGCAGCACCACACATTACGGCGAGTTAAAAAAGTGTGCAGTAAGATCTAAAAAACACTCAAACTA
Source organism: Locusta migratoria (assembly GCA_026315105.1). Classification (NCBI taxonomy): domain Eukaryota; kingdom Metazoa; phylum Arthropoda; class Insecta; order Orthoptera; family Acrididae; genus Locusta; species Locusta migratoria. The sequence continues at coordinate 250,540,645 of CM048744.1, read as the reverse complement.
AACATAAATTAATAATACGATAAAGCTGAAACACACAATATTTCAAAACATTCTTCATAAGTTCAACTGACGAACTAAAAAGCACTAATGCTGTCCGCTCCACACGTTTTCCACTTTGTACCGCATCTGTAGAACATATTAATCTCAAACCAATGCACTGTTCTTACGTTCCCACGCTGTCAAAAGCACGACTACTACAATATATCTCTTACCTGATTCTTTTCAAAATTCTCTCTCTCCAATTCCAGCCCGGTTTTGCGCTGCTGCAAAACCCTCGGAAGCGATAGCGACGACATGTCCTGTAAATTTAAAACTCTGTAATTTCGAAAACCCGGAGCACACCACACAACACAAGCCTCCACTCGCTACTGACGACTGAGATCAAAACATATGCGTCCAAAGTTGCTAGTAGCAAGCAACCACAACAGAGTTTCAGTAGTCTCTGGCGGCACCGCCAGCGCCGTGGCGGCCATTCGCCGAACTACAGCTGGTGGCGGCGCTTAGTTTGAAAGGTTTTTCAGCTACGCGAAGTAAGTCGCTAAGTTAATTTAGTAGTGAAAGGTAATTGCACAATTATTTGATTCTGTAAATTTTCGTTGGCGGTTTGATGCAGCGGTAACATGAGGTCTATGTAGTATGAAAACCTGCTTTGAATACTCTTTTAGTTTTCCGTAGGTTTCTTGGAATACCAGTAGATTATTGCCACGAGTAATTTTCGTCTCTCGTACTTGTAGATGAAAAAGGGAGAAAGTACAAGGTAGTGCACACATAACTGTCGGATTTAAGTGCACTCTTACCGGAGGATAATAATCCGATAGTAAAAGCAGTTATCATTTAATAGTATATTCACGCTTACCTAGAGCGTAAATAACAAAAATGGAACAAAATCATAACATGCGAGGGTACCAATGGGAAAACACAGGTAGACTATCTTTATACAGATGATTAACGAAGATATGTAAAACTAACAAAAAAAAAGAAAAAAAAAAAAGAAAAACATATAAACATAGGTCCGCAAATGTTTAGTTACGGCTAAAGAACGATTTTGCCTGAAATTTAGCTACCTCGCCAATATGAAGTCGTCGAAAAATTGTACGAGGTTACAGTAAAGTACGATTTCCATTTTCTGTTTACTGATCTGGTGAATCTAATAAAACATGTTTCAGATGTGTATTTGGAATTTCTGGAAAGCTACTGCAGATACAAGTCTGAGACATGTTTTATTCGATTCACCAGATCAGTAACAACAAAATAAATGGAAAAAGTGCTTTGCGGTAAGTTTGAACAGTTTTGCGGTGGCTTCATATTACCGAGATTGCTAAGTTCCAGGCAAAATCTTTTATTAGCCGTAACTCCTTAATGCTTTCGGACCCACTGGCTACAAATGTGTACGTAACTTCTCGGGTGTCTAAGATGGTTCAGAGGCATTTTTTCTCAATGGAAAGAAGGTTTATACGACACCTGAGTGTTCAATCATTTCATCATGCACAATTACTGCCACCTGCGGAAGATCACTATAAAAATATTAAGAAGCGAGTGTTGCACTGCGCAGCAGTTTGCAAACTTCAAAGAACACGGAAATTGTGGGTAACTTGTATTCTACTGCATAACTGGAAGTAGTAGTTGTTATTTTGCGATGTAGTTAATCAACGATCAGTTTATTTAGTACAACATTGGCACTACAAAATTAATTAATGTAGTCCTTAAAAAAAGCCTTGTTTTTCAGTATACGCAGTGTTGTAGTATGAAAATGGGTGCATATAATTACATAAATCTTGCTTCTAAAATCATTGAAAATGTAACTTAAGAGTATTACAGCATTAAAAATAACTTCCTTGATAGAGAAAAATATCAGGTCTGAAAGGGTTAATGAAATATTTGCCGACTTATGTTTATATGAACTTTGTTCTTTAGTTTTACTTGTAGAATAAAATATTAAAATATGTGCATATCTTCGTAAGTCACCCTGTATATTCTTTCTGTATGTGTGTATGTCATTTAACTCCTAAACAGACCACCCGATTTTGATGAAATTTTATGTGATCTCAGAATGGTTTAGACTCAACTGCACCCGGTAAGTGGAGCTAAAAAAATTGAAACAGTTGAAACTGGCGTTGTATGGGCATCGCCACTTCGTATAATATTAGTATTTTACGCGCTACCATACAGTTCTACCGTTCGTACGCTGCAAACACAACAAGAGGAACGACACTGTGTACATAACAATTCGTACGGGTGCATGGCGGAGGGTAGTTCACAGCAGATTCTGACAATGAAATTTCACATGAGCTTCAGAACAGTACATAAGATTTCATATGTGGATTCTTTACTCCAGACTTCAAGGCAGTTCAATAGATCACAATTAAAATGTCAGATATGTGCAACGTTTCATATATAGGGGAGGGAGGAAATCAACAGAGAGATGGCATAGGAGGATACTTAACAGCCATATACAACCGCTCGTTCAAAGGAGGATCTGTACCAAAAGACTGGAAAGTTGCACAGGTCACACCCATACTCAAGAAAGGCAGTAGGAGTAACCCACTAAACTACATGCCTATTTCATTGACGTCAATATGCACCAGGGTTTTGGAACATATTCTGTATTCAAATATTCAAAATATCGTTCATGCGAAACACAACCAGCTCTTTACTCTCACGAAGTGATGAGTGCTGTAGACAAGTGATCTCAAATTGATTCCATATTTCTTGATTTCCAGAAGACTTTTGACACCGTACCTCACAAAACGGCTTTTAATCAAATTGCGTGGTTATGGTATATCGCCCCAAATTTGCAATTGGATAGGGGATTTCCTGTCAAAGAACACACAGTTTGTAGTAATCGATGGTAAGGCATCGACTAAAACAGACGTGATATCGGGCGTTCCACAGGGTAGTGTTATTGATTCTCTGCTGTTCCTTATTTACATAAACGATTTGGGAGAAAATCTAAGCAGCTCTCTTAGATTGCTTCAGATGGCGCCGTCATTTACCTTATAGTAAAATCATCTGATGACGTGCAAAATTCGTCATGGTAACGTTTGGATCAACGTGAACGACTTGAATTATCGCGAAATAGCAGCATCATATAAAACTAAATTCTCAGCTGGACTCGAAAATATTTACATGCTTTTTATGGAAGGATATTGATAATGTTTAACAATATTCTTTGAAATAGTTAAGCGTGTTTAGCAATCATCTGAATGTGAAGCTATTTTTAGAAAGTAAACTACTATAGAGTCAATTTGGTCTGACGTTTGTACAAATGTATCAAGGTATATAAAATAATATCAAAATTTTACTCACCATTGATTTCATGTTATATAAGTAGCACAGGAAAAAGATGGGAACCAGCTGAAAAATACTCCTGCCGGAGCACAGAAAAGGCGAATATGTTCTCTGACACAAAGTGTGGAACCAGCTGCCTCAATCCTCATTCCGACTTCCTCGCCTAAAATTTTGGCATGCGAACATATTCGCGCTTTTTTAGGCTGAATGTGAGTAGGACAGAGACAGTGCAACAGGCAGAGAGAGCCATATATGATGGAACAGAGAAAGTGTCAGTTCAGGCGAAAGACATATGCTTGTAAACAGCCGTGGTAAGCGAAACGAGATGTCGGAAGTCAGGAACAGTGGCAACAACAAACTAAGACAAATGCAGATAGTAGCAACTGGAGCAAAAGAGAAAACAGTAGGAAGCTGAGACAAATGGAGACCATGCATAAAGCATGAGCGTGCGGCTCTCCAATAGTATAGCACGAAACAATTTGTCCATTTTTTCTCAACCCCAGTACCCACGTGGTAAAGTTTTCCCGCCTACAGGTCAAACCCCAAGCAAACCATCCCCATGGACATAGTGTAAAGGAGACAATCGTGATTGAAGACAATGAATGACGACTCTAAGTGAGAAAGAAAGGATACTGGCAACAGGACAGGAAGCGAATCGGACAACGTCAGGGGGGCAGAGAGACGATGAAAGTGGCAGAAACAGACAGCGGTGAGGAATCGCGAGGGAAAGGGATGAAGGCACTGAAAGTTTGACACAGACAGAAAGCGGCAGTGGGAGAGACAGCAAACAAATGAACAGAGACATATATAGACACTGACAGTGAGACGACATTGCTGACGATGACGGCTTAACTGGGCAAACGTATTTACAAAGTTATGTGCTAAAAATGCGCGAATATATTCGCATGCGAAACTTTTTGGTGAGGAAGTCGGAATGAGGATTGAGGCAGCTGGCTCCACACTTTTGTGTCAGAGAACATATTCGCCTTATCTGTGCACCTTCAGGAGCATTTCTGAGCTGATATTCTTTCTGACTGTATTTTAACAAATAGCCAAATTTATTTGATATGAGTTTAGCTTTGACAAACATACTCTTTTTTGAACTTTTACCTCTTTAAACTATTATCTTAATGTCTCTCCCACATTTTCATTATATTTTTCCGTAAAAATATTATCACCTGTCTTGCCTTGGTAGATTCAAAGTTTATTTTCTTTGCCTGTACTGTTTACAAATGAGTATAGCCTAGAAGCAACATAGCATACATTTGGCTTTCGAACAAGTGACTGTAGCCTGGATGGAACACAGCGTACATTTGGCGTTCGTAAATCAGTCACGTGACACAGTAAAAAACACGTCGTTCTTGGGACAGTGAATGTTAATCTAATGTCTAAAAATGCCATGTTAGCAGTTGACACCTTCCATCGATGGTAAGAGAATTAGGGATTACTCTCGCAGCTGTTCGCTGTAGCGTAATGGGCGACGAATTATACGAACACGTTAGACCAGGGGCTCCCAAACTTTTTTGTCCCGTAGACCCCTTGCCAACTTTTTCTGCCCTGTGTAGACCCCCTGCCTTTTGTGTACTTCATTTTTTACGAATTCCTAACTTCAAATGTCTTCCTATCTGATATGGTGCTACTAACTACTAACTTCGATAACTTTAACTGTAAAAGGGTGGAATGGAAACATTCTTCTGAAGTTATAATCTATACGTCATAATCGTCTGATCTCCCTCACCCCGCATCCGCTCCTTCCACCCCCCCCCCCACCCACAAAAAAAAAAAAAAAAAAATTCCGATCAAGGGCCTGTAGCAGGAGACCGGAAAATACAGAACCGTAGTCACGATTTGAAACAGAATATTTCCTCTTCATTTTAGTACAGAATAAAGTAACATGAAAAAAGTCATATCTGAACTACAGAAAAGGTAATACAATCTACGTTAAAGCGCCCATAGCAACCATGTCAAAGATAAACATTTTAGTAGAAGCATTGATTCTAATTAATGACTTTCAATATACTCCATAAATAGTGAATAATTGCTTAGCACTTTCAACACTGCCATATTCACATACGGCACTTGGCTCTAAACTGGCATATTTTAGGATGCTTATAAAATAGATTGCAAAGTGCAGAAATGTGAGAGGAGTATGGGTTTGCGTCATTTAAAATGTCTAGTTCTGACCAGCCTGTTCCGTGTCCTTAGAATCACGAACATGGCCAGACAGCACAGGTGGTGGCTGATTATCTGTACCACTGTCTGCAAAGAAAGAAATGTAAACATCAGTACTAGACAGTGACAAATATAAATGAAATCGCCAACTCTTCTTACAGAGAAAAAAAAAAACGAGAGAATAAAATAATCACCTTACAAATAATTGAACATACACATCTTCTCTGTCACTATCCTCAATTTCTGATCCAGGCTCCCCATATATCTAGGATTTCGGACTCTGTGAACTTGTTGCGTGCCATTTCTACTTTTGTAAACACCCACGAAAGAACAATTGACTTCAGCCTCGCACTTCTCGCAATCGCCAGCGGATAAGCGCTGCCATCTGGTGAACGAATAATAAATCGCCTCTAGGTTGAGAATGTCAAAAACCGCTGCAGTCTAGTAAAATAACAATGAACTACCTCCACATTGCGTGAACAAACTGCTTGTAGTCCAGTCAATAAGTGCTCAAAATAGAAGTGTAGAGTGCATGGAATATGCGAGAATTTTTACTTGTTAGGGAATGTTAGGAGGTGAACATACTAAAAGTCCCCGCCCCTGGGGGGTGAGCTAAAGCGCTGATGGGGTTGGAAAGATACAATTTTTTGGATTTCCGCTTATATCTCGAAAACGATCGGCTTTAGGAAAAATTGTTCCCAATAAAAAGGAAAGATAATTGAAAATTGCTATAAAATTGTTTCGATACATATACCTCGAATTCCCAACGGTTTTCGAGATATACTGTCCTAAAGTCAAAAATTCTCGCATATTCCATGCACTCTAGAATGCATTCATTGACTGGACTATTGAGAGACACGCTAAACGCGCGTAAGAGGGAAGGAATGATCTCACCCGTACGCCGTACGGGCGCCGACCTGTAAGTATTAGAGAAAAACAAGGTAATTTGTCGCAATGTATACACTTCCGTTTCGCCGGCCGCGGGGACTGAGGCGCTCCAGTCACGGTCTGCACGGTCACTACGGTCGGGGTTTCGAATCCCCCCTCGGGCATGGATATTTATGCCGTTCTTAGTGTAAGGAAGTTCGTAAATTTAGGGACTGATGACCCCGTAGTTAAGTCCCATAAGCTTAACAAACATTTGAACATTTTTGAACACTTCCGTTTCATTAAGGAATGACAGTTCCTTTATATATATGAAGCTACCAAAACAACACGTTGTTCCGAATAATCATTATTACAGTTTTCTTCCAGTTTACGTGCATATGCTTCAGAAGCCAATGTTCAATTCGTTGTTACGTATTTCACGGCATGTTAACTAACCAGAACAAATGCACATTTTAGAGGGAGCACTCTTACATATGAACAACTCTAATTATTGCAGATCATAATTCTATTTAATTAATAAGAGTACCCGAAACCCTTTTAGAAGCCAAGCCGGAAAAATGGAAGTGGCGTGTTTCGAACTACAGACTATGTGTATCACAACCTGACGCGCTGCCCACTATACAGTACTACGGCGAACAGTTACAAAACTGTTCCTTAATTCTCTTAATAATGATGGCAGTTGTTTACTGATGCTAATATAGCATTTCTTAGACACTAGATTATCATTTATCATACTAAGAACGACTTGTTTTTGTAAATTCAAATGTTCAAATGTTTGTATAGTCTATGGGACTTAACTACGGGGTCATCAGTACCTAAACTTACAAACTACTTATGAACTAGGACGGCACAAATATCCATACCCGAGGGGGGATCGAACCCCCGACCGTATTGGCCGTGCAGACCGTGACTGGAGCGCCTCAGTCCCCTCGGCCACCGCGGCCGGCTTTGTAAATTCTACAGTGGGCCATTGCTTTGAAATGACTATGCGTAAGTTATAAGAAGAAACTCATAAAATGCAGGATGCAAGATGGTGTATGCCAGAGAACGCTCTTTGCCATGAATGTCACGTGAAATCTCCGAACGCCTCGTTTACATGAAATCAAGTGACGGTGTCAAATCGCCGTTATTATTGCAAATTTCTCTGTAACGGTGCAAGTTATGAAAAAAAGGAAGGAAGAAAACTTATAGAGAATGCTTAGAATGGCAATGGGTTTTATTAGAACCAAAAACAAAACTTCAAAAAATGTCCGACAGATTGCGCTTCATCTGATCAGAAAAGCAATAATTAGTATAACAAATTAAGACAAAGCAAAGATGATGTTCTTTACAGGAAATGCTCACTATGTTCACCATCATTCTTCAACAATAGCTGTAGTCGAGGAATAGTGTTGCGAACAGCACTGTAAAGCGTGTCCGGAGTTATGATGAGGCATTGGCGTCGGATGTTGTCTTTCAGCATTCCTAGAGATGTTGGTTAATCACGATACACTTGCGACTTCCGGTAACCCCAAAGCCAATAACCGCACGGACTGAGGTCTGGGGACCTGGGAGGCCAAGCATGACGAAAGTGGCGGCTGAGCACATGATCATCACCAAACGACGCGCGCAAGAGATCTTTCACGCGTCTAGCAATATGGGGTGTAGCGCCATCCTGCATAAAAATCGTACGTTCCAGCAGGTGTTTATCAGCCAGGCTGGGGATGATGCGATTCTGTAACATATAGGCGTACCTCTCACCCGTCACAGTAGCAGTTACAAAACCAGAATCAAGCGCTATCTGTCGGACATTTTTTGAACTTTTTTGTTTTGTTTTAATAAAACCCCATGTCATTTCAAGCATGCGTGTCAATTTTTACCTCTCTATCTACATTATTCCGTGATTTATTAAGTTTTCAAATTTATACTGACTTTTTGATCACCCGGTACTTTGACAAAATGAACAGAAATTAAAATTAAATATGTTGATTCCGGCGGTAGACTAGAATGATATTTTGCGTAGCAAATATGTACAAGTGTCACGCTTTAAATGCGGCACATGCTATCACAGAGAATAATAATTTCACAATACTAAAACAGCTTTACAGGGTTTTTGGACTTGAATATTAGCCATTAACTTGTCAGTTTGCATACAGATAGTCACATATATAGTAACATACATACACACAGTTACAACACACACACATACACCTGGTTAGGAAACATCACAACCCCAACACCTTCAGCCGACACGGATAAGTAAAAATTGGTATTCAAGCTGATTTCCAGCTTTAGTTTAACAAAGCTGAAACAACAGCATAAAACTTGCATGGCTTATCCTCATCTGTCAGTATCCAACATCCGAAATTCGTACCACCACAGAAGCAAGTTTAAAAGCAGGATGTCTCACAAGGAAAGTACATGGGCTCGAACAAACATATCTGTATGAACGTTTGGTTACAGGATCTCTACGTACACCTCAATGTGCTGGTGGGTGTCGTTTTTCTGCAAAGCTCTGCAACCATGCTCTAGATAGTACTGTAGATGTAATTGTAGACGCCGTACGCAATGCAGATATCTTAACTAATGTAATATCATCGTACATGTTCTCTAGCGTATTGTCATCAAAATCCGTGATGATAGTTGCAACATTAACCTTCTTCTCGGAAGACTGTTGGTATTCACTGCCACTGCTTCCATCGCCTCTTCCCGCACTTGCCGTAGCACTATCGCTTGCAATGAGTTGTTCGTCATTATCATCCCTATTATCGTTATTATGAGTTTGTAACAACAGTATCTAACTTGTGCTCATATTTCTGTACCATAACAGATACGAGAAAGCTTGCAAATGATTCAGCTTCTACACTAATACCATCTTCACGAAGAATGGTTCTTCGTAACTTCATCTCAACTAATCGCAATACGTTAGCAGGATTGATTATCAATCGCCGCCCCATCTGACGCTTCACCACACAAATAACGTCACAAAACACAGCTTTGGAGGCACACTGCACCGTCCCTACTAGCGAACCGACAGGTCAAAGTGCAATGCGGCACGGCACACGCAGAGGCCCCTAACGGACGACTGCAGAGTTTTGCAGACGCGGGAGTGTCCAAATCTTCAAATGTTTGTAAAGCTTATGGGACTCAACTACGGGGTCATCAGTCCCTAAACTTACAAACTACTTACGAACTAGGACAGCACAAATATCCATGCCCGAGGGGGGATTCAAACCCCCGACCGTAGTGGCCGTGCTGACCGTGACTGGAGCGCCTCAGTCACCTCGGCCACCGCGGCCGGCCGGGAGTGTCCCTAGTGCAATAAGGGATCTTTACATTATCTCTCGTACGATTTTGATGTATATGTGTTGGTTCGAGCCCAAGTACTTTCCTTGGCAGACACACACCCAGAACTCACAACACGTGCATATACAGACTCCAGAATTCCTCGAAAAAGAATTTGATCGATAGGCTCGCACAAAGAGATGAATATAGTAAGCAAATTCAAATGGATGTAGGTTGCCGTTCTTATGAGGAGATGAAGAGGCTTGCTCAGGATAGAGTAGGGTGGGGAGCTGCATCAAACCAGACTCCGGACTGAAGACCACCAAACAACAACTGATTCGCACGTTTGTAGGATAAGTATGCAACAACCCCCATAGCAAATCATATCCCAGTACGCCAACGACTTTTTTACATATGCCCTCAAAACCTCGACATCGACCAAACCAACCTGACATACAAGTCTACATGGTTATGTAGAATACATCTGAGCACAGCCTAACCGCCCCATTGGGTTTAAACTAAGGTCCGACCACATATTCGGTTTTGGCTACGGTCAGTTTCGGCCAAATATTGGTTTCGGCGAGAAATCAGCCGAACCTGCAACTGTTTGTAAAGCCTATGGGAACAAAGAGCTTGTAAAAATAACTATACTTCCTAACGGCGCTGCTGTCGCGGGAACTTTCGGCCGGCCGCCATGGTCGTGGCAAGCGTCAGATAAATGCGAGTGTTGTTAGCAGGTAAATCGTGTATTACATAGCTACTGCGGTATATATACACAATTGATAGTCACGTCTGTATTGTTTGACTATTACATTGTACATGAATCATGGTGGTAAAGAGCTGCTCAGCGTTTAAACGCATAAATCAATTTAAGAAAGGAATAAAAAGAACGAATACTGTCTTCCCATTTATATTTCTCAGGAATACAAGTAGCCCTACTACTAGTGTTCAGAGATAGTTACTCTTGCTTTACAGACTGTTAGTCAAGACAATATAAGATTGAATGAAATAAATAACAGGCTTTTACAATACTGGTAGCTCTTAAAAAGGAGCTACTTTAGGCAGTACTGGTGGACAGGAAGTTCAAAAAGTTTCATTTTATGATTGTGTAAAATATCTATTCGGGTCACGAGATTAGTTGCGTCACTGCAGTTCGAATTTTTGTTTGTGAAATTAATATTAGCAACCGGTAACACAGAATTTAAAGGTAATCTGCTTTACATATAGGTATAACAACTGAAAGGGGTTTGCAGAACTGTGTATAGTTCCATATATGAATGACACATAGCCACATTGGATGCACTTCGTGAAGTTGAACCCTATGACAATAGTTGTTGACTTATGAGCAGTTCGACCGCGCGTACTGGAGTGGCGTGTTGCGGTGCGCGCGGTCGTCCGCCGTCGGGGGTTCGAATCCCCCCTCGGGCACGGATGTTTGTGTCGTCTTTAGTATAAGATAGTTCATAAGTAGTTTATAAGTTTAGGGACTGATGACCCCGCAGTTAAGTTCTTTAAGCTTTACAAACATTTGAACATTTACGAGCAGTTCATGCTGCTGTAAGATATTTGGCTTACAGCGTTAAAAATACTAATATTCTTGCTAAATACCTTAATACTAATGTTAGATGCATTAGTTAAGAAAATGTTATGGGATGCTTTGTGTTCTTAAAAGAATTTGGTATGGCTGGTTGCTGCATTCACAAGGTAAGAAGCTATTTTTCAGTTATCTATCTGATGGAATATTTCATTTTCACAATCGATTTTTAACATTAGCTGTTTCAGGCAGCCCTGTTACATTTTTTGACGCTATGAAATATCTAAATATTGGAGAATACAACACTAAAGCAAAGATGTAAAGTGTGAAACTGTTCCGAAATTAATGTTTGTACAATCGTAGAATATACTGAGAAAGTGCCAAAAACTCTGGTCTGACGATAAATTCCGTTCATATACTGCACTTAGAACGCTAGAAAACTAAATGTTATAGTTCAGTTTCGTTAGGAAGAGGAAACGCTGTTCGCCAATTTCTACACCATATGTGTAATAAATTTACACACAACATATAGTTGCCGTATAATCAAGGAGTCTGAAGCTGTTTTGAAGTTATATATTTCAAGTAGACATAGTTTTCGCGACTTAATTCGTATGAATACACACTCGTATCAAAAAGTCTTACGCATATTTAAAGTTTGCGTGGAAGTTTGCAACCACAATGGTCGCTGACGTGCTCTTCAATTTCTCCGTGCCGCGGTGGCGTAGCCGAGCGGTCTAAAGCGTCTCGCTGCGGAGCGCGCGGTTGCTCGCCGTGGAGGTTCGAGTCCTCCCTGGGGCATGGGTGTGTGTGTTGTCCTTAGGTTAGTTTAGTTTAAGTAGTTTGTAAGCTACGGACTGATGACCACGCAGTTTGGTCCGATAGATTTACAGACAGTTGAACAGTCAATTTCTCCGCTGTTCGCAGTCGGCCGCTTACGGAATTGTGAGGGCTTGTATAGGACTTAACTGCGGGGTCATCAGTCCCTAAACTTACAAACTACTCATGAACTAGCTTATGCTAAAGACGACAGACATCCATGCACGAGCGGGGATTCGAAACCCCGACGGGGAACGGCCTTGCGCATTGTAGCATAGCGCCTTAGTGCGCTCCGCCGCGGCAGCCGAACCTTCTTCGGCTTGGCCGAAATAAGCTTTGTTGTAGTGATGGGCAGTTCGGATCATTTCACTGTTTCGAAACATACGGATCATCCGAGTCTAGTGAGTCGACTCAGTGTTTCGGCACGCGAAACATCTGGCGTGCCGCAGAGTCTTGTGTGGCACAACATTCCCTGATTCACGTGAGCCGCGACAGCTGCAGGGCGCCGCAGTAGTCGACTCACTGCTTCGGCACTCTAAACACTTGACGTGCCGCAGCCCTGCGTCCTGCTTCCTCCGCTGATTCACGTGACCGAGAAAGCTGCAGTAGCGCGATACAGCAAACAGGGAACATCTATGAAATATCATTATGGTTTTAATACGTTATTGCCGGCCGCGGTGGCCGAGGGGACTGAGGCGCTCCAGTCACGGTCTGCACGGCCACTACGGTCGGGGGTTCGAATCCCCCCTCGGGCACGGATATTTGTGCCGTCCTTAGTTAGTTCATAAGTAGTTTGTAAGTTTAGGGACTGATGACCCCGTAGTTAAGTCCCATAAGTTATACAAACATTTGAACATTTGAATACGTTATTCACTAGACTTAATTGAACGGCACAGGATTTGTTTGCTGCTACGATTTTACAATCGTGTTAAAGCGTAAACATTTCCTAAGTTACTCGTATTTTCACACAAACAAATATTGTAACAAAGGAAGCACAAAACAATGTTCAAATTCAAATGGTTGTCTTTAAATCTATCGGACCAAACTTCGTGGTCATCAGTCCGTAGCTTACAAACTACTTAAACCTAGGTAAACTAACCTACGGACAACACACACACACACACATGCCCCGGAGAGGACTCGAACCTCCACGGCGAGCAACCGTGCGCTCTGCAGCGAGACGCTTTAGACCGCTCGGCTACTCCACTGCGGCTTCAAATTCCATAGTCATGAAACTTTTTCCAACCTGCAAAATTCCATAATTACGTTTAAATAAAACAAGTGCATCAGCAAATGAATAACTTCTGTGACCAATCAACATGAAGAAAATATTTAAGATTTATTCGTAAGACATATTTAATGCAATCAACAGATATTACTACAAGTATTAACACAAGGAAACACAGCCAGCCGCGGTGGCCGCGGGGACTGAGGCGCTCCAATCACGGTCTGCACGGCCACTACGATCGGGGGTTCGAATCCCCCCTCGGGCATGGATCTATGTGCCGTCCTTAGTATAAGGTAGTAGATAAGTAGTTTGTAAGTTTAGGGACTGATGACCCCGTAGTTAAGTCCCATAAGCTTAACAAACATTTGAACATTTTTTGAAGGAAACACATTTCACTATTTACGTGACGAAACCACAAAACGGAAGTAAAATTTTCCAATGCCCAGATAGGTATTCTAATAATCAGATTCATCATCAGTCAGTCAAATGAAAGAGAATCAGTTACAGCTTCTTTAAATTGAAATTTAAAAACGTTATTTTTGACGTCTTACTGGGAATTCGGTTATTCTCATTGAAATTATTTGCCCTCGCCTCGAAAAGATGCGTTCACCTGGTACAGATGTAGCAACAATGCATAACAACACTTAGTTCACGCGAAAGTACCTCCATACACCGAAGGACTTGACAGCCTTTCTCGGTGGTATCCCAGTTTTCAAACCTCAGTTGAAGGGTGCCGGTAGCATAATTCAAAATCTCGCGTGGCGCGTTAGGGGAACAACTTCAAACCCGTTGCACGCCTGGGCGCTGTGTCGAGCTGAAGCAGGCAGACGGACAGCAAAACGCGTGTTAACAGTATCTAGTGTCCGATACGTGAATCACAAGATTCGTTGTTTCGAAACGGTGCCGATTCAAGTTTCGACTTGATTTACTAAGTCGAAACATCAACTCACTAGCCAACTCTACTTCGTTGAACTGTCGCTTTCTAGTTGAATTCAGTCAACAATAACACCTTACTTCAGTTGACGGTGTGCTGTTTCACTGCTTAGGAGTCTCTCCGCCCGCCTAAAAATTGTGGGTGTTTTCTTGTTAAGCACAATATAAAGCAAACGTACCTTATAGTGATATACTAAGTAACAGAGATCAGATGTTTGTTAAGCTTATGGGACTTAACTACGGGGTCTTCAGTCCCTAAACTTACAAACTACTTATGAACTACTTACGAACTAGGACGGCACAAATATCCGTGCCCGAGGGGGGATTCGAACCCCCGACCGTAGTGGCCGTGCAGACCGTGACTGGAGCGCCTCAGTCCCCTCGGCCACCGCGGCCGGCTTAACTTAATCGGTATTGTACGTAATGGAACGGGTCATCTTATTATTATGCTGTATAGTTTTATTAACGAGTTTCCTCGAAAGCGAGGAGCTTTTTCTAATAACTAATGTGGGTTTAGGAAACATTTATCATGTGGTACACCCCTTTCCTGTTCAGTTTACGTAAATTTATACTGAGAACAATCATACTTTAAGTCGGAACTGTGATTTTATTTTTCGAAATACTTTCTGCAGCACTAATTGAAGCTACTGCCAAAAATGAGTTATGTAAAGTTGTTTTACGACTGCAAAAATCTGAAGTGAAGATGGAAACATAAATCTAGCGCTTTCAAGAACAAAATGGTAAAGGCTACTTTTTGGACGCAAACAAATGATTACTTTTAAATTTTAGTTTTGTAGAAGTCATGTTGAGGCTCTGACATTTCGTAATATCTATTTGGCATTTTTGTTGTGCTGAGTTGAACGTCTTATTGGACCGTTTCCTTGTAAGTAATCGTCGATAATGCTCTAACACTAAGTCTGTTTCGCGATCACACAACACAAAATAATCACCAGCTCAAAATATTTCAGATCTTAGTCCAACAAATATTTGCGCTAACTAGTCAAACATACTGTCAACCATATTCTAAACCTCAGTTCATATATCTCTCTCTCATTACCATCGCAATCAGTTCCGGTACACATCTGGATTACAAACACGCTCTTTAAAGTATCCCCCCCCCTCCTCCCCATTATCACAACAAACTTCGAGGTCCATTGCATTAAACAGAAACCTCATCTCTCTCTGAATAAACAAAACTACTACAACCGCGGAACAAGTACGAGGATTGGAACTTAAATAGTAGCAACTATTCACGTATACATCAGTATACAGCCGCAAACATTTACGAGAGCAGATCACAAATAAACGAGAACTATTTTAAGTTTATATTACGTCTGCAAAAAGACATTCAACACTTCGACAGAGGAACAAATGCAATATGGCATAGAATAAGCCCGACCTCCTGTGTATTTCAGTATGTTTGCAAAGTGCGGCACTGATCCGCAAGCTTTTAGTTTGAAAGCCAGTTTTTGTCTGGTTTAGAGTCGCATTTGCAACATTTCTAAAGCTAAACGGTCCCACCGCCTCCAATTCTATGCCTATTATAAGCATATTTCTCCGAGTTAACGCAACGCAAACAGCTCTGTATTAAATGCTTGCGGTTAACACATGTGGCGATGCTATAGGAGATAACTACAACAGTCATTATTAACACGTACATTACGAAAATATAGTTAATGATAAACGATAGATACACAGTTGGATGAGAGTTAAGGCGCTGTATAGTTGTTATGTAAACTAAACATGGGTTTGGAAACTCCACGCGGGGAAAGAAGTTTTTACAGAGGGGTAAATTCAAAAAATTAATGTGTGAATCACCTAACTCTTGCACAGCAAATATTGCGGAAACGGAAAGTGCGATTGATGTGTGGTTTTCACAGAATGGATTGGTAGTTAAGGACTCGTGTAGTTAGCTAATAAACAGAGTTTCTAGGAATTTTTACAGTGTATTTTTATGCAAGCATACAATTTTTCAAATGGAACTATGGTTGTTTCTATCATGCACTGAAATTTTTGTTACAAGCTGTGTAAAAGAATTTTGAATGACGTTTTTATCACGTTTCGTTTGGCAGCTACAACCATTCAAAGTTTTGGTGGCGGAGGCTATGACAGCGTAGCTCACTAGCTGGTGGTCAAGAGACAGTGGGCCGTGCCCCAGGTGCTAGCCACTCGGCCAGTCAGCTACGCTATCGCAGCCTCCGCCCCCGAAACTTTGAACGGTCGTAGTTGCCAAACTAAACGTGATAAAAATGTCATTCAAAATTCTTTGTACACAGCTGGTGTCAAAAATTCCAGTGCGTGATAGTAACAACTATTTTCCATTAAAAAAACTGTGTGTTTGCATGAAAATACTCTTTCTAAGTAATATTACAATCTGTTTGTTGCCTAAAAATACGAGAACCTGACTACTAATCCACTCTGTGAAAACCGCACATCAGTCGCACTTTCCGTTTCCGCAATATTTGCGGTGCAAGTGTTAGGTGATTCACCCTGCGTATAATATAAAAGGTACAGCGAGATTGTAACTGACACACTACAGTTACCAACCCAGTATACTGAGACTCTACCAATGAGCTACCGATATCATGAATTAGCATAACACCGAACAGCCCTACAGTAGTTGAAGAGCGAATATTAAACTGGAAACAACAGCTACAGGATTACAAATCCACTTTGCTCATGTGAATCAAGTGTAATGACTTTTGCCAATCAGCTGATATGTTTATCTTAGCTGAAAACTATAGACAAAGATACCAGGCGGCGAATGAAGTTATTACAAATAAGAAAGCTTTGGAAATATGGTGTTACAAAAGAATCCTGAAATTTGAGGGACATATTTAATACATTTATGTATTTAGTTTATGGCTTACATAATTGTTTATTGTGTACATACAATAAATGATATAAACATGATGTGTGTAGTTACAAGGCGATATGTACGAGTACAAAAGTATGTAAAATAAATAAAGAGCCGGCCGCGGTGGCCGAGGGGACTGAGGCGCTCCAGTCACGGTATGCACGACCAGTACGGTCGGGGGTTCTAATCCCCCCTCGGGCATGGATATTTGTGCCGTCCTTAGTATAAGGTAGTTGATAAGTAGTTTGTAAGTTTAGGGACTGATGACCCCGTAGTTAAGTTCCATAAGCTGTACAAACATTTGATTTTGAATAAATAAAGAGAGCTGTAGAGCGGCAATAGATGAAGTTTGGGGATCCATTTCTCATCATAGTTGGATATCGATATATTCCAACGAGTTAATTGCTGCAAGTGTTGCGTCTACAAAGTCTTTCCAGGTACCCATGAATTTTCTGCAAGAAAGACGCGTAGAATGTGTTCCAGCGTTCGTGCCTATGTTTCGCAGTCGCATCGGTCATCGTTGGTAACTCTCCACTTGTGTAGCGTTGCTATGGTCACGGCGTAGCCAGTTCTGATCCGGTTGAGGGAGCTCCATATTTTTCTTAGTTGGCTTGCACCCGAAATGTCAGCAAGTAAATAATTTCTGGTGCAGATCTGGCATTAATCGTGTTCCACATCGCTGAAGATGAATACAGACTGTTCATTATCCCTATAAAACCAGTTCTTGTGTCGTACATCAATAATTTTTTAATCATATTATCCTTATTTTAATGTAAATAGCCAATATATTTCTTGCTTTACTTTTTGGCTTCACTGTATGTGGAAAAAGTCATAAAATATAAACGCATGTATTGTATTAAAATCGGACGTTATGGATGCAAACAGATTTCAGGTATATAAAAAAGCATGACAAAACTTTTCACATTTATTGTTGAGGAATCGTATGAAAAACTGATGCTGCTTGTCAAACTATTATTTCGTCCCTGTGTAAGCTACAAACTAAAAGACTCACAGTACAACAAAAACAGTCATTCGCTTAAGAACTGCAGTTTTGCTGCTTATAAAAAGAACTGTGAATACATTTCATCTAGGCACAAGTAAAAACTGTAACCGTTGCATTGATATTGCGAATTACGGAGAACTAACGCCCATTGTACTACTGAGTGTGTAACAAGAATACGAGAAGACGTTTTTGTCGAAATCTGCGCTTAATTTCCAGTAGCAAGAAGAAGAACTGCGACTGTCAGCTGCACTTCACATTGCTTGTAATGATGAAAACGGTTTCCTGCCCCGAGTCACGTGACTTAGATGTTGGTTTCAGTATAATGACGTCACGCGCAGTCTATCCTATCTTTGGTCTATGCCCCCAACCCGCGTTCGTCGTCGCAATGAAGAAGTATGAGATTTAATAAAAACAACGAAAACCAGTTTCATATTGAGTTCTTTTATTCACAAACTACAGAACATGTACTGTATGAATGAAGTTATAAATTAATATAGACAAAATGTAAATAAAAAATTAATTTAGTTGCGGCAGAGCTGCCGAGCGCATTGAGGCGCTATGCTGCGATGCGCGAGGCCGTTCCCCGTCGGGGGTTCGAATCCCCCCCCCCTCGGTATTAGCTAGTTCATAAGTAGTTTGTAAGTTTAGGGACTGATGACCCTGCAGTTGAGTCCCATAAACTCTACAAACATTTGAACATTTTTGAAATAAATTAAAAAATTTGAGGCTTACGCCTAAGATTTTTTTTATTTTTTTTTTACCAGCATATGTTCACAAACAATGCAAAATATTTACTGTTAAATAAAAAATAAATGCAGATTTAAAAAGTCAAATTTTCCAATATGTGATAGAATGAAATCTTGAAATATTTACTGATAAAAATTAATCAGTATGACAAAAACTAACCTGTAATTTTTATTCCACTTTATAATGGCTGGCTGGGGAGGCAACAATGGATAAATAATTTAAATTGTGAGCAGTCCCTAATTTGCGCAAAACGCGTAATTGGAAATAATAAGCAATTGCAAATTTGCAACAGAGACTGCTACCTATTTGAATTATTTAACCAAAAACTTAATCTTACGAGCTTTCCTTACGGCGAAAGTATTAATAACAGCATCATATGAGATATTATACACTAACTGATGCTCAATACTGTTAATACCTAAGTCTGTGAGGCGCTGTTGTGCCGTTCTGTTTCTTAAATACGTTTTTATTAAATTATAATAATTATTTGTTTCAATTTAGTTAAACTCCTGTAGTGTGCTGGAATTTGTCGCGTAATTAAACACCATTTATTAACGACATACTACATTCAACTGTAACATATGCACAGACTAATTAACAACAAAAGAATAATTACACATAACAAAGGAACAGACACAAGTCAGAGATGGGTATGTACAGAGTAATCGCACTTCGATAAATCACCACACTTCATCACTCCCCCCTTTAGTATCAAAGATATTTAGGGTTGAATTTGACATGTCGTCCGGAACGGGTCACAACAGGTCTTGAACTGGATGCAGCGGTATCCTGTGCGGCGGCCCGTGACGCCCATTGTGGTTGATTGTTGGTAGGAAGCGGAGCAGGTGATATGTCCGTTGGGCCTGAAGGTACGGTTCTGTCACTTAAAGAGGTACTGAAGGCTGGATTTAGCCTGCCAATGCTGACAGTGATTGGTGAACCCATTATATCTATTGTAAAGGTCTTTTCTTCTCTACTGAGTACACGATAGAGTCCATCGTATGGTGGTTGAAGTGGTTTGCGCACTGCATCGTGTCGCACAAAAACAGAATCACATGTTTTTAGTTCATTGAATACAAATGGACGGTGACTTACTTGTTGCCTTGGGGGCATAGGTCGTAATTGCCGGATATGAGTGCGCAGTTTGGACCCAAAATCTGATGGTTTTAATGTGATCATCTGGCATGTTGCCAAAGAACTCGCCAGGTAGACGAACCGATTGGCCATACACAAGTTCTGCAGATGAGGCTCCTACGTCTTCTTTAATAGCTGTGCGGAGGCCAAGCAGGACGATAGGCAGCGTTTCAGTCCATCTTTGTGTGTCGTGATATCGCAGGGATGCCTTTAACTGTCTGTACATTCTTTCAATTAGGCCGTTTGACGCTGGGTGGTAAGCTGATGTCCTTATGCGTTTTATACCTAACAGACAGGTGAGTGCCTTGAACAGATAAGACTCAAATTGTCTCCCTTGATCTGTAGTAACTCGCAGCGGTACACCAAAACGTGCAATCCATCCTCTGAAGAATGTGGTCGCCACAGTTTCAGCGGTAATTTCGGTGATAGGGAACACTTCCGGCCAACAAGTATAACGGTCAATGGCAGTGAGACAATAGGTGTAACCTTCTGACGGTGGAAGTGGTCTAGGTGCACATGTTCAAACTTTGATTGGGAAGAGGGAATGTGCCAAGAGGAGATCGCACATGCCGACTGACTTTGTTGCGTTGACATGACAAGCACTGACGCACAAACTCCTTGCATGTTTTGTCTATGTTAGGCCACACGAAAGCTCGTTTGACAATTCTTATTGTACCACGTACTCCAGGATGTGAAAGATTGTGGAGGGAGGCGATTGCCTGCTGCCGGAAATCTACTGTGACAAACGGTCTTGGTTTTGAAGTAGAGACATCACAGTACAACATGACATTGGATGGTGGCACTTGTACCTGGCGGAGCTGCAAACCTGATGGTCGTGTTAACAAGTCCTGCAGTTCGTCGTCAACTTTTTGTGCCTGAGGCTAGGGCCACAAAATCAAGTGCATCAGCGATCACTTCAATTCTGGAGAGGGCATTTGCTGGCACATTTAAGTCTCCTTCAACGTGCACAATGGTGGTGGTAAATTGCCCAATATAGTCAAGGTGGCGTAGCTGACGTGGTGTGGCTTTATCTGGGCGTTGTTGAAAAGCGTAAGTCAGCGGCTTATGGTCAGTCACTAGTGTGAAGTGTTGTCCTTCCAGCATGTGACGAAACTTCCTGATAGCGGCCTATGCTGCGTACAACTCTCGATCATAGGTGGACCAGTTTCTCTATGCTGGTGATAACTTCTTGCTGAAGAAAGCTAGGGGCTGCCAGTGATCCTCTACTTGCTGCAGGAGTGCTGTACCGACTGCATTTGCAGACGCATCGACCATGAGGGCGAGAGGTGCCTGCAAAACTGGATGGGCCTGTAGAGCAGCTTCGGGAATAGCGGTCTTCAAATTTGCAAATGCTGCTTTTGTTTGACTGTTTCACGATAGTTTATCAGATGGTTTTGGAGTGTCTAGTAACAATTCATTTAGAGGTGCAGCAAGGAGGGCATGATTACGCACAAAACGATGGTAGTAGTTCAGTACACCAAGAAATCGTCGAAGTTGTTTCACTGTTGTTGGCTGTGGATAATTGCTAATTGCCTCAACATTTTCTGATGGTGTCGTATTCCTTATGCATTTACCATATGTCCAAGAAACTAGACTTCCGTTGCACCAAAAACACACTTTGATGGGTTTATGAGTAAGCCATGGGTCTGTAGGGGGGTGAAAATTTGTTGTAAATGTTCCAGGTGTTCTGTTTCGTAGCTGGACATGATCAAAATATCGTCTATGTAGACATAACAGAAATCAAGATCACATGTAACCTCGTCCATGAATCGTTGGAATGTCTGGGCAGCGTTACAAAGTCCGAAAGGCATTCCGACAAACTCAAATAAACCAAATGGCGTGCAAACGGCGGTTTTAGGGATTTCTTCTTGTGCTACAGGAATCTGGTAGAATGCACGCACTAAATCCAAGGTAGTGAAGATGCATTTACCATGAAAATTTACTGTGAAGTCCTCAATATGCGGCACAGGGTAGCGGTCGGGCAGAGTCCTGGCATTGAGTCTCCTGTAATCTCCACACGGACGCCAGCCATTCTTCTTCGGTACAACATGTAGAGGAGAAGCCCAACTGCTGCTAGATGGTCGACAGATTCCTTGTGCAACCATAGATGAGAACTCTTGTTTCGCTACTTTCAGCTTTTCAGGTGTAAGACGGCGCGGCCGAGCATGGAGTGGTGGTCCTGGCGTAGTTGGAATGTAATGCAGTGTTGAATGTTGGATTGGAGCTAATTTGGGTGTCTCATAAGTTATCTCCGTGAACTGCTTCAAAAGTTCTATAAACGGAGAATCACCTGCAATCACTCGAACCGTTGTGTCTTCCACACAACGTATTTTTCCGTGACTTGTTAGTTTTGTAACAGAGTCAACAAGACGGCAGTGTCGGAGGTCCGGCAGGATTCCATAATAAGACAGGAAATCTGCTCCGAGTATTGGATGCGTTACATCTGCCACAACAAATCGCCACTCAAAGTTACGTCTTAGGCCTAGGTTCAATATTAACATGACACGTCCGTATGTTGGAATTGCAGTACCATTGGCAGCAAAAAGTTTATAGTAGTCGCGGCTGCGGTGCGGCAGGCAATTTGATGGGTAGACAGATACGTCAGCGCCTGTGTCGACTATATACTGTTGCTTGGTATTGCGCTCTGTCACGAAGCGTTTCCCTTCTCGCAGGGAGGGCTGCACTTTCGTGCTTCTGTGCCGAATCGCCTATGGTATCAACATACCCTAGATAATGGTGATCGGCTTGTGAGCGGCGGCGACGGGATCGACGGTTAGAACACTCAGCTCGTAAACTTGCAATTTGAGCGGTGAGTTCAGCAACTTGCGTTTGTAGGGCAGCAAGTGTGTTATCCTCTTTAGGCTTTGAGCTAACTGGGGCGACGCACGTCGCCGGATACAGTTCCATTATGCGTTCTGCCGTCTGTGCGAGTGCATCAAGATCACCAGCACACACTGTTAATATCTTTTGTGTATTCGGGGACAGGCGAAGAATTTCGTCACTAATAGCATTTCCAGCTAATGTGCGTAGGTGGCGTAGTAGTTGTGATGGAGTGCGGTCGCCCAGCTCTTCCATGCACAATAGCTTTTCCAAGCGTTTCGCCTCAGATTGTGATAGGCGAGTAATCTTGATAGTCATATAACGGTCGGTGTTTGGTGGTGACGCTAATATGTCCTTTACTTCAGCAGCCATGTCCTCGTTGAACGCGTCGACGACATAACTGTATTTTGTCTCGTCCGCAGTAACGTGCGTCAACACGAACTGGCTCTCTAGCTGCGCGAACCAAAGGACGGGATTTTGCTGACAAAATGGTGGTTGTTTAACCACTACACGATTGATTATCACCCCTGTAGGTACTTCAGCAGCCGGTGGCGGGTCTGGCATCGTTGAGATTTGAGTTAGTTACGAAGAACGCGGAAGATACGCGACGCGGTTTCTTATTTTTGGCGAAACACGGCTCGTGATCACGTCGGCGTCACCAATTGTCGCTTAATTAAACACGATTTATTAACGACATACTACATTCAACTGTAACATATGCACAGACTAATTAACAACAAAAGAATAATTACACATAAGAAAGGAACAGACACAAGTCAGAGATATGTATGCACAGAGTAATTGCACTTCGATAAATCACCACACTTCGAACTGAAACAGGCATCGTCACCAAAATCCTAAGTGCCGTTTATCACTTTTGGATATACATCCTGTAATCCATTTTGGCAAATTGAGCTCAAAATTTTTGCAGGAGTTACTGTTCAGATGATGAATGATGTGGTTCATTATTTCTGCGATCGTGTTATGGAACCTTTTTTCAGCTGTCCAGTTCCAGCTTTCGTCTTCACGATCTTCTTCGAACATCTTCTTCCCTTTTCGTTTGCGGAACTCTTTGAATTGAGGATCCAATTTAAGCTTTTCAGCTATGGCATTGGCTTCTGAGATAATATCTTCTACTGCTGTTGCGTTTGTTCTAGTTTCCTGAAACTACTGGATACTTTGATTTATATGAGTAACAGATTCGCCAACAGTGAAGTTAAAAAAATTTAACTACTTGAACCAAAAATAAGAAGCAGTGATAAGTTCAAAAGTGCTTAGATTTTTTGAAAAGATTTTTAGCTTATGTTTTGGTCTCAGGGTTAGTTGTGGCACTAGATACAAGTTCATTTAAAGCCTTGATGACCTCTTCGAGATGTTTGTGCACAACTGCTACAGCTTCCCTCTTTGTTGACCATGTAATAGAACTCTGTAGTTTTAGAGATACAGGCACATACCTCAACATTATCTCCCATCCGTTAGTGGATTATTCAAAGAATAAATGAGTAGCCTAATATCAAACCTGGACATCTGACCTTTTCATTAGTGAAGTCCGTTTCTTCCAAAAATTTACATAAATGTGATAAATCACACGTTACATTTGACTTCACATCAAAAGCGGACATCTACATAAGAACTTTATATCAAATTCGGACATTTTTGAATGAAGCAGCGTGCACCAATGGGAACACAGTATATGATCACATGACCTCGAAAATCAGACATAGCGACAGTATGTGCTGGGTACTAAGACGTATTAGCCCGTACTTAAGTTTTCCAGTAATTTAGTATTATTACTAATAACCATCTTAAAGCGAGTGAAATGGAACATAATATTTCACCATTGTCCGAAAGAAAAGCTAGGAAGCGTTGAGACAACCTGAAAAGTGGAAAATAAACATTGAAAAGAAACAAAGGTAAGACTTGCTTTTAAACTACACTATTCTATTGTAAGGTGTCTTGTACGAAATGATAACTTGCTGGATCAAAAATAACGTAAGGATGTTTAAGGAAAAATCTGGCGACAGTTTCAACAGACCTTATGCTAATAATTTTAGAGATTCAGTGCCGTAACATATCATTTTGTATAAGGTAAAGCAGTCAACAATCCGAAGATTGGTTTGAACACCACAGTGCTTTACTAGGCATGGTCCTGTTTGGAGGTGGTATGCCGTTGCCTTCCTCCGACCTTCGAACTGACTTACCCAGCCAGTTATAGGGGGACCTACAGTTTAACGTGGGTTCCGAACCACGGTGCTACTCGGTATTTTTCACATGAGCAATACTGCCAGAGGTGAAAGAAGTGGAAAGTGACAGATAAAAATCCCAGGACCTGGCGGGGATCGAACCCGGGACCATAAAATGAAAAAGATTATGATTATTGTAGTTCTTAATTTCCAATATGTAATAGAGTTCAGAATTCAATATTTTCCACTCTGTGTCGATATTCCTATAATTTCCCAGATTATAAACCTGTAAAAGATTCTCGTCGGCAGTAAGCGAATCTCAGTGTATCAAAAACGGACATCTGAAAGCGTGTTCACCTCAAAAGCGGACACCTACACGTCTTGGTTTCAAAGACCGACATCTGTATATTCAAACGCAATTTGAAGGTGCTCGAGTAATCAAATTGATTTCAGCCACTTCCAGGTGTAAATGCTCGAGTATTAAAGTTGATAATGTTCAAATCAGCTTATAAATATATTAGCTCTCTGTTTCGCAATAAAAATGACGTTTATCTCAGTTTCTGACAAACGACAGATGTCCGTCTTTGATAATAGGCTACTCAAATATAGGCAGTTCACTATTCCAATATAAGCTTCTTCATCATTCAAAGCCCTTACAGCATTCACTCCAACCAAATTCAAATGTTTGTAAATCTATCGGACCAAACTGCGTGGTCATCAGTCCGTAGTTTACAAACTACTTAAATTAAAGTAAGCTAACCTAAGGACAACATACTCACCCATGCCCCAGGGAGGACTCGAACCTCCAGTGGCGAGCAACCGCGCGCTCCGCAGCGAGGCGCCTTAAGACTACTCGGCTACTCCACCGCGGCTAACTCCAACCAAAGTTATTGAGTGTGCAGCAGACGGTACGAAGAATGCTAACTTATTTTCTTATTTTAAACGAGACTGAACACCTCTGTACTTCCAGCCACAACAACACCATTGTCTTAGATTGGCCTCCACAATTTTTAAATTCTAATCAAGTTTCTGCATAATTATTCCAGAAAGTGCCTGCTCTGTCTTGTCACTAATCGTTAAAAAGTCAATAAAACTTGCACATATCTCTGCACCATTTTACGCATCTTATAATTTGCGACATCTGGTCACAATGGCTTACATCAGGAGTGCAATCAAACATGATAAAAAATGAAACTTCCTGGCAAATTAAAATTGTGTGCCGGAACCGGGACTCGAACCTGGGACC
Source organism: Locusta migratoria (assembly GCA_026315105.1). Classification (NCBI taxonomy): domain Eukaryota; kingdom Metazoa; phylum Arthropoda; class Insecta; order Orthoptera; family Acrididae; genus Locusta; species Locusta migratoria. The sequence goes on along the minus strand of CM048744.1, from coordinate 250,514,532 downwards.
TTTGCCTTTCGCGGGCAAGCGCACTACCGACTGTGCTATCCCGACACGACTCACAATGCCGCCTCACAACTTTACTTCTGCCAGTACCTCGCCTCCTACTTTCCAAACTTGTGAGGCGTGAGGCGGCATCGTGAGTCGTGTCGGGATAGCACAGTCGGTAGTGCGCTTGCCCGCGAAAGGCAAAGGTCCCAGGTTCGAGTCCCGGTTCCGGCACACAATTTTAATCTGCCAGGAAGTTTCATATCAGCGCACACTCCGCTGCAGAGTGAAAGTTTCATTCTGGATGATAAAAAATATTTTGCTTCTTTAATATCATTAATTATTTGTTGCCTTATTTTAGATTCAGTTATTTCTAAACACCACTCCCATGAACCACAGACATTGCCGAGGTGAGGTGGCTTGCGTACCTCAAAGATACAGATAGCCGTACCGTAGGTGCAACCACAGCGGAGGGGTATCTGTGGATAGGCCAGACAAACGTGTGGTTCCTGAAGAGGGGCAGCAGCCTTTTCAGTAGTTACAGGGGCAACAGTCTGGATGATTGACTGAGCTGGCCTTGTAACATCAGCTAATGTGGCTCTGCCACACAGCTACTGCGAACGGCTGAAAGCAAGGGGAAACTACAGCTGTTACCTTTCCCGAGGACATGCAGCTCTACTGTATGAACATATGATGATGGCATCCTCTCGGGTAAAATATTCCGGAGGTAAAATAGTCCCCCATTCGGATCTCCGGGCGGGTCTACTCAGGAGGATGTGATCATCAGGAAAGACAATACTGGCATTCTACGGGTCGGAGCGTGGAATGTTAGATCCCTTAATCGAGTAGGAAAATTAGAAAATTTAAAAAGGGAAATGGATAGGTTGAAGTTAGATATAGTGGGGATTAGTGAAGTTCGGTGGCAGGATGAACAGGATTTCTGGTCAGGTGAGTACAGGATTATAAGTACAAAATCAGTTGGGGGTATCACAGGAATATGACTGATAATGAATAAGAAAATAGGAATGCGGGTAAACTACTATGACCAGCACAGTGATCGCATTATCATTGTCAAGATAGATACGAAGCCAACACCGACAACAGTAGTACAGGTTTATATGCCAACTAGCTCTGCCGATGATGAGGAAATCGAAGAAATATATGAGGAGCTAAAGGAAATTATTCAGACAATTAAGGGAGAAGAAAACTTAATTGTTATGGGAGACTGGAATTCGGTAGTAGGACAAGGAAGGGAAGGGAAGATCGTAGGTGAATATGGTCTGGGCAAAAGGAATGAAAGAGGAAGCCGCCTGGTAGAGTTTTGTGCAGAACATAATTGAGTTATAACAAACACCTGGTTCAAGAATCACAAAAGAAGGTTGTATACGTGGAAGAGACCAGGAGACACCGGGAGATACCAGATAGATTTTGTAATTGTCAGACATAGATTTCGGAACCAGGTTTTACAGTGTAAGACATACCCAGGGGCAGATATAGACTCTGACCATAACTTGTTGGTTATGAACTGTAGGCTGAAACTAAAGAAACTACAAAAAGGTAGGAAAATAAGGAGATGGGATCTGGATAAATTGAAGGAACCTGAGGTTCTTAAGAATTTCAGAGGGAGCTTTAGGCAACAATTGACAAAAACGGGGGAAAATAAAACAGTAGAGGTGGAAAGGGTAAAATTGAGAGATGAAGTAGTGAAGGTAGCAGAGGACAAAATAGGTAAGAAGGCAAGACCTACAAAAAATCCTTGGATATCACAGGAGATACTAAATTTAATCGATGAAAGGAGAAAATGTAAAAATGCAGTAAATGAAACAGGCAAAATGGAGTACAGACGACTAAGAAATGAGATTGACAGGAAGTGCAAAATGGCTAAGCAGGAGTGGCTAGAAGGCAAATGCAAGGATGTAGAAGAATGTATAAATAGGGGAAAAATAGATACAGCCTACAGGAAAATAAAAGAAACATTTGGAGATAAGAAAAACAGCTCTATGAATATAAAGGACACTGATGGAAAACCAGTTCTCAGCAAAAAAGGGAAAGCTGAAAGGTGGAAAGGGTATATAGAGGGGCTCTACAAAGGAAATGAACTTCGAGACAATATTGTAGGAAGGGACGAGGATGTAGATGAAGATGAATTAGGAGATACTATACTGAGAGAAGAATTTGACACAGCCCTGAAAGACCTTAGTCGAAACAAGGCCCCTGGAGTAGATGGTATTCCCTCAGAGCTACTGAAGTCTCTGGGAGAACCAGCCATGACAAACCTGTTTCACCAGGTGTGTAAGATGTATGAGACAGGCGAAGTACCCTCAGACTTTAAGAAAAATGCTATAATCCCCATCCCTAAGAAAGCAGGTGCAGACAGGTGTGAAAACTACAGAACCATCAGTTTAATAAGTCATGGCTGCAAATTATTAACGCGAATTATATACAGAAGGATGGAAAAGCTGGTAGAAGCCTACCTCGGGGAAGATCAGTTTGGGTTCAGGAGAAATGTAGGAACACAGGAGGCAATACTCACTTTACGGCTTATCCTAGAAGATAGATTAAGAAAAGGCAAACCTACATTTCCAGCTTTTGTAGATTTGGAGAAGGCTTTTAACAATGTTGATTGGAATAAACTCTTTCAAGTTCTGAAGCAAGCAGGAGTAAAATATAGGGAGCGTAAGGTTATTTACAACTTGTACAAAAACCAGACAGTGGTTGTCAGAGTTGGAGGGCATGAAAGGGATGCAGTGGTTGGAAAGGGAGTAAGGCAGAGTTGTAGTCTTTCTCCATTGTTATTCAATTTGTACATTGAGCAAGCTATAAAGGAAAGCAAGGAGAAATTTGGAGAAGGAATTAAAGTTCAGGGTGAAGAATTAAAAACATTGCGTTTTGCCGACGACATAGTGATTCTATCAGAGACAGCAAAGGACCTGGAAGAGCAGTTGAACGGAATGGACTGTGTGCTGAAAGGTGGATATAAGATGAAGATTAACAAGAGCAAAACTAGGGTAATGGAGTGCAGTCTAAGAAAATCAGGTGATGCTGAAGGAATTAGATTAGGTACCGAAGCAACGAAGGAGGTAGATGAGTTTTGTTACTTGGGCAGTAAAATAACAAATGATGGTCGCAGTACAGAGGATATAAAATGCAGAATGGCAATGGGTAGAAAAGCGTTCTTGAAAAAGAGAAATTTGTTAACCTCAAATATTGATTTAGGCCTAAGGAAGTCCTTTCTGAGGGCATTTGTATGGAGTGTTGCCTTGTATGGGAGTGAGACATGGACGATAAACAGTGCGAACAGGAAGAGGATTGAGGCTTTTGAAATATGGTGCTACAGAAGAATGCTGAAGATTAGGTGGGTGGATCGCGTAACTAATGAGGAGGTACTGAACAGAATTGGAGAGAAAAGAAATATCTGGCATATCTTGACTAAACGAAGGGATAGATTGGTAGGACACATTTTAGACATCAAGGAATTGTGAATTTAGCGTTGGAGGGAAGTGTGTGGGGAAAAAATCGCAGAGGAAGACCAAGAGATGGATACAGTAAGCAGATTCAGACAGATGTAGGTTGCCGTTCTTATGTGGAGATGAAGAGACTTGCTCAGGATAGGGTATTGTGGGGAGCTGCATCAAACCAGTCTCCGGACTGAAGACCACCACAACATTATTTCTAAACATTCATCTTGGTTGCCATGAGAGAAGAAGCTGAGTTGACCTTTCTTGTGGCGCCTTATGTGCTCTCTCAGTGCGGGATGGTAGCGAGACAATAAGTCGATGGTGTTTAAAAACTTTCCCTGTTTTGCTAAATCCAGAAGAACATCAACAATGACAAAACCGATTTCCAATGCTTCTCCTCCTCCGAAATTTGTTGTTGTAACTCTTTGGCAATACCGCCATTTTTTTAAATTTTTTTTCTTTTTTTTTTTAGAAATGCCTCTAATGTTTTACAAGAGCAAAACCTTTTTTTTGTGGCTTAATGAGTTGTCGTGCTCTGCAATCTTTCCATTTAATTTTTTTCGCTGAGTGAGACCATTCTTAACCATAAGAGAAAGTTTTGTCTCGATTATGTTCTCATGAAATAGTTTGGATGGCATGCAAAATAAAGCATTTTTTATTTACTGTGGACTAACCAAGTACGGCTCATCTTTTGTCGGTTAGGAAGCTGTTTATAAAACCTGTCTTTTGGCTGTTTCCTTCCCTCGCTAGGAGAATCGCTTATGTCTGGTTCAGGTTTTCTTTGCTTAACAGTTTTTAACAATAAGGCAGCTCGCTGCAGCCGAAAAGCACTCTGACCAGGTCCGTGGATCCTTAAAATCTAATAGGGATTTTTATTGTCTTGCAGAGGAATCATGAGTAAAAGTAATGACTGTAACCGTATTTGAAGACACCGACATTTCCTCTTTTGTAGAAGTAGACCCTAAATCGCATTCCTGAGAATATATTCGTTCCGATTCCTGCTCCTTTGAATAGTACTTGAGGCTTGTCTGTAGATGTTGTTGTTGTTGTTGTTGTTGTTGTGGTTTTCAGTCCGCAGACTGGTTTGATGCAGCTCTCCACGCTACCCTGTCCTGTGCAAGTCTCTTCAGCTGAGAATACCTTCGGCAACCTACATCCTTTTGAATCTGCTTACTATATTCCTCCCTCGGTCTCCCTCTACGATTTTCACCCCACACGCTTCCTTCTAACGCTAAGTTGACAAGACCTTGATGTCTCAGAATGTGTCCAACCAATCTATCCCTTCTCTTAGTCAGGATATTCCAGAAACTCCTTTTCCCCCGATTCGGTTAAGCACCTCTTCATTAGTTACGTGATCTACCCATCTAATTTTCAACATTCGTCTGTAGCACCATATTTAAAAAGCTTCTATCATCTTTCTATCTGAACTCCTTATCGTCCACGTTTCACTCCAATATAATGCCACACTCCAGACAAATGCTTTCAGAAAGGGCTTCCTAATATTTAAATTAATATTGGATGTTAACAAGTTTCGCTTCTTTAGAAACGCTTTTCTTCCCATAGCCATTCTGCATTTTATATATTCTTTACTTTGGCCATCAGAAGTTATCGTTCGAAAATATGTCGCCGCGCGGGAGTATACGAGCGGTCTGGAGCGCCACGTTGCGGATCGCCCGGCCTCCCACGTCGGAGGTTCGAATCCTCCCTCGGACATGGGTGTGTGTGTGTTGCCGTTAGGTTAGTTTAACTTAGTGTAAGTAGTTTGTAAGACTAGGGTCTGATGACCAACGTAGTTTGGTCCCATAGGATTACGAATATTTGAACATTTTTTGAAAATATGTCCACTAACTTCCTGTGTAGCTCCGCTATCATCTGAAATAAAAATTCAGCCGAAGCCGTACTTCCATTCGACTTCCTATAGGTCAAGCAGCATGATATGCATTATTAACCTTCACAATACATAAGAGAAGGGGGTACTTCAGGCCCACCTTCTGAAAATATTGCAGCCAGGTACATTATATTTTAGAACCATGAAAGAAATATATCGTTTTCAGTAGTGTTCTATCACATTCAAAACTACTGCACTTTTAAGTATTGTCAAACATGCGTAAAAATTAAATTAAATAAATAAATAAATAAAAACAGTTGTGTTGCCGTAGCCCTATCGCTCCGCCCCTATAACTAAAGCCCTTAACCTTAGCAATGCCGGCGCATTTTCCGTTACGCGTGCGGTTACTTTATGGGAATACGAATGTTCAGCTTGTCAACAGTCAAGCTGCTTGAGCCACGCGTACGTTCCGTGTCAAACTTGTGTTTCAGCTGTTAATTTGGCAACCACAGCATCGGTTTTTGCCTGCAGATGTAGCGAGAAAAGATGATTCCGTGTCATGATAGATAGCCTAAGGTCTTTTAAAAACAACTTTATTACCTTTATGGATGTCTGTCCGACCATTTTTTAATACTCTTTGTGGGAAATTGGCAATTTTGGTTACTGTAGTTTGAGGTGTATTCTATTCAATAAATCCATTCTTATACTTTAAGTTTGCTGTAATTCCTTCCTTTAGATTCTCTTAAAGACTAGCCAGTATGTATTTTGAATTTGAATTAATTTGACGTAACTAGTCCACAAAATATGTGGGTAGCCTCTTGGGCCGGGTTCGCCTGGTTTTGTTTCATCTGGAGGTGAGCCCGATGGAAGGTTAGCAGTGTAATCAGTCACTTACCGTGAAACTTCCTGGCAGATTAAAATTGTGTGCCGGAACTGGGACTCGAACCTGGGACCTCTGACTATCAGGGGCGAGCGCTCTACCAACTGTGCTATCCCGACACGACTCACGATGCCGCCTCACAATTTACTTCCGCCAGTACCTCGCCTCCTACTTTCCAAACTTCACAGAAGCTCTCCTGCGAAACTTGAAAGACTAGCACTCCTGGATGAAAGGATATGGTGGAGACATGGCTTAGCCACAGCGCACACTCCGCTGCAGAGTGAAAGTTTCATTCTGGACACATCCCTTATAGGCTGTGGCTAAGCCATGTCTCCACCATAGTCTTTCTTCCAGGAGTGGTAGTCTTGCAAGTTTCGCAGGAGAGCTTCTGTGAAGTTTGGAAAGTTAATATAAAATGTTATTAAAATGCGGAAATAAGAAAGAAAATTGACGGAGGTGTAAATCAAACAAGCTCTCAGACATCTGCAGTATCGTGTTGTACCTAAGTCTGTAAGCCTTAAAAATATCCGTGCTTTGAAGCGAATAGAACGAACTAGAGTGATGGAGACTGATTGAGGTATTAAATGATGAAATCTTGTCGATTGGTCGACTGGTGTTACATTTACATTTTCTTCGCTTCATCAAAGTCAGTACAAATAAAGTTCTCGGAACTGTCAGGTGTACTACAGCTGACTCCCTCGCATTTGTTTTTTAAAGCTATTTAGCTGTTTTTCTTAAATTGTGCCGTTCCTGTCGTCCTGGAGGGGAGGCCTCCAAATATCTAAAGTTACTTTTTCACAGTAATACATTTATTTGCAAGTGGACAAGGGGTCTCATTTTATTCTGCCGCCGCCCCGGGCCTCCCACAGCGTTAAGCCCTTTCTATACGGAAGTGAGAGCATACGAGATTACCCATGATGCACCGGTTACGCCGATCGCCAGTGGTGGCGCTAGGCGTCGGCGGTCGCCTCGCAAAACATCGTCAAAATTTTAGCTGTGTTTCTTATTTCTTTTTTTTTAATTTGATGCTTAACGGTGCTTTTCAACTACTACTTTATGTAGCGACGACCTACAACTAACTTACACTAGCGACCTCGCGCTCCGTTGTATGACTCTTATAAGGAAACCTACCCAAGTGTCACTCTCCGATTTTTATGCAATTTGGATATGTTATAATACATAAAAAAACTATGGAAAACGTATTTTTTAGAGGCGGAAAAACATATTTAAGGGGTGAAATTGTGCTTCCAAAATTGGGGCTAAAATGGAAAAATCGCGATAAATAAGAAATTAGTGAATCGATTTTAATGATTTTTGGTATGAAAGTGTCTTTTGATAAGAGATGAATATCAGCCTAGGTAAATTGCAGGGGGAGTGACCAATTTTTTGTGCTCAAAGAATTGTTTTGATTTAATCGAAGTACAATCTATGAAAACTTCTAAAGGAAGGCGAATTAAGTAATAAGGTTTTTTCTTTTCTTTTTTTTTTATATATATATCAATATTGGGGGGGGGGATAAACAACCCTTACATTGCCGCGCTCGTTTGATACTGCCCGTGAAACACCTTACGAATCTATATTTTTGAACTGTTTCATTCTTCAGTATACTTCTATTTAAAGTCGCTAAATCCTAATCTAAAATTAGATTCTCAAAATTCAATATGGTTGATCCAGCAAGGGGAAAGAAAATTCGAAAAAATGCTTGAATAGACAGTAACTCGTTATGCGACTTACAAAATACTGTACAATCAACGTTTGAAATCATAGTGAATAAAACATGTTACAAATATGTATTAGGTTTCAATTATTTGAAATCTCTATCCAAGGAGGACCTTCTCAAGCATGGTAATGATTTAGACATGACACTCCGAGAAGGCGAAACAGTGACATACAGCCTTTAGAACTTCACGAGGAACTGCAGCTTTTAAAATCCAATCCACTAGACTCAATCAAAGACGTAAAACAACTTCTTCGGTACATTTTAGAAAACTATTTGGAAGAAGTATATTTATATAACAATCAAAATCATGCTCAGAGTTCCAGTCAGTACAGCTTCTGTCGAGAGAAGCTTCTCAAAATTAAAATTGACTAAGACTGACTTGAGAAGCACAATGAGCCAAGAGAGACCATCAGCGTTGTCAATACTATCAACTGAAGCCGAAATAGCGGCTAATATTACTTATAATGTGACCATTAAAAAAAATTCTGTGAGGCGAAAAACCGAAAAGTTTCTCTATTTTAATTTGTGTTTGTTTATTGTAAATTTTGTTATTGCAATAATCCTTGTATATTATACTAATAAAATTATTATTGGAGCATCATTCAGCTCATTTTATTGAACATTTTCTCCCCCCCCCCCCCACAAAAAAAAGGGGGCCTCGCAAAGACGAGTTCGCCGACGCTCAGATTCCGTCTAGCGCCGGCACTGCCGATCGCGTACAGTGTAGACGCCTCCACTTGCAAAAGATGCACGCGTACGACAACTAGTAGAAGGAATAGGATGAATCCTATTCTCACGCGTATGGAAGTGCTTCGCGCATGGGCCACTACGGTCGGGGGTTCGAATCCCCCCCTCGGGCATGGATATTTGTGCCGTCCTTAGTTGTAAGTAGTTTGTAAGTAGTTTGTAAGTTTAGGGACTGATGACCCCGTAGTCAAGTCCCATAGACTCTACAAACATTTGAACATTTTTTTTTTTGCTTCGCGCATGCGCAGACGACCGAATGGGGAACCCAGCAGACAAACGAAGCCAAGTTGGGAATTTGTTTGAGAATGTGTACTTGTCTCCTGCTCAGAGCAACGTAGTGTTTCGACTCAGTCGTAAGTATTTTAGGAGGTGAAACTACAGAAGAATTGCATTAAAAATATAACCTGTGTACAATTTTTATTGAATACGGAGATATAGCTGTTAATATGAAATCCAAACAAACGCAGAGCAAATGTAAATCAAGAAATTTTCACTGATTTATCCGTCGGTTCTTGGTGGTACTACATCACACTTACTTAAAAGTAGAATTTTGTGCATCTTCTACACTTTCATTTCCACTTAGTTACCCGGTTTTCGGCTTACTAGGACATATTCAGACTTTAAACTGCGTCGAAAACCGGTTATTTAAATAAAAGTCAATATGGTGATCTTCCACGAACCGACGAAAGAATCAGTCAAAATATCCAAATCAGTTTGTTGTACATACTAAGAGCTGTATCTCTGTACCCAATAAAAATTGGACACACGTTATATGAAATTTTAACTGCAAATCGTCTTTATTACCATCTTCTAAAATATTTGCTATTTTTCCTGAAACATGCTGTAGTTAACAGATGAAATATTTGTTTTGGTGAGCATTATTTGAAGCCTTAACAAAGTGAAAGGTCTATGTATAGACACCTGAGCTTGTTCATCATACACATAGCGCCTCAAACCGCAGGATTACACAATTTGACCAGTGTACTACAATATTACAAAAATAAACAGGAAACAAAATATACTAAAATAAAAAGCAGTACTCACTCTGTGTCGAAAAATTTAGTCCATACGTCGTTGTTTTCTGCTGCAGAATTTGTCGATTACTTTCGTGTTGAAGCCCTCAATGCTGCTTACCATATTCTTCTCAATGGAGAGCATTGCAAGGGCATTAAGTCGTTGTTCTGACTTGGTATTCCGAATAAAAGTTGTGATCATCTTCAGAAAAGAAAAACATCTTTCAGACTCAGCAGTTGTCATCGGTGTGGTTACTATTATATTCAGAAGTTTTGATATCTGATAGAAGTTGTCATGCAGATTATTGTTAGAAATGAACTGTAGTAATGGTACAGCTCCTGCAATAGTTTTGAAGTCTGGTCGCTCGTACAATACTTAGAGCTCCGTCATTAACCTGGGTTTCTACAACATGGTATAAGCGTGGACCGCAACATTAAGTTTTCTGCCTGGGAAGCGTCTTGAGTATTCTTCAAACTTTGAAGAGTGTAGCAGCTTTGCTGCATCTAGATGATCTAGGGCTTGGAAAAGATCACGGGCCTCTGTGGTAATACTGTCACTGACTTCTCGTGCATCAGAATGTCGACAAAACTTATCTTCCGGCGCTTGCTTTCAGCGGTAGCTGCTGCTGCGGCTGCCGCATCAATGTCGTCGATTGAAGCTCTTATATTACTAATGGCCTGTATGAAGCAAGATACTGAACCTTTTATTATTACAGCATCGACCGATCTTGCCTACAACTGGCTGTACATGATATCTACGTGAGGCATCACTTTGTGGAAGACTGATAGCCAAAAGAGAAATTCTTCATCCTGTAGATTTCGAGAGAGTCCAATTGCTTGGCAACAAGTTTGGTCGGTAGGCGATTTTTCCAGCATTGATAAGCATTCCAGCAGCAAGGATTTCTTTTCATGGACCACATTTTTAAGGTGCGTGATTTGAAATTCCACCTAGTAGATGACCCACTAGGAATCCTTCTTACTGCCAATTTCTCTAAGGCGGAAAGTCGTTCTGATTACCTTGAAAAGACGTCTGAGAAGTCTGATACATTTATAAAGAACTCTCTAGATGACTGAAGAAGCGTGTTCCATAGTTAAATTTGGCTGGTGCGCATAACAATGCACATAATGTGCATTAGGATACACTGCTTTAATTTTTTCTGCACACCGCCTTTGCAACCACTCATGACAGATGCACCATCGTACGTTTGAGCGGTAATTTTATGTGGTACATCTTTGAAGAAAGGCTTTATGACATTCAAAATACAAACAGCTAGAGCATCAACATTATGTCCTTCAGGATTTAAAAAACCTAGAACCTTTCATATGGCACACCTTTCTTTCATTAGCGCAGCACTAATACTGTGTCTTTTTGAAAACATCAGTTGTTTCATCTGCCATTACAGAAGCAAACTCAGCCTGCTTTATTCCTTCGGAAATAACTTCGCAGCAAATTTCTAACATACAATCGAACAAGTCATTTTGAATGGATTTTGAAATACTCTTAAAATTTTGATTAACTTGTACATGTTCTTTTACTGCATTATCAGTATCAGAAATTAAGTCTATCAAACCCAAAAGGCCACCTGGATTTTTCGATGTTTCTGTCTCGTCGTGTCCTCTCAAAGCCAATTCGAAAGCAGCACAGAATTTTATACACTCAATAATCCTAGATCTCACATACCTGTTTTTCTCAACCTGCTGATTATGTTTCACTATTTAGTCATGATAAGCATGACTTAAAATTGTTGCGATATTAGCTTTACCTAACGCACTAAGATCAAGTATGTTATTTATATGTTTATGATTTCCTTTATGATTTTTTTATTAATGCATGCAGATGTCTTAGGTCTTTCACTCCCACTGTACTCCACGCATCACTGTTCCCAAACAACAAACATGGAAAGAAAAAAAAAAGCATTGCGAGAATCACATCCGCAAATCCAACTGTTTTCATACACTTTCGTACTGAATTTACTCGTGTACTCACTTTTCTTGCCACCTCCTATAGCCTTTTGCCTGATACTTAAAATTGGAGTAGGTCTACCTAACTCTTTCACTTTCAGTTTCTCTTCCAAAGGTCTACTGGAAAATGTCCGCTGTAGCAGACCATCGACAGAATTCGTATGTTGCTCGCACAGTACGTAACGCGCACTTTCACGAAGAAATACACAGCGAAACACTTCTTCAGCGAACGTACAAAGCGTGACTGATAATGGAAATAATGGAGCTTAGCAATATCCCACCATGTCATCTGAGTTTTATACAAGCGACCAATGAAACTGCTTGGCTGAAAAGCGCAGTTTCACTCGCATGCAGTGGCGTAGCTATGATAGGGCTAGGCGGGGCAGTGCCCTGGGGCCCCCGAGATCAAGGGGCCCCTCGGCCTCCGTGAGCAAAGTTCGGAAAAAGTTACAGTAGAGCGTCGTTTTTAATTTTTATTATATTTTATTTATTTATTTTTACCTTCCCACCCTAACGTCCATCAATTCCTCCTCCCGTCAAACTAAGCTTTCCATAGTAACCGCACTGGGTCACAGGGTGACGGAACATTGCTTCTAGTGGGGCCTGCTGACAGGCCAATCCGACAGTCGCTGAGTACAACAGTCGGCACACTCCAGTCGGCAGAAGTAGCTACAGCCTCAAATCTGTTCACAGCAACAGCTGCGCCTTCCAAGTGCTGCGGCGTTCCGTTCGGCGCATTGTGAAGGATCGCGCGACTCCAAATACTGTATAAATACATTTACTGTACAGTACTTCTTATTGGCAAGTAGAAGTGTTTTCCGAACATCCATGTCCCCCAATTACACTGCGGATAATCAACTTTCTACTGTATATAATATTTCAGCTGAATGAAGGATTTTCGACTTGTAACGTTTTGAACACTGCCAACAAACGTCAAACGCACGAAGTTAAATCCAAAAATTTTCCCATCTCAGAATATAAACATAAAAAGGTATTGCTTGTCCGCTAAGACGTGCACCCTGCCACCTGCTGAATTACTACCAGTGTGTGACAATATTGTTCATGGTTTGATTCGCGGCAGGGGGCCATATTTTCGTGGTTGAGTATAACTTCATTGTTAATTTTTACTAGCTTCTGCCTGCGACTTCATTCACCTGGTATAGAGCAACTTCGAAAACTATTCCATCGTAGTTTTATCTGTATGTCCTACCCAGGTCCAACTCTATGCCTCTTCATTCATTCAAATCCACCCAGTAATTTCTGCTTGAAAGCATAATTAACTTTCACAGTTATAATTATATTAGAGAGTACGATTAAATATTATGTGCTGCGTGACACACAGTAATTTACTTAAGAGTATTTAGGTTTGCCTTATTATGTCTTCCAGTAAGCCGTAAGGACCTGACGAAGTAGTATTGCATCTGTATAGTTCATAGGCGCTGATTACGGGTATGCTCGGTCGCTCAAGCATACCCCAAAATTTGAGTGGGTATGCTCGGCATACCCCACTAAAAATTTCGGTATTATTTTTTTCTGTACGATATATATTTCTTGATTGTAATTAAATTCGACCTTCTCATTTCATTGATGGGCGGCTGGCTTTTGTAATATACCGCTGTAAAAAGATTATCTAAAACAAACAAGTAATTGAATTTGTAGGCATTAAAATTCATGTTGACATGTGAGTGAAGTGGTCATTTTTTAAATAGTCCGAATTTTAATGGAATGCTGCTTCTAAGTTCAATATCGTAAACTGAAGGCGGTAACCTTTAATTGTTGTATTAAATAACTAGAAATGAAGTGGGATTGGTACGATACGATGAAAATGTGTATACTACTAATTTAACGTTTATGTATTCTCTTAGAAGTCAGTTGTCTTCAAGGAATCGTGTTAGTGTTGTGTCGTGATATTTTTCATCCTGTTTACTGAATTGGTGTGTGATGTAACAATGGGTTGTAAACCTATTGGTATCGACAGACATGGTATGACAACAGAAGTGGTTATGGACTATTTTCGTAATACTGTATAGAAAATAAATCTGCAGAAGAAAGTAGGCAGGAAGACCATCCGATGTTAATTTTTGCGATAATGAACACAGTATTCGCAATACAGGCATATCATTATCTGATATGTATGTCTAAGAAGACGAAAACTCTGAAAATGATTTCTGTACTTACTACAACGGGAAAACAGGTTCAAATAGTCGTAAAAGCCGCCCAGTAGTTCTGAAATGTGAAATTGATATAAATGGCTGTTAATTTCTTTACTGTGTGTCAAAAAATTACTTTTCTCCTTTCAGAGATTAAAATTGTCCTTAATTAACAACAGATGAAGCAAAAAAGAAGAAAACTGCTAAAATAAAACAAAATTATTACTTTACCTTTGTACGAGTACCTGGTATTGGAAAAACATAATAAAGATTATTTTTTTTAGAAAATCCTGTCTGTGGAGGGGGGGGGGGGGCTGAAGGCCGGCAACCACGTCCCCCCTATTGGGAATGCCACTGAGCATTCCCCAAGATTTTCAAAAGTCGGCGCCTGTGGTATAGTTTAGAGTGGGCCCCAACGTCATTATTGCCCCGGGGGCCCTTCATGCAGTAGCTACGCCACTGCTCGCATGTTGACTAAACACTACTGTTTTTTGTGATTGAAGTTTTATCTCGAACACGTCAACCTTTGTATGATTGCCTTTAATTAAATATCAATTAATACTGTATTGACAGTAAGACCTTCAGGGGAATCTATAACAGCGTTGCCAACTGCATGTATTCACTGCAGGTAGTAAATACAAAGTTTAAAAATATTAATTTTACTTTAGAAATTAAACATTTAGACTCAGAGGTATTTGAATACGAGCCACACACAAGTAGGTCTGAGAGACAACGCACAAGACGCCTCAGCCAGCGCACTATTTGACTCTGTATGCCGCAATATTAGTCATATACTCTTCTTCCGCAACCGTTACAAGCAGCGCGAAGAGATATATTGATCTGGTGCTGCAGTCGGTCTCAGCACACACGAGTCGCCAGGCCTGACGTCACGTCTGCGCATGCGCACTAGCGAACAGACGACTGCGCCGCCTCTGCGCACGTACCAGCGCGGCTGAATCCCACTTCAGCACATGTAGCTGGTTTCCAACTATCGCGGCAAGAACGCTCCAAAATGCGTTTTCATCCTTATTAGTAGCATTCTAATACGCATTGTAAGGGAATTCACATAATTTTATTGTGATATCTGGCTCGCATTCCAAGAGAAATGATGTAATTTACAGCGATTTCTCGCTTGCATTCGAAGAGAAATGGCATAATTTTAGTAATATATTTACAGTGTGCTGCAGCTCATTATCACCAGCCGCCACTGGACAAGCATCAGAATCAGGGCCGGATCTAGGGGGGGACAAAGGGGACAGTTGCCCCAGGCAGCAAAATTTGGAGGGCGGCAAATTTTGACCGACTCTCTCGCTCTCCCTCTCTTTTTTAATTCTTTTTATACAGAATGTATCTTTCTGGTATAATTTAATAAAATTAACTGACACAGAATTATTAAAAGTAACATGACTGCAAGAAATACCGAAATCATTTAATAAAACTAAAATTCCTGGTTGCTAACTTCAGTGTTGCCCTGTCACAGGTACTTCAGCTAATCAAACTTACTAGATATTAGCCAGAATGAGGGACATGTTTGCGTTATTGCATAAGTAAATGCATAATGTTTATTAATTTGCACAGATTTCCTTTTTCATATAAATGAATATTCATATTTCATATTAAGGTAATATTTGCAGAACAGGTGAATTTGAATAACGTTCCAGTCGTTAAAAAAAAAAAAAAAAAAAAAAAAAAAAGTATTTCAGATAACCACACTTCTTATTGAAAGTCAGTCATTAAGGATCTGGAGTCCTCTCTCAGTAGCGGTGGAATTGATAGACATCTACACAGGATACTCTGTAAATCACATTTAACTGCCTGACAGAGGATTCATCGGACCACTTTTATACTATTTATCTCCCATTCCATTCTCGAATAGCGCGCGGGAGTAAAGAACATCTGAATCTCTCTGTTTGAGTTATGATTACACATATTTATTCAGATTATCTTTTCTACTTATGTAAGTGGTTGGCAACAATATATTTTCGCATTCGGAGGAGAATGTTGACGATTGTAGTTTCGTAAGTAGCCCACGTTGCAGCGATAAACGCCTTTGTTCTAATGATTCCCATCCCAGATCCTGTATCATTTCCATTACGCTGTCTCCCCTGTATCACGACAATACAAAACAAGCTGCTCTTCTTTCGACTCTTTCGATGTCCTCCGACAAACCCACCTGATAAGCATTGCACACTGGGCAGCAACACCAGATAAAACAGGAGGAATCTCACTGTATTATTGATGCTGTCCTTTTTCTAGCTAAGCAAGGAAGTCCTTTTAGAGGAACAAAAGAAGATGGTTATTTTGGTGATCACATATCAAATTTCTAAATACAATTGATCTCATATCATATTATAGTGTCTCCCTTCGTCGGCATATTGAACGCCACAAGAAAAGCCAGATTAGCTATTTTTACAAAAATATACAAGATGAGTTCCTTGACTTGATTGCTGACAAAATAAAACAAGATATAATTAAAGATATTTTAGCTGCTAAATACTTTTCACTGATGTTTGACTGCACTCCAGGTATCAGCCACAATGCGCAGATGACACAAGTAATTTGATATGTCAAGTCGAATTACTCTGAGGTTGTGGAAAGTTTTACTGACTTTTTTACAGTTACAGACAAAACAGGAGAAGGCCTTAGGCAAGAGATATTGCAAAAATTGGAACAAGATGGGTTGAACATTAACTACTGCTGGGTGGCAGTCTCATGACAATAGGGGCAAACGTAGCTGGAAAGTATAAAGGGGTCCAGTCAAGAATACTTCAGAAGAATGAACTGGCCTATTTCGTACCATGTGCTGCTCACTCTTTAAATTTAGTAGGAGCAAATTCAGCAGACATTCAGCAAGACTAGGTGATCTGCAAGAGTAAATGCGGTTGAGGCTGTTTACAAGCATTTTCATAAAGTTTTGAAGGCCCTGGAAGAAACTGAAACTTATAAATTGTCAACACCAGAAACAAAATCAGGGACAGGATCTATTTTTAAAAATATGAGAAAATTCAAATTCATTACTTTAACTTGTTTCTGGTATGCAATATGAAAATAAATTGCTCATGTTAATCAGTTTCTGTGAAGTTAATACTTTACAGTTGATAAAGCTGTTCAAAACATTCAAGGACTTTTGGGCTTTCTCAAACCTTCCTGGGATTCTTGTACCTCTGAAGCTATTTCTGAGGCCAAAAGAGCTAGCAGAAGATAATGAGGTATCAACGGTATTCTCCGAAAAAAAGATTCAAAGAAAGAAGAAAATGGCCGATGAGCTTTGTGCGGATGAAGTAAACAAAATTCACAGAAAAAAATAAGGAATAATTGACAGAGGTTAGTACCAGATTTACCGCACTTGAGAAAATTGGTGCAAAAATTAGTTTTCTGTGTGGTGTGCAAATTCGAGAAATGGAAGTGGAGGACTTGAAGGCCAAAGCAGCGGAACTGGCAGAAGATCTTAGTGAGGAAGAAGTTGAAAGTTTCAGACAACATGCGCTGACAGTAGACAGAGCCTTGCAAGATTTCACTGCATCATCACATTAAGTTTAATTTATAAAAATAAATTGGTAGAGGGGTATCCCAACCTTACTATAGCGTTAAAATATATCATACCATTCTAGTTTCTGTTTCGTATGGAGAAAGAATACACTTGAGGAGCAAGACTGCTTAACAAATCTGAGTATAATATCCATAGAGTACAAACGAGCTGCTTCTCTAAACTATGATGATATCAAAACAGTTTTGCAGCAAAAAAAGCTCGAAAAGCGAAATTTTGAATTGATTTTTGTACGATGAGTAATCTTATAATACTTTTATATGTATTAAAATTGTTCTGTTTTCCTTTGATCTTAATTCAGTCAATAAAATAAGTTCATGTTGTGAGATTGTGACATTTATTTAGAAATATGTAACCCAATTAGTGTCAAAAAGTCTATTCTTACAGGGGGGGGGATGAAAGAAGGGGTGGCAAATTTAAGCTTGCCCCCTCTTGGCAAATGTCCTAGATCCAGCCCTAATCAGAATTATGGGTTTTTGGGAACGGGACAAGCTACATATAGTCTAATCTCAGTAACTAAGACATACCAAGTCAGATGCTAGTACAAAAATTAACCAAACATACCTACTCGCTGCGGTGGAGTGGCCGAGCGTTCTAAGGCGCTTTGCTGCGGAGCGCGCGGATGCTCGCCATCGTAGGTTCGCGTACAGTACTACCTCCACCATTAGCTTATGTAGTTTTGTAAGTCTAGGGACTGATGACCATAGGTGTTTGGTCCAATAGGTATACAAACATTGGAACATTTTGAACATAACTACTCGCACAACTAAAAGCCAAATAAATTTCATTTATAAATAAAGAAATGCTTTTTATAGTTCTCACATGCAGACAAGCAAGAAATACAGTTATGATTACTTTCACACTTTACGTATTTCCCTATGAACTATATTTTGCAGAATGTGTCATTCCAGAGGTTGGTATTTTCACATAATGATCACCACATGAAGTATTGTGAAAATGAATTCTTATTATAACTACTTCATTCATGGTTTGCATACTTAATATGTTGTTTTTGCAGTCCATATTTGTAATGGAGAAGACTTTTTCCACATCAGCATTTGCTCCAGATATCTTCATATGCACACTAGACTAGTTTTTACCAACTCGCTATACAGTTCTCAATTAGTAAATTATATCTTCGCGTATATTTTGAACGTAGTTAGCTTTCTCAATAAGCTGATCTTCACAACATTCTTGCAATACACACTCCTGGGAAATGAAAATAGAACACGTGAATTCGTCAACCCATAAGAGTGAAATTTTAGTGACCATTCTTGAGGATACATACAACACACGAATGCGCAGTCAGAACTATACCCCTCCTTTTGCAGCAATGCAGGGTACAACTTTCTCATGAAGGTGATCAGAGAGGTGCCGAATGAAGTCTTGTGGTATGGCCTGCCACGCAATTTCCATCTGATGCCTCAGTTGGACCAGATCTTGTGCTGGTCATGTAGACCGCGCCAAGATGACGTTTAATCTGGTCCCAGACATGCTCAATGGGGGACAGATCTGGGGATAATGATGGGCATGGTAGTTGACATACACCTAGAAGAGCATGCAGGGTTGTACGGGATACGGGTGGACGTGCATTGTCCTGTTGGAAAACCTCATCACCTTGTTGGTGCATGAACGATTGCAAGACGGATTGAATGATGGTGTACCGTGTGCTGTTCAGTGTTCCAACGACGAACAGCAGAGGAGAACGGCCAGTGTAGTATATGGCTTCTCACACCATGATGCAAGGTGTCGGGCCTGTTTGTTTCTGTCACGTACACTCCAGATTTTCGCACTCCCCTGCATGACATCACACATGCATATGACCATCATTGGCACTGAGGCAGCAGCGATTCTCATCAGTAAAGATGACACATCTCCATTCGTCCCTTCATAAGCACCTACCGTGACACCATTGGAGGTGGGCTGAACGATGTTGGGGCGTGAGCGGAGGACACTCTCTAACTGCACACATGATTGTGCATCATGTGAAGGGAGCGATATTCTGTAGTCACCATTCTCCTCTAGTGATTGTCTGGAGAACATGGAACAGTGCACGGTACACTGAGACCATCATTTAACCTGCTTTGCTACCATTCATACACCAACAAGGTGATATGCTTTTCCAACAGGACAAAACAGATCCACATGTATCGTGTACCACCCAATGTGCTCTTCAAAGTATATGTTAGGTACCCTGGCCAGCACGATCCCCAGATCTCTCCCCCATTGAGCATGTTTGGGACCGCTTGAAATGCCATGTTGGGCGGTCTACATGAGTGGCATGAAATCTGGCGCAACTGAGGCACCAGATGGAAATTGCATGGCAGGCCATTCCACATAACCACATTCAGAACCTCTATGATCGTTTCCATGAAAGAATTACAGCTGCAAGAGTAGGGTACAAACAGTACTAACGCCAACATTGCGGATTCTCTGGTGACTGTACTGACATGCGTAAAGCTCTGCCTGTGTCGTCATGTGTTTTATACAATAAACTTTCCCTCTGCTGGGTCGATGAATTCATGGTGTACTATTTTCATTTTCCAGGAATGCATTTTCAGAAAACTCAGATAAATTTTTAATTCTTTACTGAACAGACTTCCATACATGAGGATATTTGAGCTGAGACTAGTTAAATGCATTCTGTACAAGAAATGGGTAAACCCATTTTGCGATGTAATCAGTTGACGTCTTGTGAAATGAACTTAAAATGGCCAAGAAATCAGACTCTTTTAGCACACTGTCTTCTTACAATGAATTCATTAATCACTGAATTTGTATAGTGGTAAGAATTGCACATGTAGTGTGAAAGCATTGCTTTTATAAAAAAGAATGCATAGACTCATAGATTGCCCAAGAATGCTTTAAAATTTATATAGGTCACCCTATATTTTTTTGCATTTAAAATAGAAAAGATCGCCCCCAAAGGTTGAAATATTGGAAATATGTGAAAGAATTACATCAAAAATCGTGCCTCGTTCTCTTTGAATTGAAGCCTTTATCCTTCATTGCTTGATTATGACTACATTCATTTGGTTGCTCTAACATAACTGTTAATTCAGAATATAGTGGACGATTAGTAAAATACCGGACAATATTCATCCCGTATGTGTTTCGTTAGGACAACGGGACACTTAGACTAAATAAGGGCCAATCCCGGAAAATACGGGACGTCTGATCACCATAAAGTAGGAATAGCTGCTGTTGTTAATGTGGTTCCAACATACAGACATTCTTAGGAGAGGATTAAAACTGCAATAACTGTGTCATTCTGATATGGAGACAATGAAACGATTCCGATCAATGTAATCTGGATGAATTTGTCGCCCCCCTAGACAGGCCACCTGCGTGTGCTGCATGCCCGCACCCAGTGGCCCTGTATGCAATGAACGAAAATGCAACCATTATTTCCAAACAAACAAAACCTGTATTCACCCAAAAACTGTCTGAACCCATTACTGTTCCCAAAAATGTCATTCCATAAACCATTGTCATCTAGCATATTTCTGCATATTAATCATAGGTAGGTGGAGAAGTGCAAGACTTGCACATCCTGTGGCATAATAAACAGTGACAGAATGTCACCCCTGAATAGTATGTCATGTTTTACACTGTTCCATTATAGCACCAGAGTGAAGAGGATTGCAGTTCCGTCTTGCAATGCTATTTGAGAGGGTGGTGCAACTTGACCCATCACTTCCCTTCCATGAACCATCCTCCACACACCTGCTGTACTGCCAAACC
Source organism: Locusta migratoria (assembly GCA_026315105.1). Taxonomy (NCBI): domain Eukaryota; kingdom Metazoa; phylum Arthropoda; class Insecta; order Orthoptera; family Acrididae; genus Locusta; species Locusta migratoria. Next base: position 250,493,504 of record CM048744.1, on the reverse strand, counting down.
ACTTCACCCCATGCAAGCTACAGTTTTCTGAATGGATGCATAACATTCTCTCATGCCAATGATGTGCCCTCTTTCAAACTCACTGATTCGACTGTACAGTTCACACTTAAGTCTATAAGACATCCTGCACATGTGGTGAAGTCACACTGATCCATTACCTTTGGTTTATAGTGACAAAGAGAGCCGCAGACACATTTTAATGGTAGGTGGTGTTAAGCCACGCTATCGATGTTGACCTTGAATTGGTGGGCTGACGATGTTCGAGTGCTAATAATTTCTGCAGAACGTACTAATGTGCATGTCCTGTGAATATCACTTCGTATCTCTAGTCTTTTAAGGTGTTCTTTTTTTTCTGAACTTGAGTGTATTTCTGTAGTCAACGGTAAGCCACATTTCGGACTATTAGACCAACGCCATTCAGTGGTGGATGATTGGAAATGAGTGACTTGGTATGATGAATCACACAGTGCCCATTACAGAAGAAAATGTAAGGAAATTGACCATCACACGCAGACTCCCGAATGGAAGTGTCCCTGAGGTAGAGAAGCAACTGAAGAAGTTGAAAATAAGTAAGTTACTAAATCGGGGTGGGATCCTAGTTTGTTTTACCCCTTACTTAGCTTGCATCAATAATGAATCTCTGATCCACCACAAAGTTTGAAGCAAATGGAAAAAAGCACAAGTAGCTTCTGTATATATTAACAGTATAACAATAGACCCTTAACTGCTGCATAATTCTTAAAAATATTGTCAGTTTGAATGTAATACATTTTCTTGATGTGGAAAAGGTTTTGTCCACACTTCAGAACAGTTGCAGAAGCCCTCAGTCATGTGAAACTCTGCCCTATTGGCATATGATACCTTACAAGCTATGGCTGACGAGCATTTTACATAGTGCCCCACTGATGACCTCTAACAAAGATACGAGAATTTAGGATAGTTTCTCAAATTTGTGAGTGGACTGAATACTTGTTAAGTAATGGTATCCAGCACATTATCCTCGACAGCAAGTATTCATCAGAGAAGTTTATCTTCAGGAATGGCCCTAGGAAGTGTGAAGGGATGGCTATTATTTTCTATCAACATAAATGATCTTATGGAGAGGGTGTGGAATAGTCTGCAGCAGTTTGCTGATGATGTGCAGGAAGGGCTCATCATTGAGTAACTGTATTACAATACAACATAATTTATATAAAATATTATATCTCCTTTACTACTACCACAGTCAAATTATTTTACTGCTTTAAATAGTCAACCTATATATTTTTTTTTTTTAATTTTCTCCATAGTAGATGGAATTGGGACATAGCTGATTAGATTATATAGATGGATGAAAATACAAGCAGCTGTATGCAAATTCCTTATTAAATTTTGTGCAACCGAATTTGGTGCTTCATTCTTTTAAGAGGCAACACCCCAGACGAAAGTCTTAAATAAAAAATAAAAAAATAAATCTAACACTGTGTGTTGATACACTCAGTTTATCAGTTGTCTTTGAGAGTGTAACATGAATAGAACAAGAAATTTGCGGCTACCAATTTTCATGGCTACCCAGTTCAAATGTGCTTTTAATAACATTTACACAATGGGAGGCTGAAGGTGGTGTAGTGAAGCACCAAAACCGGTCGCACAAAATTTAATAAAGAATTTGCATACAGCTGCTTGTATTTTTATCCATTTTTCGAAACTGGAAATGAAGGTTTTATTCTCTGTGAATATCCGAATTTTCATTAGCTTTAATATTCATACTACACCAGTCATTACTTTTGCTGTTTCAACTAATATACTTCTTAGCCTGAATAGTTCAGACCATATTAAAAACGTTTTCAGACATGTAATGACTTATTTTCCTATCAGAAGGCAATGATACATGTACTTAATTGTATAGAAAATAGAAAAACTAAACATCTGTGGTCTTTTACTGTAATTATGCCACATCTGCAACCACAGTTGTGAAGATAAAAGCTTTGTTTGAAGAAGGTATCCACCTCCAAAAATCATTGAACTCCCAGAGACCTTCCATGCTTTTTTCCCTCCTCTGTTATGATGCATACTGTATTAGTAATACAATTGATAATTATTGTGTTAGTGTAACTAAACCAAATAAATGTTTTCATAATTTTGCAGGATACTGAAACAAGGACGTCAAATGACCTGAGCACCGATCACCGCTGGAGTGTGTGAGGCTGGCGAGATGCCACTACCTGCTGCACTGAAACACTGCTACTGGAGTCCACAATTCACTCACAACCAGTGGAAAAATATCCTGCTGAAATGTCTAAACTTGCTTTCTGTCTAACCTCCGAGCTTCTGTCATTGTTTTTGTTGTTATTGTCATTGTCTTCAGTCCAAATATTGGTTTCTTGCAGCTTTCCATGCTACCCTATCCTGTGCAAGCCTATTCATCTCTAAATAAGAATGGCAACTTACATCCCTTTGAACCTTCATACTGTATTCATCTCTTGATCTCCCTCTGTGATTCTTACCCCCCCCCCCCCCCCCCCATACACACACGCTCTTCCCTGCAATACTAATTTGGAGATTCCTTGTTTTCTTAGAACGTTCCATACCAATCAATCCTTTCTTTTAGTCAAGATGTGCCAGATTTTTTTTCTTTCCAATTCTGTTCAGTACCTCCTTATTAGTTACACGATCTACCCATCTAATCTACAGTGACTGTAGTACCATATTTCAAAAGCTTCTTTCACTTTTCTGTCTGAACTCCTTATCATGTTTCATTCCTTTAAGAGGCGAAACTCCAGACAAAAGTCTTTAAAAATTCTAACACTGATATTCATATTCAGTGTCACAAGTTTGTTTTCTTGTATGTCATTACCTAATCTAATTCCTTCAACATTGCCTGATTTTCTTAGACTACATTCCATTAACCTTATTTTTCCTATATTAATGTTCTATTTATATCTCCAATGTCCATGGCATTCAGTTGCTCTTCTGGATCCTTTGCTATCTCGGATAGAATTATATCATCAGCAAATTGTAAAGTTTCTGTTTCTTCTCCCTGAAGTTTAAACTCCTTCTCTACATTTCGCCTTGCTTTACTTCACAGATTTTTCAATGTACAGAGTAAATATCATTGTGGAAAGGCTAAAACCTTATCTTACTCCCACCCCAACCACTGCACGACAAGTTGTAAATAAGCTTTTAGTTCTTTACATTTTACCCCTTCTACCTTCAGAACTTGGACAAGTGTAGTCCAGTCTGTTGTAGTCACGGAAAACAACTCTCTCACTGCTACACAGAACACTGGCGTGCACTGTACCCGCGAAGTGAGCTCGTACCTCGCAAACAACACACTGCGCGCAGAGCACAACGCCGCGCTGTTTGGGTCATTGACCCGCCCGTGGCGTGCTCTGGCGTTTGCCGCATTTTCCCGCGGCGCACTCTCGCGGCCGACTTCCGACGTATGTTATCGGCTGTGTGTGTGCCTTACAGCATTCCTTTCCCCTTGGGGAGGCTCGGATGCGAGCAATGTCCATGACGTCGTCATCTGTTGGGCTCTGACTGAGGTTGCGGGCAGGCACCGTTGCGTAGGGTCGGAAGTACTGGAGCGCGGGCAGCGTCGGCTCCCCTCCCCCGACAACCCATATGGCAGGACCGGTGATGGTGGCTCGGTCTCCATCTCCACCTCAGTCCCCGGACCTGGTGATGGTGGACCCGAAGGGAGCAATGCATCCGGAGGAGATGAATCCAGCATGGGTGTTGGCTGTACCCGCAAAGGTGTAGGTCCCTGAGAGGAGGGACCTGGGTCAGTCCCTGGCGAAGGCAGACAACTTGCAGGTAACGGCAGGAACCTCTCTTCGGCCTGTGGGCTGGTTAGTGGAGCAGACTGGTGCGAGAGCATCGGCTGAGGGATGGGGGCCTCCCGCTCTTCCACACGCAGGCGCAGCTGGTCGTGGTGACGTGCAGTGATGCCGTCTTCTGTGCGTATGTCGCAGAGACGGCGGCCGCGGCATCTGGTGATGATGGCAGGAATCCATTTCGGTCGACGTCCAAACCCACGTGCCCAGACAGCCATCCCTGGTCGGAGACACAGATGAATGTCCCGGGCTCGGATGCAGGAGATGAAGCAGAGTCCGGGGCTGCCGGCCATGGAGAAGTTCCGCAGGACTCTTGTCGCCAAACGAGGTGAACCGAAAGGATGAGAGAAATTGATCGAGGGCAACATCAGAAGGGTACCGAGCCACATATTTTTTTAACTGGGTCTTAAAGGTGCGAACAAATCTTTCAGCCTCCCCATTTGACTGCGGATGGAAGGGTGGGGCCAGGACATGGCAGATACCTCGGGTGTTGCAGAAGGAGGCAAACTCGCGGGAAACAAACTGAGGACCGTTGTCGGACACCACTGTAGTGGGAAGGCCTTCAATCGAGAAAATGCGTGACAAGGCGGCAACCGTGGCCGTGGCTGAGGTTGAAAGGCAACGGACCACGTAAGGGAACTTAGAGAAGGCATCAATAACCAGCAACCAATAGGCATTAAGGAAGGGGCCCGCAAAATCAATGTGTAGGCGATCCCAGGCCTGCGAAGGTCGAGGCCATGGGGCGAATGTTGCCCGAGGGGAGGTGTGATGTTGCGCACATAGCGAGCACGAGGTAACCATACGAGAAACGTCGCTGGCCAGGCCCGGCCAAAACACATGGCGGCGGGCCAATGCCTTAGTACGAGATACCCCCCAATGATCGGCGTGTAGCAGTTTGAGGACCTCTGAGCGGAGCCCCGATGGAATGACGACCCGAGGAGAGGAATCCTCAGAATCAAGGAGAAGCACGCCATCTACAACAGAAAAACGGTGTCGAAATGCGTAGTAGTTTCTGAGGGGGTCCGATGCCCATTTCGGTGGAGTCTCAGGCCAGCCCTGCTGGACCAGACGGATCACCTTGTGGAGGACCGGGTCCGCGGCACTAGCCCGAGCCACCTTGGCACCCGTGATGGGAAAACCATCCACTGCTTGCTGAGCAGCTAAGTCGACATGAAAGCACAGCAATTCTTCCTGGTCAAAGTATGGGTCTGGTCCAGCCGGAAGCCGGGAGAGCGCATCCGCATTGGCATGTTTGGATGTAGGGCGGAAGTGTATCGCATAGTTATATCGAGATAGGAACAGCGCCCAACGCTGAAGACGGTGAGCGGCCTTGTCCGGTAGGGACGCCGAAGGGTGAAAGAGAGAAACCAGTGGCTTGTGGTCAGTTACGAGATGAAATTTCACGCCATACAGAAAGACATGAAACTTCTTCAGAGCGTAGACAATAGCAAGGGCCTCCTTCTCAATTTGCGAATATCTGGTTTGGGCCGGAGTGAGCGTTTTAGAGGCGAAAGCGATCGGTCGCTCAGATCCTTCTGGATATTTATGAGCGAGCACTGCCCCAATCCCATGTTGAGAGGCGTCCGTTGCCAAGACAAGAGGGAGGCCGGGTTGATAGGTGACGAGGCAGGGAGCCGATTGCAGCAGCTCCTTTAATGTGCAAAACGCTGTTTCACAGGCCGATGACCAATGGAAGGAAGTCCCTTTGCGCAGCAGGTCATGCAGGGGTTTCGCAATAGATGAAGCCCCCGGCAAGAATTTATGATAATAAGCGACCTTTCCTAAAAACACTTGCAGGTCCTTGACTGAAGTCGGCCGAGGGAGAGCCAATACAGGAGACATTCTGACGGAGGGGCTTGCTGCCCTCACTAGAAACCTCAAACCCCAAAAACGTGATAGAAGGCTGAAAAAAGTGGCATTTCTCCAGGTTGCACGTCAACCCCGCCTCCTGTAGTACCGTGAATAATGCCCGTAAGTTGCGTAAGTGTTCATCGGCTGAGGACCCGGACACTACTATATCATCGAGATAATTGACACAACCGGGCACAGACAGTGTGAGTTGTTCAAGGAAACGCTGAAAAATTGCTGGAGCACTGGCCACCCCGAAGGGCAACCTCAAGTATTGGTACAAACCAAAGGGCGTGTTCAGGACCAAGAGACGTTGAGAGTCAGCGTCGAGAGGAACTTGCAAATACGCCTCAGAGAGATATATCTTTGAAAAATATTGTCCACCCGCCAATTTCGCAAGAAGCTCGTCTGGGCGCGGCAATGGATAAGTGTCGATGATAGATTGGGCGTTCACGGAACGTTTGAAATCGCCACAAAGGCGCAACCGCCCCGACGGTTTTTTTACAATGACCATGGGAGTCGCCCATTCACTAGACGGAATGCGTTTTACCACCCCAGCTTCCTCCAGGCGGTCCAGCTCCGCTTTGACGTGGTCACGGAGTGCAATCGGAACCGGCCGAGCGCGGAAAAAGCGGGGCCTGGCGGAGGGCTTCAAGGTGATGTGGGCCTGGAAATTATTAGCACAGCCCAACCCCGCCGAAAACAGCGCCGAAAATTCGGTGCGTAAAGAGTCTAGTTGCGGGAAGGGCACCTGGTCAGAGACAATGTTGACGTCGTCGGAAATAGTGAACCCAAACCCCTGAAAGGCGTCAAGACCAAACAAGTTGTCCGTGTGAGCATTGTTTACAACAAGGAAAGTGAGCCTACGAGTGACAGATTTGTACATAACAGGCGCTGAGAACTGTCCCAGGATCGGAATATTTTGTTTATTGTAACTGACCAATTTCCGTGACACCGGTAAGAGAGAGGGAGAACTCAGATCCAAACAAGTCTTTGAGTTCAATAAGGTGACGGCCGCGCCTGTGTCCACTTGCATACGCAACTGTTTGTGGAAAACAGTGACGTCAATAAAGAGCTTGTTGGGTGCAACCGAAATCGCTGAGACGCAATTTACGTCCATCTCTGCGTCGGAATCTTGGATTTTGGAGGCACAAACAGAAGCAATGTGACCTTTCTTGTGGCACTGATGACACGTGGACCACCGCTTGGGGCAGTCAGGTCTATCATGATCGACAAAACAGGAGGGACACGAAGGAAGCATTTTCCGGTCGCGTGACTGCACGCCGCCTGGCCCGAGTTTCCGCGGCCGTGCACTTGGCCGATAGCTCCGGCGCCGAGGCTGCGCGCGGACTGCCGCGACCACGTCATCCCTTTGCGACCCTGCCTGTAACGGGGAAGAAGAGGGTTGGATTTCAGCCACCTCACACCAAGCCTCAATTTGGTTGCCCGCCGCCCGCGAAACCTCGAAAGACTGCGCAATGTTAAGAACCTCTGAAAGTGAAGGATTTTCGCACAGGAGAGCGCGTTCGCGAACCTCGCGATCGGGAGCGAGCCGAATAATAGCGTCCCGGACCATATGATCGGCATACGATTCTTTATGCACATCCGTAACAAAATGACAACGACGGCTTAAACCGTGGAGGTCCGCGGCCCACGCCCCATAAGACTGTTGTGGCTGCTTCCTGCAGCGGTAAATCTCAACACGGGCCGCTATCACATGAGTCCGTTTGCGGTAATATTGTGAAAAAAGGCCACACATTTGATCGAAAGACAGCGACGCAGGATCCTGCAAGGGGGCGAGTTGGCAAAGCAGCTGATACAGACGAGGCGACAGCCACGACAGGAATAACGCACGACATAAGGTGCCATCAGACCAGCCAAAAGCTTGAAAATGTTGTCTTAACCGTTTTTCATAAGCGTCCCACTCTTCGACGGACTCGTCGTACGCCGGAAAAGGTGGCGGATAAGACAGAGGGGGCGCGAGGGGCGAAACAACCTGTGGGGTGGACGGGGGTTGGGACCCACTAGACAAGGCTGTAGCAAGAGATTGTAACACCTGGTTCTGAGCGTGAATCGCCGATGCAAAAACCTCTTGTTGTTCGACGAGGCGACGCAGAATCTCATCGGAAGAACCAGTAGACATTGTGTAAGACGAACAACCACTTCAGACGGAAAACGCGCGGAGGAAAACAAAAAAATACCGCACTCGTCGCCAATGTTGTAGTCACGGAAAACAACTCTCTCACTGCTACACAGAACACTGGCGTGCACTGTACCCGCGAAGTGAGCTCGTAGCTCGCAAACAACACACTGCGCGCAGAGCACAACACCGCGCTGTTTGGGTCATTGACCCGCCCGTGGCGTGCTCTGGCGTTTGCCACATTTTCCCGCGGCGCACTCTCGCGGCCGACTTCCGACGTATGTTATCGGCTGTGTGTGTGCCTTACAGCACAGTCAACATTGTTAAAAGCTATATTCAAATCTAAAAGAGCTATAAATGAAGGTTTGCCTTTCCTTAATTTATCTTCTAAGATAATTTATTAAGTTGTATTGCCTCACATGTTCCTGCAAGTCTCCCAAATCCAAACTGATCTTCCCTGAGGTTTGATTCTACCAGTTTTCTATGCATTTGTAAATAATGAGTGTTTATATTTTGCAATCATGCCTTATTAATCTGATTTCTAATTTTCACAGTTGTTTGCACTAGCTTTCTTCGAAATTGGAGTTACTATATTCTTCTTGAAATCTTTGAGTATTCCCCCTGTCTCATACATCTTGCACACAAGGTGGCTCTTCAAAGACATCATCAGTTCAGACAGAATATCATCTACTCCAGGCGTCTTGTTTCAACTGAAATCTTTGAGTGCACACACTCAAATTCTTCTCACCACATTGTATTTCATATCTCATCTTCGTCAACTTCCTCTTACATTTCTACAATACTGCTTCAAAGCTCATTTCCCTTGCATAGCCCCTCTATAGCAAATCTGCAAGCTGGAAAAGCTTGCAAAAAGATGAAATCAGAACTCAATCAGTAATATTTCCTACTGTCTGAAATAAATCAAGTCACAGAAAGGCATACTTGAAAGACTTCTTAATAATATTTAGCTTTTGGCTCATAGAGCCTTTATCGCAAATACACACATGCTCTCTTTTGCACACACATAACCACCATATTAAGCTACTGTGATGAAACTATGATATGCAATACCCTGCAAAGAAAGCAATCAGTTGTGGAGCTGGAGACAGCACAGAGAGGGGCAAAGGAGGGAAGGGATGCAAGATACGGGTGGGGGATATAATAGTAATGCTGCCTAGTGGGGTTTTCAGATTACATATGCCAGGACAGACTGCTAGGTGTTGTAATGAGAGTCTGTGAAATGTGATAATGGAGAGACTGGAGTATGTTAATGGGTCGGAAGGCTAATGTGTGACTGGAGTGAAAGCAGGGAAGGAGAGAGTTGGTGGAAGACTGGAACTAAGAAAGATTAAGATCTGGAGGGTTATGGGAATGTAGGGAGAGTTCACACTTGCAGGATTCACAAAAGCTGTAATTGGTACAAAGGATCCATATGTCACTGGCTCTGTAGCAGCCAGGGAAGAAAACGTTATCTTGTAGGGCTGCATTTTCAGCAACTGTGTAGTTCAGCTGTCTCCTAGCCACTATCTGTCAATGGCCATTCATTTTGTTAATTGTTGTGCCCACATATAAAGGTGCACAGTGGTTGCAGATCAATTTGTAAATTAGATTGATTTCACATCTTGTCCAGCCTTTTATGGGGTAAGAAGTGTTTGTTAAAGGAGTGGATTAAGTTGCAGTGGGGTGATGAATAGGGCAGGTCTTACATCTAGATCTAGTACATGGATAAGAACCATGGAAAACAAGGGGTTAAGAGCATGGATGAAGTAAGGACACACAAGGATATTACATAGGTTAGGTGAATGGCGGAATATCACTGCGGGTGTGGGGGGAGGATAGTGGCTAGTCTAAACCTTGGTGAAGAATGTGATTCAGTTGCTCCAGTCCCACGTGCTACTGAGCAGTGGGTATGAGGGAAGTGATGGGTGACCAGAAAGGCAAGGCATGTTTGACATAGTTGTGTACAAGATTGAGAGGGTAATTTTGGTCTTTGAAGGCCTCTGTGAGACCTTTGGCATAATTGGAAAAGGTGTTGCTTGTTTCTGCAGATGTGATGACATCATGTGGTTAGGCTTTATGGAAGGAACTTCTTGATGTGCATTGAGTGGCAGCTGTCAAAATGGAGGTATTGTTGGTGGGGATGTAATGATGTAGCCATCCTTCAACAAACTGTCAGTAAAGTAATTACTAATTGTAGTGCTTGAAACTAATTTTTAAGTGTACAAGTGTGTCAATAAGAAGAAGAACAGTGAATACATTAACACTAAAATAAATACCGTATGTGTATTTAATACAGCATACCACAGCACAGATTTATTAACATGTCCTGTCAGTCTTCAGTTTCTGCAGTGTCACACTGGATCACAAGGTGTGTTCAGGTACATTTTAAGGTTTCATTCCCATAGTAATAAAAATAAACAAAGAATTAATAAAAAACAAAAAATAAAATTTGTTGCTGAAGAAAGGTATGTTCCTGTTTTTCTTTCATTGTTCTTTGCCAGCTTTGGTTCATTGTCTTCTAATGTAGCATTTCCAGAAAGACTCCCTAATTTTTCATCATGTAAAATATCCAGTTTCTGCTAGAAACACTTTGCAGCCTATTGTTTATTTCAGAAGTCACATGACCAAAGGCTCAACTCAACAATGCATGTGTTGCACAGTATCCAGAAGTTAAGGACCAGCAGCTTCCAAACATGCTTTTGATAGCACTGAAAATGTAGTGTTAACATATGCTGAGTTTCCAAACAAGGTACCGGTATCTGTAAAGATCTCTGTCACAGTTTTGATAGCACTTCATTCATCACTATCAACCTCACAAAAGAGTGCCATTATTTATGGTGAAGTAATATGTCAATAGTGTTTATCTGTGAATCTCTTTGTGTAAGAACAAGCTGAAGGGAGAGGAGCAGTAATTGTGCTTGATCCTAGAATTTCAGCATTCACAGTGGAGCATTCATGTACCTAGATTTTATTGTCATACAAAACTAATTTGTCCATGTCATGGTAATCTGATCACACCTTTTTTTGCTTTGTCATAATCATTTTTCACCTCCAGTTTTCTGCATGTGAGCAATGAGCACACTCCATCTCTTCTGATTACAATACAACATTTGATCTTGTACATCATCCTCTTCTGCAACTCTGTGTAATGCATGTCAAAATGGCAGTCACTAAGTTGTTTACTTTCTTGAGAGCTTCACATTAAGAGAATATTTCTACAGCTCCATCAACTTTTACGACACTAACAATATTTGAAACATATAGAAGGTTTCAATTATGGATGTCCATATGTACCTTCTGGTGAGCAACAATAATTCACATTTTTTTTTCTTTTTATTAAATGCATTTTGCCCTTTAGCAAAGCATTATCAGACTATCAGCATGACAGATGTAACACAAAAATTACAAAACAGAACAGAGGGAAAATGGAAGAACATTGACTTATTTTGTGCTAAGGATATCTGTAAAACATGTCATTAGGAGTAATAAAATAATAAATGAATGTGTCACACACCAGAAAGAACCATGTAAATTTTTTGTCACTTTTATAGATGTATCATTAGTACAAAATATGTCCATATTTCCCTCCCCTTTTATCACTGTTCTGTTTTGTAATTCTTCTGTTACACCTGTCATACAAATAACCTGATGATGCCTTGCTAAAGACGAAACACATTGTGGCGACAATTCATGAAAAAACTATAATATCTTTACAATTGTCTTTTGGCAAGCCGCCTTTTGGCCACCATCAACAATCACTGTCATTCAGTTTGTGTTTAGCTTGTGAATGATCTGTTCAATAAAGTGTGTTTTCTGGGGCTCACACCCATGAAAACACACATTGGTGACCCCATACTGAGTTTCTTGTATCACGGTGCATGTTTTAGTGCGTTTTGCTCACCCGTACCGAGTTAATTCGTGAAATACACCAGTACATGATCCGACGGTTACGACCACAATGAACATGCCGAGTCAACTTCCACTGGGCTTCACCGTGGTTTCTCAACCATCTTTCAACTCACCACTGCCCCACGATTCAACGAGTATATTTATTTTGACACTTCGGCATATGGCTCAGCAATTTTCTCTGAACTTGTTCAATTTGGCTTGGAACAACAATGCTCAGTGTCACACAATGGACTCCGGCTTTGTGAGACTGAACTTACTTTCCGGTGCTCAAATAACAAACAATGTTCATGATTCACATGACCATTTTGGGCGCACACATTCTCTATCACTGCCAACCTCAGATAATTCAGTGTACTGTGCTTCAAATATGTATTCACGGCTTGCCACAGCTCCACCATGTGCACCAGTGTATCCATCCATGACCTACATGCCTGAACATAGTTTGAACAGTGATGTGCTGTCGCAGAACTATATTTTGCCCCTGTGTCTAATGAACTGGCTAGTGGACTCATTCCAGACTCTTCTTAGAGTGCTGCATTTAATTCAGGACCTTTGTCTCAAGATCCTTCCACAACTTTTTCCGTGCACACGGTTTCGGTTGTGGACAATGCAGTGCGTTCATCTTTCAGACAACCACCTGTGCAGTGTTTACCCAGTGACTGTTTTTTTAACCCTCACACTCTGTCGAGTGATTTCTCATGTGTGAACTTGTCAGGATAGGACACTGTTTGATGTGCAGCCACATTCGGCATCCTGACACGCTCCTGCCGCACCGAGCCCGCTTTGGCCTACCACATCCGCTCGTGTGGCTGGCAAATCTTGTGACTCTCTTATGCTGTCTCGTGCTCAACTGCCCATTTCATCAGCACAATTTGCTGCCTCTGCCGTGTTAGCCTTCCATGTCGCGCCTCCTCAACAACTTCAGGCACCCTCTTCTCCTCCTCCTCCACTGCCAGGACATCTGCTCACGCTGCCTCAGTTTTTGATCGAAGCTCCAACTACATGGTTCACCTTGGTAGAACAAATCTTCGACCACCATTCCCTGGATGACACTTCTCACTATCTCTGTCTCATCACACACCTGCATGAGCACATCGACCTAATCTGCGATCTGTTAACATCGCTCTCACTACTTGTTGCTACTTCGTGGTGAAGCAAACGATCCTGGAGCGTGTCACATGCACTCCCGATGAATCACGCACTACATTCTGCAGGAGGAACATCACGGCGACAGGAAGCCTTCCCAGTTGTGGAGACATCTTCGGCTGCTGGTCAGCGAGCAGGCAATGCCAGACTCAACTCTGATGGCAGTCTGGACCATCAACCTGCCTTTACCCAAACAGACAGCTCTGGCCTACAATATCCTTGAGTCTATGATCAAGCGCATCCACATCGTTGACCGGGTTCACCCTGCCTACTTACGTGAAGCCCATTTTGATGCATCTGCTCATGCTCAAACTGCACTGCCTCACACCTCCCACATGCCGGCCAACCCGTGTAAAATTTTGCACCCCCACCCCCCAACAACTGAGACACCTTAGTCGGTCTCCGCCACAGAATCCAAAGATGGACCTCTGCCGCCCACTCGCTTCCCACTGGAACAGCCGCCTCATTACTCGTACTGTTTCTTCCACAGTCGCTTTGATGCATCTGCCATCAGTGCCATTCTTAGCCAATCTCTAGATGGCAATATCTCTCCTCTCCAGTTCCTTTCAAAGAAATTAAAATCATGCTCAGAGGAAGTATTCAGCCTTCGACTGAGAACTCCTTGCCATTTATGAAATCATCAAGCATTTCCGCTCCAAGATCGAGGGCCGTCCTTTCCATGTCCTCACTGACCACAAATCTTTGGCCGCCACAATACAAAATCTACCGGACGAACCTTCTCCTAGATGCTTCTGATACCTAGTTTTCATCTCTCAGCTCACTACTGATGTCAGGTACATCAAGGGTGCTGACAAAATTGTAGCCGACTTTCTCTCCTGAGTCAATGCTGTGTCTTCCCTGATTGACCTCTCTAACCTTGCCATTCTCTAATCAGCTGATGACGACCTCATGCAACTAGTTTCTGATCATTCCTCCTCTCTCCACCCTGTCCGCACCTCTTTTCCTGGGGTTACGGATGAAATTTGGTGTGATGATTCCATGGGCAAGCTTTGCCCCTTCATCACTCGCCCATCCAGTGTGAGGTTTTCCAAAAATTGCATGAGCTTTAAAACTCTAGCATCCGCACCTCAACCAGACTTGTCACTGAATGTTTCATTTCATCTGGCAAGATGTCAGGCAAGACTGTCAAGTTTGGGCTCAGGCTTGCATTCCCTGCCAATGTAACAAAATCACCTCCCACACCTCCCCTCCTTTGGGCTCTTTTCTCATTCCCGCGGGCAGATTTCAACATGTCCATATCGACCTCATAGGCCCTCTTCCTCTGGCTGATGGTTTTCGCTTTGTCTTGTTGGGTATTGATCGGATGACCCACTGGGCTGAGGCCACCACACCACCAACATCATGGCAGAGACAGTGGCTAAAGCCTTCCTTCATTCTTGAGTTTCTAGGTTCAGCTGTCCTTTGGTCATCACCACAGATGAAGGCCGCCAGTTCGAATCCTCTCTCTTTTCCGAACGTTGCCACCTCTGCGGCATCAAATGCATCCACACCACTGCGTACCACCCCCAAAGCAACGGGCTAGTTAGAGTGGTGGCACAGAACCCTTAAAACTTCTCTCCAGTGCCACAACATGCTATCGATGGAGGCACTTCCCCTTGTTTTGCTCAAATTACGAATCACCTACAAAGAGGACCTCCATAGCACGGTTGCCGAATTTGTCTATGGACAATCCTTACTTTTACCTGTCTAACCTCCCCACCCTGGTATACCGGGTGCATTAGCACTGCGTGAGGATCTGCCCTCCACCTCCCTCCAGTCACACTTCTCCGCAGGTCATTGTTCCCAAGAGCCTGGAATCTTGCGAGTTCATCATGCTACAGGATGATACAGTTCATCCTCCTCTCAGCCTTCCTTATTCGGGTCCTCATTGCGTGCTCAGGCCCTCCCCCGACACCTTTACCTTGCTTATGAATAACGCTCCCTCCACTGTGTTGGTAAAGCGCATTAAACCTGCTCATTTCGAGCCCTCGTCCTCACCTCCAGCCAAGGGCAGTCCTTCTCCTTTCATAACGTTCGAGGCAAATTCCTCTCTTCTGGCCTCTTTGGCTTCTCCACTGTCCCCTGCCAACGCGCCTCTGCCTCCCCCCCCTCCTGGTCGAGTTACCTCTCCGACTCCTCCTTCCCCCTCCTCTCCGTACGAGATCTCTCCTCATTCTTCCACATCCCCCTTTCTTGACTTTGGCATTCAACCTCTTCCTGAAGCCCTGGTTCTGGAATTCAAGGTTTCAATCCCTCCCCAACTCTCTTCTGACATTGTAATTCTTTTGCACGAGGGCTCAATTTTCATATTATTTACAGCTGTCAGCGCCTCCTCAGCAATAGAGGTATGAGCTACTGAAATGTTTCTACTCTCCTGCTTCATTTAATCTGGATGCCACATGAGCTTTTCTGCTTCCCTCGGGTGTGATTACAGTGGTACTTCTCCTCCTGCCTGCACAACCCTCAGCCTCATGTCAGCATCATGCGTCAGGTTGGCCGCCCCCTCACCTCTGGGACTTTGAGGTTTTCGGCCCCACTGCTCGCTGCCTCCATGGACCGTCACCTCTGCAACAACCACGCACACAACCATTGCCGGCTGCCGCAAGTCCCGGCCCCCCGTCCTGCCCTCCACCCTCACCTCAACAAGAGTACTCCAGTACTTCGTACTGCAGGAGGTGAGAGTGGGGGGGGGGGGGACTGTGTGGCAACAATCGACAATGAACAAACTGACAAACTGAAATATATTTAAAATTGTCTTTTGGTGAGCCGTCTCTCGGCCGCTACCAACAATCACTGTCATTCAGTCTGTGTTTAGCTTGTGAATGATCAGTTCAATAAAGTGTTGATATGCAGAAAAGTGTGTTTTTACTGTACAACCAAGATGGTTTTTCTTTCAGAAGATAATTCCACTGGTTGCTGTACCACACTGTGTATTGGAAACCATCTAATTCACATTTTGATGAGTACCTTCTCCAACACATATACAAAACTGTCTATAGTAAAGATTTTTCAGCATTTTCAATGGGATGTTGCAAGATGCCATAACTGGTCACCAGTCCCTGAAGAATGAGTGCACAGTTGGCAATGGGACATGTCTATTCAAATAACATGTATCTGCTACATTATTCAGTACTTAATATCACACAGTTGCTTTTTTTTTTTTTTTTTTTTTTTTTGGTTGTGATATTTTGGTTATGTTGCACATATAGAAGTGCTTTTCTGCACTAACTATAATTTCTCACAGTTTAGAAAATAATATTTCCCCCACCAATGTTAATTACCTCAGGAGACACCTTAATCAGCTTAGAGAGCATTTTGTTCAACCTGCACAGCAATGGCTTACAGTGAAATGATTAGTGGCCCAATTGATAAAGCTCTGTAGTGCATTTTGTAACGAAAATATCACTGGAAACTTTGCCATATTAATGACATTTTCATGCTGTTATTCATGTGTCCTTTAATATATGATGGCTACACTAAGTGATCAAAAGTATCCAGACACCCCAAAAATATACGGTTTTCATATTAGGTGCATTGTGCTGCCACCTACTGTCAGGTATCAGTGATCTCAGTAGTCATTAGACATAATGAAAGAGCAGACTGGGGCACTCTGTAGAACTCACAGATTTCAAACTTGATCAGGTGATTGGGTGTCACTTGTGTCAGAAGTCTGTATGTGAGATTTCCACACTCCTAAACATCCTTAGATCTACTGTTTCTGGTGTGATAGTGAAGTGGAAACATGAAGGGATAGGTACAGCATGAAAGTGTACAGGCTAACCTCATCTACTGACTGACAGAGACCACTGACAGTTGAAGAGGGTTGTACATTGTAATAGGCAGCTATCTATCCAGACCATAACACAGCAATTTCAAACTGCATCATGAGACACTCGAAGTACTCTGACAGTTAGACGGGACGTGAGAAAACTTGGATTTCATAGTCTAGTGGCTGCCCAGAAGCCACACATCATGTAGGTCAATGCCAAAGGATGTCTTGCTTGATGTAAGGAACATAAACATTGGAAAAATGTTGTGTGAAGTGACGAATAACGGTACACTATGTGAATACTACAGGTGCTTATTGACAATTGGCATAATTTCACTTTTGAACAAAATGATATTCACCTGGTTTTCAGTTATGGGTGTCATCTGCACACATGCAAGGTAGACCAACAACAGGCCAACAATTTCTGAGCAATATTGTAGGAGTGGATGATCTTCAGAGAATGCACAATGTGAACTTAATGTTTCTTTCTTCTTTACACAGCCCCACTCACCAAAATAATAACTATAGAATGTTCCAGATTGAACATCACATCAATAACTTTACAATTCCAAGAACAACACACAACCACTTCCAACAAAATAACTACCATAAACCAACAACAAACCTGATGTGAAAAGTTCACTGGTATATATAACACAGCAAACAATGTTTTTCATTGCCAACATTATTAGTTACCATACAAAATATTACTCACAACTGAAAGTTGTGGAATTAATAAAAGTTACCACAATCAAGAAATACTTAGTTACTAGTTGATCATCTACATGAGATGAGATTGCACATATTTTTTTTTTTATTTTTTTTAACACTTGTTGACTTAACAATACAAATCAAATTTTGTTATTTAACTAATTACAGAAATGATGAAGTCAGTCGCTAACACATAATCACAGATTATTCACAGAGACCTACAAAAGTATAATAACTGATGTTTACCATTGATTTGCATTCACTTAATAACAGAAAGTCATTAAATAAAGTTCCTTGGGTTACAAAATGATTTGGTAAGTTATGTTACAATGTTCTTTGACCACAACATGTAGTTATTTACACCATATCATGAATTATATACAATTGCTTATAATTGTAGTTTAAGAATGTTCAAAAACTGCTTTTATTAAATCAACAATTGTGGCATCTTAATTAATCTGACAGTTGTCTGCACCATGTTTCACATAATTTGTTAGCCTAATCCCTGTAATTAACTTGAACACTGTCCTATGTCACATCACTTAGTTCAGAACATGTCTGTACGGACTGGATGTGGAAATAACATAGCTGGTATCCCATTTTGCAGTTGTCTGCCAGGTGGTATCTCATTCTTCAGTTGCCTGCCATCTGGTATCATGTTGTTGAGTTAATGCTGGGAGGACCAATGTGAGAAACCTAATATCAAACCTGGACATCTGACCTAATGGTCAAAATTTAGTTAGCAGTCGATCCTGACGGAAGTTTTTCTGCTCTTTTCATTGGTGAAGTCCATTTTTTCTAAGAATTGATGTAAATGTGTTAAATCACACATTAAATTTGACTGTTTACATCAAAAGCGGACACCTACATAAGAGCTTGATATCAAATTCGAACACTTGTTGAATGAAGCAGTGTGCACCAATGGGAACACAGCATATGATCACATGACCTCGAAAATCAGACATGGCGACAGTATGTGCCAGGTACTAAGACTTATTAGCCCTTACTTAAGTTTTTCAGTAATTTTTTATAGTATTATTACTAATAACAATCTTAAAGCGAGTAAATTGGAACATAATATATCACCAGCGTCCGAAGCAAAAGCTAGGAAGCAGTTGAGACAACCTGAAAAGTGGAAAATAAATATTGATAAGAAACAAAGGAAAGACTAGTTAGTAAACTACACTGTTCTACTGTAAGGTGTGTTGTACAAAATTATCACTTGTTGGAAAGAAGTTTGATGTCAGAAATAATGTAAGGATGTTTAAGGAAAAAGCTGGCGACAGTTTCAACAGACCTTATGCTAATAATTTCAGTGCTATAATATTTCATTTTGTATATAAAATTAAAAAGATTATTATGATTATTGTATTTCTTAATGTTTCCAATATGTAATAGAGTTCAGGATTTAATATTTTCCACTGTATGTCGATATTCCTATAATTTCCCAGATTATACACCTATATAAGATTCTCGTCAGCAGTGAGCAAATCTCTGTGTATCAAAACAGGACATCTGAAGGCGTGTTCACATAAAAAGTGGACACCTACATGTTTTGATTTCAAAGACGGACATCTGTATTTTCAAACACAATTTGAAGGTGCTTGAGTAATCAAATTGATATTAGCCACTTCCGGGTATAAATCCTCGAGTATTAAAGTTGATTATGCTCAAATCAGCTTATAAGCTCTATTAGCTTATTAGCTCTATGTTTTGCAATAAAAATGACATTTATCTCAGCTTCTGGCAAATGACAGATGTCCGTCTTTGATAATAGGCTACTCATATTATTATACTACCCAATGGCAGGGTGTGGGTATGGCGAATGCCCAGTGAACTTCATCTACCAGTGTGTATAGTGCCAACAGTAAAATTCAAAGACAGTGGTGTTATGATGATGTGTTTTTCATGTTTTGAATGGCTCTATCACAGCACAGGCCTGCACTGATGTTTTAAGCATCTTCTTGCTTCCCATTGTTGAAGAGCAATTCAGGGATGGCGATTGCATGTTTCAACAAGATCGAGCACCTGTTCATAATGCACGGCCTGTGGTGGAGAGGTTACATGACAATAACATCCCTGTAATGGACTGGCCTACACAGAGTCCTGACTTGACTCCTATAGAACACCTTTGGGATATTTTGGAACATCAACTTCATCCACGCCTAACTGACCTACATTAATATCTCTCTTCAGTGCAGCACTCAGTGATGAATGGGCTGCCATTCATCAAGAAACCTTCCAACACATATATACTGTGAGAGTGGAAGCTGTCATCAAGGATAAGGGTTGGCCAAAACCATATTGAATTACAGCATTACTGATGGATGGCGCCACAAACTTGTAGGTAATTTTCAGCCAGTGTCCAGATACTTTTGATCACTTAGTGAATATAAAGTTGTGGCAAACTTGAATAAATTTCACATATTATGTCAAAATATAGCTGAAATATTATGGTCCATTACTAATAATAAAATAAATGACTTTATAATCGCAATAACAACATATATTTCTACAGTACAATACCTCAATTTGTCCATTAATTTCTATTCAGCCCCCAAAAAATTTAAGTAAAAAATAAACAGTGAGTCAAAAAGGACTTAACATCTTTGGAATGATACACAAATTACTTAGATATTTTACAGAATCAGTAGATATCATTTTGCAGCAAATAACCTGCAGTTCCACATAAAAGTGCCATATGTCATCTAGGTTATATCTGTCTACAATTTGCGACGTGACAAACATGCCACTGGTAAACAATTCAATTTTGTCCTACACTTGTTGAACAAATCAGGCATAACTTGTTCAACAATAGTGTTAGGTAAAGGAGGAACATACACATGGGCTTCAATGAAACTCCTGGGTAAGAAACTCACCAGGGTCAGATCTGGGGAATGAGGTGCCATATGATGATTGACTCTTCACAGCTGATCAACTGATGTGAGAAGCAATTATCAAGGAACCCTCAGGTTTCCCTTAGGAAATGAGGTAGTGCTCCAACCTGCTGGTAAAAAACCATCCCATCTCAATTATCATCACTGATCTGTGGAATTACAAAGTTTTCAAGCAAATGAGGAGTAACTCTTCAAAATGTGATAAGTCCACAAATAAAAATTTTATAAGAGGAGCAAAACACTAGTATTAGGCAAAGTTATGCAGTAAATTAGGATTTGTGTATGAGAATTTACGAAGCTTCAAGAAGTCAGAAGAATGGAATCAGTGAGATAAATCTCACTCTTTATTTAAAGGCAGTGTTGCCAACAGAATTTTTGAAATCTATGGACTTTCCTTGTTTTGCACCAGCCAAAAGGACATAATGTGTTTTGAAACAAATTTAGATAATAATAAAACAAGAATCCAGTCTGTGTCTTTTATTTACACCAATAAGACACAACACAAATGAAGCAGGAACAAGTGTCCTGTCCTGATGTAGTTTAAGTGTCTGTAGACTTTCATCCTATTTCTGATTAGATGGTATACAGGAATGCTATAGCATTTGAATCTTTCCTCTGTGTCCATGAGGAGGCTCATTTCAGGGTCCTTATCACGGTATCTGAAAGATAAAATAGTATGTGTTTAAGTGGATTCCTATCCAGAAATTAAATCAAAACACGTAGTTAGTATGTAGTAAAACAATCTAGCAGACAATCTCACAAAAAAGTCTCCATATGCTCTATCTTCCTTTTCGCAACGCCTTTCTGCCGCTTCCTTTCAGAGGTATGGTCCCCTACACATACATCTCCTTCCACGTCAGTCATATTTTTCACAAACAGCTCACACTTAAATAAGATACTGGCCAGCCAATCTTTTCATGTGACAATACACTGGCCACAACAATACATGGTATAGTTATATAGCAAATACATTGTAGTGAAGTTTTAAAATGCATACTGTATTGGCACCACAGATTTTATTCGTCTTACTGAAAAACTTTCATTAGTAATAGGTAGTAAATGGACGTATTGCCCTTTGAACTGAAAGTCAAATTTTGCACCTGATTTAAATGGTTAAAAATATCATTTTGAATGAAAACAACACCATAGCTCAATGTATTTTGTAGAGTAGAAATTTGCTTCAAACTTATTTTTATCCGCGAGTGGACTTATCATGTTTTGAAACGTCACTCCTTATATCCAGATGCACAGTACCAGTGGCAGTTTTCTCCATGAAGGAGAAAGAGCCACACACTTCATTTGCTACAGACATAAAACATATTAACTTTGTAGCTGTCACAAACTAGTTCTGGAGTTGCACGTAGATTTTTGCTGCTCTATATTCTGTAGTTGTGGTTGTTCACCAAGCCACTGATGCAGAATGTTTACTCATCAATGAGGAAATGAAAACAGCCATTTTAACTGTGCACCATACTAATACTGATGATGGCAGAATGAGGTACTGATACACTACATGAATCAGACTTCCCATTGTTTGCTACAAAATGAGACATCTGCAAATTCTGCAATATTTCTCAATAAATTTCTACATCATTAAAAATTTTTAATGCCCATTTTCACTCTCTCTGTATGATCTGTCACTAAAATATGGCTCTAGCAATGATGCCATTCACAATCTTCCATTGTTTGTGTCAGATAGAGACCATTTTATATAACACAAGTGAATACTCTAATTAAGATTTACACTGCTCAAAACAAATAGGGGATCAGGTGAGATATCATATACAATATACATCTGGTAATGTATTTTATTCTGAAATTGGTTACAATTGAAATTTGTGTATGATAAATTACAGTATTTTGCTGTCTTAACTTTTTACTTCAAGTTTAATTATGTTTACTTAGAGCAAGGCATCTGGGGCTAACATAATTGTGAAAAAGTCATTCTCATTGCCCTCTAATATGCTGTGTCATCAAATCGGAAGGCTAATACAGTTGCACATCTGTGTGGCGTAGCTAGTATGAGGTTGTCAATCAGCTCTTGAGGGATATTTGGCCCTTCTTCCAGGAGTGTAATATCCAGCTCTGCAAGCATTGTGAGAGGTGCTGGTCTGGTTGCAATGCATCAAGTGCATGCCAAGCACATTCATTTGGGTTTAAGTATGGTGAACAAGTTGGGCACTCCATTCATTCAATTCCCTCAGCTTCAAGCATATTGTCCACCAGTGCAGATCTGTGGGGACCAGTGTTATCTTTCACCAGTAGGACCCCATCTCCTATGGCACCAGCATAGGGCCCAACTAAAGGTCAAAGGATCTCATCTCTATAGCCTTGTGCAGTCAAAGTGCCATTCTGAAAGACATAAAAGTTGGTACATTTGCCAATACTGACTCTTGCCTACACTATTCTTTCACCATCATGATAAGGTAATGTTTCTAGCACATAAGCAGGACTGTTGTTCCACAGCCTATCCAGATAAGGGAACAACAATTGTCAGGTTGAACACATCATCTTGATACATTTGTGATCAGAACCTGATACCTTTCATTACGACTTCAATCCTGATGTTCCTCTGCCCAGTTTCTGTGGGGTAAACAGTTCTAATGGGACACACACCATAGTCTTCCATATATAGAGGCCACATATGTGAAGGTGAATTTGGACCATTTGTGTTGATATTACAACAGGTATTTTATGGTTTTAACACCAAATGACAAATGTCCTACATACAGACTTCGTCTGTGTCAGGATACCGACACTTAGTCTCTTCTATGTGGGCTGTGAGCTCAGTACTCAACTTGGGAGATGGAGTGGCAATGAGACAGTGGTCCAGTATAACATAACATTTTATTGATACTCATGCTTTCAATACAGCCAGAGACGAGTGGAGTGTGCATGTGCGCCGTATTGCGCTGAGTTGGCATCCAGCTGACGCCACAAGTCGCGAAGTAGCCGACGCCGCTGGTGCGGCTGCCAGCCAGTGTTGTGTAAGGCGAGGTATTGCCCTGTGCCTGCTGTTGGGTGTGGCCTGGCAGTTGAGCCCAGGTCCTCCTCCTTCCACTGTTGTTCTTTGCCCTCCAGATGATCACAGGAGTGCTTTAGGTGTGGCCACATCCTTTCATTCACACCACACCCCTGGGTGAGTAGCTAGCCTTTTGCTGCAGCTTTACCATGCCATGCGTTGGTTTGATGCCTCGGTTCACTGCTGTCGGGGCCAGGATCCAGCTGCCCGTTGCGTCAGGCTGTGCCGTCATTATTCTACAGGCTGCATCTCCCGTTGGGAATGCCATGTTGACTGTGATGACCGGCTGCTGGCTGCACTGCATCAAAGTGCTTCCAGCCTGTGACTGATTCAGTTTTGCAATAACAATAATAACACTGTTGTCAAAGAGTGGTGCAGTCTGGCTGGCAGGTGACTGCCCAGCTGTGGCTGCCTCTTCCAAAACTGTCTTTCCCGCCTGTATTTATATGATGAGGCTGACCCCGTCAGCCTGTGTTTCACAAGTGTGGCATAGCTGATCTTTGCAACATGTGACTGGTCTCCTACTTCTGATCACGTATGTCCCAGTCACTTGTTCCTTTAAGCAATACAGCTGTCTGACTGTTACGCAGTATGGCACCCTAGCCGACCTATTTGCATCACCCAAAGCTTCGCCAAGTCACTACACTTTGTTTGCTGTAATCATAAACGTGCTTTTCCTGCTCTACTTTAAGTCACATGCCTGCTTTGAACACAGCACCACTTCCATGTTCAACTGCTGCTTCAAATTTCACTTGTCACTTGCCAACTTTTTCATATTACTTGTCTATATTGTCCCTATCTCCTACAATATTGCACGTCTTGTTGCTGCATTGCAGCTGAGTTGTATTCAGCCTCTTGTCTGGATGGACTGTTAACTGGAGATAAGTCATCTCTTGCTGATGTTACTCTTCGCAACCTGGGCCTTACTTTTTTTTTAATGGTTCATTTGTTTGAAATCATATCCAAATCCTGAAAATTACACTTTGGGACACTCCAATAGCTGCAGGCTCCTATGTCCCACTTCCAACCTTCCTATTGTTCTCTGTGCCATAGCTACAGGTAAGTCTCATTGTTGTTGCATTGCACTACCTGCTCACTACCCTATCTGAACCCAACTGCTTGTATAATTTGTTTAGTAGAGTAAACACAAGTCAACACCAACTCCTCTACGCCGACTTTCTGTTATTATCACTATCTCGGTTGCTTTAATGTTGTTGTCTCCACTCCGTAGAACTGACAGAAAGACGTCAAACCATTTTAGTTCATTCTGCCGATGACAGTACTTCTGAACCTAGGTATCTCAACTTATCCCATTATTGTTTTGAGCAGTGTAAATCTTAGAGTATGTCACCTGTGTTCAATAAAATTGTCTCTATCTGACACAAAATACTTTGATCACAGATGTGAGCCACCCTTTCTCTTAGCTTACAGTGTAATTGCTCCTGGCCCATATAAAATGTCAACCATGTCAGATATCAAACAATGGAGAGTCCAAGTTGGATTGTCAATAATATGAGGATAGGTGGTAACTAACACTGAAGTTGATCACTTAGTCACAGACAGAAACGTAGAAAAAACCATTAAATTCATACAACTTAAACTTTCTGCCATGGAATTCATCAGAAAAAGAGCACAAGAGGTTGCATACATTCAGGCAATCACTCACACACAACTCATGTACACATGATCACGATCTCTCACTGCTACAGCCCAACTATAGTCCGATTACAATTGCTTGCTAGTTGACAGTTGATGTGCTGGAGCTGCTTTCCTCCAATCATAGCACCCAACATCATGCCTGAACCATTCTCTGTTGTCAAACTGCCACAGCAATTGATCAGTTCACTTCTATTTCCTTACCTGACTCCTTTAGGTTCGAAAGGAAACGGCCACCAGTTGCAGGGTTGCAGATTTACTCACAACCGGTTTCAAGCAATTATTGCCTTGCTTCAAGGTATCTGTACAGGAAAAAGTTACAAATAATATACAAGTACAAAAATTCCATAAAATTCACAGTAGAATCATAGAATTAAAAGGACAATAAGTATAATGTATATAAAGCTTTCTTGAAAAGTGACAAAATGTAATATATTTATACGCTATTCTGTTGCCTTTTGATAAAATAAGGAACTATACAAAGCATTAATTTCATATAAATGATTTTTTTAGTTACATGCATTAATTGTACCCTATAGGTTTACTCAGAGAATTGTGTAATAACACTGAATATCAACTGCAGAGATTATGCTAGAACTCATAAACAAAGTTTTTAACCATGTAATGAGTGTAAAGAGAAAAGAGAAATAAATCACAGTATGAGAGCTAACACGCAAGTGCTACAGACTAGAAGATATTGTTACAACAATGTTAGGATGAACAGGAGCAAATTTTTCTACCACGAATTATTTTGGTATGTCCAGGTGACTGGTTGGATGAGCAAGTGGATAACTGGCATTGCACTATCTGTTCGAGGAGGTGCGACGGTGGAGGTTCAAATAGTGGCCAGCTCCCAAAGTTAAAAAACAGTGAATATATTAACTATACCATGGACTGTGTATTCTTAGATTGATGGAAACAAAAGAAAGACTCTTTGTAGTGAATTGTTACTAGTAAATTTATTCATTCTATGTGTAGACTCAGAAAGATCACGTTCTGTGTAATACTTTAAGTATAAACTTCTTAATAACTTGTGGTGATACCACGTAATGGAGTTTAGAGCCATTTGCTCTAAAATATATGAGTTAGATGAGACTGGGTGTTTTCATTTAGTAGAAAGAAGTATGTTGAAATGGTAGCTACTTTTCTCCCTAGGTATTTAGAAAAAGTCTAGCCTGTCCAGAAGCAATACGGAACATGGGAACTGAGTAACAGGTGTCATAAACAACAAAGAAGACCTTGCTAAAATTTCATTATTGGTCAAATACATAATTTCAATGGATTAAACAGAATTAATAAAGTATTAGGAATGGTGACATGGCAAGTTATATGATGTAACGGTCATATAATACAGTAACTTTGGAGGAAACCGAATTTTGAGTATGCAAAACCAGCATACTAACTGACCAACAGAGGCATAAACCGCATACTAACTGCCTAGCAGAGTTATATACTATGTATTAAGTAAAGCAAAATGATGTCAAATACAGGTGGCACCATGGAATGAAATATTTCAGTACTAACAGCTAGAACAGATGTAAGAAGGTTAGTAGGGAGATAGCCGACGTAATAAAGTATCTTTCATAGCATACCAAACATATAGTAGTTAACTAGGAGCAGCTCAGAAAGGTCTATAAACAGATAGTGGGCCACAATTAACAATAAAATATGTGTGTGAGAATGACAGATCTGTGTTCATATAACTAAAGCATCATCCTAGAAATAGTTGTTGTAGAGTTTCCTTTCTAACGTATAAAACACAGTTGCTACCATGGATAAAACATTCAGTCTTACTTCCTTTCTTGATTTGTTTAGTTTCCAATTGATAAGACTGCCCTTTTTAGTTCACATTTCATCACTGAATGATAACCATACCAAAAACATGATATAGTCAATGGTGTTAACGAAATACATACTCATGAACAGCACTAAGCACACACTGTTGGATCCTTTCATACAAGCTGCAATTTAAAGTCACATATATGTGTATTATATCACAGATATCAGCTGACATTAAATAAGCTTCACATAATTCACATGAAAATGAGCTCCCCAAAGGCTACAATACAGTATTGTTACTTGGTAGGCGTGTCACTTCATGTTTATGTGGATATGATGCCGTAGTGCATGTGAAAATATTATAGGTGCAAATATTGTAGTGGGTGAGTATTTAAATTTATAAATCAAAATTACCTTGATTGTTATTTTCATTAATTTAACTGAATTTGTAAAGTTCTAATACCTTGCTAAACCTGTTTCATAAAAGCAGTAAATTTTTATTCAGTTTTAATTTTCATCCTTTGATCCTTTTTTATTATTGGACTCGGATTGTGTTGTCAATAACCTGTAATTAACTGTCAAGCAGGACTGCTGATCGATTCTTAACACTATAGCTCTTGTAACCACTAACCAGTGTGAGGATATTTTCAGGTAACCAATGATAGCGAGAAATTACAGTTTGCTTGTATCACTCTATCTGTAAGTTTTTTTGCCCAAATTTGCTCATAGAGGTAAACTTTAAGCTCCATAAATGAAACAATCATGATTTTAGTTCTGCTGAAAGTGTCTGACTGCCGTTTTTCTGGATACATAGTAAATCAACTGTAGTTAGATTAAAAACGCAATAAAAATTTAGGATTGCAAAAATATGTCTTCTGCTGCAGTTCAGGCATTGATTAAAATTAGGAAACGAAGGGTGTCAATAGGAAAGAGTTAACTGTACCTATCAGGCCTCATCAAACTGGAAACTAATAACATCTTAGGCCCCCTGCTTTTTCTTGCATATATTAATACCTTTCATCATCAACATTATCGGGTGCCAAGTTTGTTTTAATTGCAGATGACAAAAATATTGCAATAAATAGTGAATCAAATATAGCCTTAGAAAGACCAGGTAATGAAATTTTCATGGACATTTGATTGATTGATTGATTTTTTCCAGGGAAGCCAAAACAGTCTTGGTCCAACCTGCCACTGCCCGCACTGAAACTAAGTTTATTGTGCGGTATCGCTCCCTGTATATCTAGTAAAGCCAAACAATGCCCTTGAACAGTGCAAGGAGTCCCTTTACCAGTTCTTTATTAGACACAATTTCTTCGGGTCTGGTTGTCCCAAATATTCTGTGCCTTTTATTCTCCAATGCAATGCATTCGAAGATTAGATGTGATGCAGTTTCATCACCGTCATCACAGATCCTACATTTAGGGTCCTCTTCTGTTATTCCCATTGTATGTAGGTGTTTTTTGAAATTCCCATGGCCTGTCAGCAATCCAACCATGAGTCTAATCTCTCTCCTGTTCAGACCCAGGATTGCAGAGCTTCTTTTAAAACAAGGCTTTGGCATCATTACCTTGCCACGTTTTTGTTGATGGACTTTGGTCCAATATTCCACGTGCTGTCTTCTAAGCCAACTACGTAGCTCCAATTTGATCATTGCCTTGGTGATTGTCAGGACAGGTTCCGGTCCAATAAAGGGAGCCTCTGCCCCCATCCTGGCTAATCTGTCGGCATGTTCGTTGCCACTGATCCCCGAGTGGCCAGGGACCTATTGCTTTCCCCTAGCTCCACCAGAACCCTGTGACCTTCTGCAACAATTTTAGACCTTGTTGCAGGAGCTGCAAGTGATCTCAGGGCTGCCTGGCTGTCTGAATAGATATAGATGCTACGATCTTTGTAGCACCCTACGCAAATTCTCCTCCACACATGCCCTGATGGCAGTGATTTCGGCCTGGAATACTGAGGCCAGTTTCCCTAGAGAGATGACGTCCTCCAGTCTTGGCTGCACCCCGTATACCCTAGCCCCAATGCCTTTGTCTGATTTTGACCCATCAGTGAACCAGACAATATCCCCCGTACAGTGTCGAACTATTTTCTCCCACTGCTCCCTACTTTCAATTGTTATATTGAAAGGCTTGTTGAAGCAGTATGGGGTTATAATATAGTCGGCTGGCATTTCCCCAACCTTTCCTATATTTACCTCACTCACTATTTTAGTGTGTGATTCTGGATATCCCAAAGCGTTCCAGTTGTTGCCAGATTTGAGTCTGTATGCACCAGCTGCTGCCTCCATCTTGACCCAAAGGTGTAATGGGGGCATATCCAGCATGGTTTCCATACCAGCAGTTGGTGTGCTGCTAATTCCGCCTGTTATGGCTAAGCAGGCTAATCTCTGCACCTTACCAAGCCCCTTAGCAGCAACCTGCTGTTCTACCTTCTTCCACCACACGACCGCCCCATAGGTGATCCTGGGTCTAATCACTGTGGTGTATATCCAGTGCGTACCCTTGGGGCTCAGGCCCCAATTTTTGCCACAAGCTCTCCTGGTACTCACAAGAGAACCTTTTGCCTTGGAGCAAATATTCCTGATGTGAGATGTCCATGTCAGTTTCTCATCTAGGGTAACCCCTAGATATTTCACTGTCCCCTTAACAGGTAGCGCTTCATTGAATAGCTTTAGATTCCAACTTGAATGTTGTATATACTTCTTTGTGAATGGTACAACAACAGTCTTCTTAGGACTAACCCCCAGATCCTATTTTCTGCACCAGTCTTGCACAATGTCCAACGCACCTTGTGCCATATTCTTCACTGTGTTAGCAAATTTGCCAAGTATTACTATGACAAGATCATGGACATTAATAAATGATTCTTAGCCAATTCTCTGTTGCTATACCTTGAAAACAACACACTATATGCAGTTTAGGACTAGTAAAAGGTTTCCTGCAGTATATGTTCCGAGTATGACAACAATGAAATAGAAGAAGTTGAAAGTGTCAAATTCTTAGGATTACAGCTGGATAATAAATTGAACTGGGAGGGGCATACCACAGAACTGCTGAAGCGCTTAAACAAGTCCCTGTTTCCTATGTGAAAGTTGTCAGATATAGGTGATATAAAAATAAAAAGCTAGCATATTATGCATACTTTCACTCCATAATATCATACGGGATTATTTTATGGGGCAACTCATCAGACCAAGCAAAAGTTTTCAGAGCACAAAAACTTGCATTACGGATCATTTGTGGTGTCAACTCAAGAACATCATGTAGAGGGCTATTTAAGGAACTTGGGATACTTACTGCTGCTTTCCAATACATTTATTCTCTAATGAAATTTGCCGTTAAAAATATGTCTTCTTTTCAAACCAATAGCTCAGTCCATGGGATCAATACTAGAAACAAGAATAACTTGCATAAATATTTGAAGTCACTTATTTTGGCTCAGACAGGTGTCCAATATTAAGAAGTACACATTTTCAATAACATGCCAGCAGCTATAAAAAATTTATCAGTGTTAAAAAAAAGAAAAAAAAAACAGTTATGCACCTAGTATATTAGTATGTAGTAATAAGTTTTATGTCCTACAAAATGTAAATTTTCTTAAGATAATTGTTTTTCTTGACCAATTCCACATCGACAAGTGCAAATTACATTTGGGATCTGTGGAAGGTACATTAACACATATGCTCTCTTTTTGTAAGTAAATATTGTGTATTTTGTTCTGACATGTTCTACATCCAAGGGGATTTCCTCAATTTGGATCTACTGGAATGAAAAGTACATATAATCTAATATAATATAGCTGTCGACGGAGTTTTTTGCATTGCCGCCATGAACCCTTGGAAGCCTGTTCCAACACTGATCCACATTATAAAATTATATTAACAGCAGTTGTGAATTGACACGCTGTGTTTTGTACGTTACCTACAGCCGAGCAGTAGCCATCTGCCTATGTGGCGACACTGTAGTGCCACATGACAAATGTCAACTAGCAAATGACTTTAATCAAACTATAGCTTGTCAAAAGTGAATGAGCAGGGGACAGGAGGAAAGGGGAGAGGGAAGGATTGCAGGGCAAGGATGGGGACAGGGCATACCACACTGCCTGGTGGAGTGTAAAGGAACCATGAGGTGGAAATGTGAGCTGCAGCTTGTAATGCCATGCATCCATACCTCTCCCCTCCTCATTCACTGTTATGGTGCAAGGTCTTGTGTGCATGTATTGTGTGAATACATGTACGCTCTTCACTTGATGAAGGCTGAGGCTGAAAATTTATGTTGTGTGACTGTGACTGTTTTTTTCTGCAGGCCTGTCTGCAGCTTAATGATCATCTTTACAGCGAGTTGCTACCTATCTCCATATTATTAAGACTATCAAATAATGTCACAAGAATATTTTATAAGCACTGTGTGCCCTTGGTTTTCATTCATCAATGTGTTCTACAGATCCCAGCGAGATGTGGAATCTCATGATATACATTAATATGAGACAAGAATTTTGCAGAAACTCAATCTGTATACAGTATTCAAAATAATGCTTAATGCTAGTTAAGCCTATGTTAGCCATATTTAATTGAGTAAAAATTTTAACAATGGAAAATCCAATTGGAATGTCAATAATGGAGGATAGATAATAGCTCCATGTCAAGAGGTTGCTGAGAGGCACAAAAATAATCACATACACACAACTTAAATTTTTCACCATGGCCTTCCTCCATAATTGACATTATAATTATGTAAGTTCATAAGAAGGTTTTACTTTGAAAACAGCTGTTGCCCCCTTAGTTTTTTTATGTAGCTACTGTTTATCTGGGATTACTGTGGAAGACAGGACTGCATGGAGAGTTACCATGTGAAAGCCTGCCTCTGGGCAGAACAAAATGATGGTGATGATGACTGCAGTAGTTTAATCATATAGATTATTTCTCATTGGTGTTTTTTTGTGGGTACACCATATCTATAATATTATTTATCCAAAATTATTGATTGAGGTCTTATTTTCAAGGTTTTGTTCTTCACTAATGATGAAAAATACACAGATAGTTTAAAGCTATTGTTTTCACAAAGAAAACTATATTCTGAAAAAAAATTGTACTGTTCATACAATCTACGTTGATACCCGCCAAATGATCATTAATAAGACATGTATTTATGGTTGCTCCCATCAGCGACCGTGCAGAGTGTCAACTTATTTGCACAACTGATATAGAAGCAATGTAGAGGGTCCAATAGTGTAACTAACATGAATGACAGCTCTTGCAGTTGTTTGGAATCTTTATGTAAGCCAAAGATCTTCTTTGATGCAAGCATAATTTATCACATGATTTTGGTTATACATGTCAATGTAATGATGAAAAATACACAAATAATTTAATTTAACTCACAGGCACGGCATTCAGTTGTAACCGTAGAATTTTTGAACTTCATACATGTGTCCGGTATACCACCTCATCAATTACTTTTAAAGTAAAATGCTATAACTGCATTAATTAGAAATTTTAATGCTAATGAGGGATTAATTAATTGTGAAAGATTAGTGATGACTCACTTATTGTTAAACGAATACATCATCAATGCTAAATTCATAGAGTCGAATAAAACTGTGCGAATACCCCGCATTAACATCACACCTTCTGATCCAACCATGCGTTTCCAAATAATCAGAAGACAATTACCAATAAAATTAGTCTCTGCTATGACCATAAATAAAGCACAAAGTCAGACTCTTCAAAGGACAGGATTATATTTACCAGAATCTGTTTTTTTTGCATGGACAGTTATATATGGCTTTTTCACGAGTTCGCTCATTCAGTCATATTTATGTGTGTGCTAAAGGCACACACAGCCAAAAAGTAAATGATGATCACATTGTAACTACTAACATTGTTTTGAAAGAAGTTTTGAAAAATAAGCAAGTTTTCAAAAAAATAAAATAAACATGAAAAAGTCAAAATTTGATTTTTTATGTGTTTCACAATTAATCACATTATATTTAATTACATAAATTTTATTACAATGAGACTAATACTTGTTACTAGTATTCAAAGTTTATTATCTTTTATACATATGTTCTTGCATCTGTCTTTTCTCCATTACTATCTTACCTATCTGTGACTGATCAAGACAGAGTGTGAATTATAATACATTATTACTTGTTGTACAGCTTTATAACACAAACTGCTAGGAGGGACATTTGTAAAATAAGGTTCACCATTATTTTCACATGAAAACTGTAGTGGCAAATACATAACACTATGGCATCATGAACTATATACATTATATTTGACATAATCACCATCAACATTGAGACATTTGTCATAGCATGCAGTCAGTTTGAAGAAACCATTCTGGTAAAACTTGACGCTGTGCTATCCAAGCAATTGACATCACACAGCATGTGTCACCTCAGCATTGATTTGGAAGTGACATCCTGAGAGCAAAGCCTCTATAAGACCATGAGTAGTTCCTTCATGGAGATATCTTCATCTTCTGTTTCCATAACTGTAAAAGCCTTTTGCCACTTGTCTAGTACCACATCTTAAGTATCCTTTTCTCTGGTCTACTCCATTGGCAACACTATCTTTTTCTTGTAACATTCTTAACTTTGTTCTGTACCTGGCATAATGGTAAATGAGTAGGTACTCACATCTCTAATACTCTTTCCTTCCATCTTGATTATCAATTCCAGCAAATCCACCTGGAGTTCAACAAACCATTTTGTTCTTGTCTTTCTTCTTGTCCTGTTCATTGTTTCCCATATCTTTTGTCACTGTCTACTTATTACATGTATAGAAAATCTTGCCCTTTTCAGTCTGATTCCTACTGATATGGTCTATCTGCTTTAGTACAGATTTCCCTTGGACTTTCCATCCAGCCCTCACCACCTCTTTTAGGGCATAGTATTTTCTTTAGAAATTTCTTCTCTTCTTTTCCTTACTGTTCTACACAGTTTCTTCTGAGCCTTATCATGTCACCATATATAGCATCACATATATGTCCAATCTTTGTGTCTATTGATAAGTTTTTTTTTGTATATAAAGGGGTTCCTTGTTAGGATACTACATTTTTTATTTTGAGAGATGTGGTACATAGTTATACATTTCTATAAATTTAAAGTAATAGGTCAATCTTTGCACCAATTTGAAATCATCTAAAAAATATAAAAAATAAAAATAATTTTTTTTTTTTTTTTTTTTTTTTTTTTTTTTTTTTTTTTTTCATTATAGATAACTGCATCATTTGCAAAACTCACTATTTAATATTGTCTGTCAGGTTAATAATAAACAATATGAACACAGAAGATACCACTGGGAGCCACATACGTCATCCATAAACTTTACACTGAGTTTAACAGTACTGAACAGCTGACTGAAATAGCACATAAGTTTCTGGCAATATTTACATGAAAACCCACTCCCGACATTGTCAGGAAAATGAACAAACTTTCACTAGAACAGAGAGTGATATGTAAGTGAACACATCATCCAGAGTATATAGCAAGGTGGAGTTTGTTACCTATTTTGAGATCAGGTAATTATGCTGTCAGTGGTTGAGAACCATATTTCTGATGGAAGGGAATTGAAGACTGGGCTACCTGTAAAAGCAGACCCACAATTTACCAACTCTTCTATAATCACTGCACAGCATTTTATATTAGTATGACTACCAATAAGCTGTCCATCAGGATGTTGGTTACCACCAAACTGTAACCAAAAGCAGAGTAGTCCACCCTGTGGTGCAGCATGCAACTGGGCATGCTTCATTTCAATGGATTCTTCTCAGCCTGAGCCATCTGGAGCCTCTCCCCCCACCCCACCCCCTCTCTCAGCTCCTCTGAACTGCACAGACAGATGTTATCCTTGCAGTTTATTCTTAAAACTGAAAATTATCCATTCCTCAACCTATGGTAATGTATACCCCCACACACCCCACATCCAACATGTCTCACATCTCTATCTTCCTCCTTGCTGACCACTGTCTAAGCTACTTATAAATTTTTCCCCTTTCCTACTCCTCATTTGTTTTCCCTTCTCTCTTCTCCACTCCTAAGTTGTACCACTCTACACCTATGTCCCAACATACTCCATAAGAAGTATCTGTCCCCACCCTCTGATTACATTCTTTCATTTCCCCCTTCCCTCCCCTACCATCCCCATTCCAGTTGCCAAACATTACTTGGACTGTAGTATCTGAGATGACAGTTGTTTGTGTTTGTATGAAAGAGTGTCTTCTATGCTGATGAAAGGCTGTGTCTGGAAGCTTCAAGTGTGTCCAGTTGTCTTTTCTTACATAGTTGCAAACTACATTCAGTTTATTGTTGAATTTCAACCTAGACTTTCATTTGTTAGACATTAACTCTTTTACAATTTATACCTTCTTCATCCTATACATAGTTCCAGACTTCATATTGGAATCAGGCAAAATGACAAAGATTCACGTGTTGGCCCTATGATTTCGAACACAGTACATCTTCAAGGCAGGTTAGCAGTCTACGACAGATTTTTTTTATGACTGAGCAAGTACTGCCTCTCATGAATTTGCTGTGATCATTGTCTTATGTTGAAAAGAGGCTGCATCATTCTAGACTGTGATAGAGCTCTATTATATGCAAATAAAAAAACTCCAACACAATATCTGTACTGTTAACTATGGCATCTCATTTTATAATTTCCAGTTGACAGAATGATTCAATGGTAATAATGTGAAAAGATAAACATCATCACTTCTCTGGAGTGGAATGTATCATCACAAGGTAGAAGATGCGAATGTAATGCAACTGTGCTAACAATATATTATGTCCAGTGCTGATCTACTCATAATTCATTTATATTGTCTTCTCTATAGAGAACACTTTGCAGAAGCAATATTGAGCTACTGTTTCAACATCAATGGACAAAAACTGCTTTAGAAGGTGAAGATGAGTATGCAGAATCTTGAGGAGGGAAATGTTTAGATTTTATATATGGTACTGTTATTTTAGTTAAAAAGGAGTTCTCAAATTGAAATAGCATTGCAAATATGGCATTTGAATATTGTTTGCAAAAGCATTTTAATGACTTCTGGTCCCACATTATGTAATACAAATAGTTATATCTGTGGATTCGAGGTACAGAAAACTATGTCCATTTTTGGACAAAATGAGATTATTGGCACAATCATACAAGTTTCTTGTCCTCTAGTCAGAGCAGTGGCGCACCCACAGAGGTGGATGGGGGGACTCCCAGCATCTCCCAGAGAATTTTTAATTTTTTAATTGTGTTATATTTTATTGTTTTTATTTTTTTAAATAGGTCGGCACCGGAAATTTGAAATAGTACACATGTAATAAATCACAACATAACTATAATTTGCCAAACACAAGTGAATGTGACAATGGGTCATCAACATGAAGCCACCACTGAGAATGTGTGCTGCTGTCACTGTGAGCACTTTTAATGCCGCCGCAACCATCTTTGATGGTGCCACTATTGTTACTTCTATGCTGAAGTTACAAGTCAATTGTTCATATGTGGTGACCCACTGCTTAGCGGATCAGCAGCACCACCGAGTGGAATCTGTTGAAGAACAATAGTGTTATTTTAGCTCAATTTTTACACATAGAGATACTCCATTTCCACCACATTGCTCATCTTCCACTTTCAAATTAATGCGAGATTCTCATTTTATTTCTTGTGCAATTGTTTTTGTAGAATAATTGGTTAAATGCTAAAAATGTAAACATAAGTCATAAATTAATAAATTTGGTTCATGGTGTGGGTGCCTGTAGTTCATGAACCATGGGCAATGTATGAGTGGCCAAGTAAGTGGTCTTGACAGTTGGGATACCAGTTACTTTAGAATAAGGTTGGGCATATCAGACACATTCTGAGTCATGGCCACCTTTCCACCTTTGTGTTCAGATGGCAAAGACTAGCAAATCCACCGGTTACTCCCTGGGCAAGTAAGGCTAGCAACCTGCTTCCCAGGTAGTTTCTTATGATGCTGGCAACAATCAGAGCAAAATGCCTCAGACATTTGGAGGTGATGGAGTCTCACCTCTAATTGATGGACCAGGGACTCCTCAGATATGGCCTGGCAAATGATCTGGAATGAGATGGG
The DNA here is from genome assembly GCA_026315105.1 of Locusta migratoria. Taxonomy (NCBI): domain Eukaryota; kingdom Metazoa; phylum Arthropoda; class Insecta; order Orthoptera; family Acrididae; genus Locusta; species Locusta migratoria. The sequence continues at coordinate 250,456,712 of CM048744.1, read as the reverse complement.
AAGCTATTAATATGAATGGGGATTACACTTGGATGAGGTAGAGCTGGCAAAGGCTTCAAGTAAGATGGGCTTAGATGTTTTAGCTGTTAGTGACATTAGGGTAAGGGGAGAGAAAGAGGACGAAGTCAAAGAATACAAGGTCTACCTCTCAGGAGTGAAAACACGAAGAGCCCAGTGGGGTGAAGGGCTTTACATAAGGAAAGCAATCAAACCCATCAAAATTGCAATAAGGTATATAAATGAACAACTGAAGTGGATAGATTTGGCCATCTATAGCAAGAAAATTAGTATTGTGTCAGTGTATTCACCCTATGAAGGGACAGATCAAGATGAAAATCAAAATACACAGATTTGTGTTTTAAACCTGTAGAACAAACACAAAATAGTGTATTTTAATGTTCATAATGAATTTGTTACCAATAAGCGATGGAAGAATCAGTTAACAAGATCAAGATGAGATGGACAGATTTTACAACACACTTAGTGATGTAGTTGTAAGAATGCAGGACAAGGATAGTGTTTTGCTCATGGGAGATTTTAATGCCAGGATAGGAAATTGAACAGAAGGGTATGAAAAGGTTATGGGTAAGTTTGGAGAGGAAATGGAGGCCAACAGGAACAGACAACAGCTCTTGGATTTCTGTTCCAGTATGGGCTTAGTTATTACAAACTCATTTTTTAAGCATTAGGACGTTCATTGTATACTTGGGAGGGAAGGGGAACCAGATCTGTCATTGACTATTATAATAACAGACCAGGAATTCAGGAAGACAGTCAAGGACACACTTGTTTACAGTTATATATACAGGGTGTTTCACTAAGTGTGTTTGCCTCTGTAACTTATAAAATAATAGGTGATGGGAAATTTTAATGCAGTAGGTCAACACAAGAAAAGTTACACTTTCTGCGGAGCTATGAACATAGTTTATTGTATCATTTTCCACAGAGTCACAGCACAAAGATATAATTTTTTAAATGGAACAATAGATTTTTCTATCGTGCATTGGAATTATTGAAACCAGATGCATCCAAATCAATTTAAACTACATTCCTATCACTGTTAGTTTGGGAGCTACAACCCTTCAAAGTTTCAGGGGCAGATACCACATGCTGTACATAACACATGGCTGTGTGCTGGGTGATGGATGTTATGGCAGCGGGAAGTTGATTTACATGAGATGTTCAAATGTGTGTCCATGTTCCTCAATGCATAATGCAATGCGCCGTCGAAAGGATTTGCGGACGAGATGTAACATCGCCGGAGTGACAGAGTGACATGCGTCCTCGATGCACCATTTTAGATCATCTGGGGATGTGGGCTCAGTGACATAAACATGATCCTCTAGATATCCCCACAAAAAGAAATCTACTGGTGTTAAATCGGGTGACCTTGCGGGCCATGAATGAGGACCATGGCGCCCCAACCATCTTCCTGCAAACCTGTTGTTTAGTTCTTCCACAACAGCATGTACAGAATGGGCTGGGTGACCATTATGCTGCATCCACATATGGACTCTCGTGTGTAGACACATATGTTCAAGGAAACCACCCAAACTGTTGGCTATAAAAGCGCGATATAACTCACCTGTCAGTATACCTGGGAAGTAGTGTGGACCGATGATTTCATCCCCAAGGATTCCACACCACACGTTAATAGACCACCTACGTTGACGGTCGACAGGTCGTACCCAACAAGGATTGTCTGCAGCCCAGTAGTGCATGTTATGGCGATTCACTACACCATAATTTGTGAACGTGGACGCATTAGAGAACATAACACTTTGTAAATACTCCAGCGTGAAATTACGCATGGCCCACTCACAGACTGTCACTCTTGCATGGAAATCGTTCCCATGCAGCTCCTGGGTCAGTGACAGGCGGTACGGGTGAAACCTGTGGCCGTGTACAATACGCCACACAGATGTGAGACTGACACTAGCTACTGCAGCAACAGCTCATAAGCTGACATGAGGATCGGGGTGTAGTGCAGCTAAAACAAACACCTCCATCTCCTCACTTCTTGCAGGTCTTCGTCTGTTACTGCGGCGCATTACCAAGCTGCCTGTTTCCCAAAGTCGTTGTTCGGCACGTAAGAACGTAATGGCTGCCGGGGTTCTTTGCCTAGGATATCTCACGGCATACACCATGGCTGCTTCAGTGGCATCGTGTCGACACTTGCCAAGTATCAGCAACACGTCAACGTGTATGCCATCATCATCCGATGTCAGTAACTGTGGTATATTGAGCCCCAGTTGTTTGTGTGGCTCCAACTGTCGGGTATAAGGCCGTGTGCGGTGACAGTCGGCAGTCTAACAGCGCTTCGAGGAAGCTTCTCGCTTTATGACACCAGCGATGTTACAACTCGGCCGTACCACATTTAGAAGGTGCATTGCATTATGCACAGTGTTTGTGGTATCTGCCTCTGAAACTTTGAAGGGTTGTAGATTCAAAACAAACAATGATAGGAATGTAGTTTAAATTGATTTGGATGCAGCTGGTTTCAACAAAGCCAATGCACGATAGAAAAAAACTATTGTACCATTTAAAAAATTATATCTTTGTGCTGTAACTCTTTGGAATATACAATACAATAAATTATGTTCATAGCTCCGCAGAAAGTGTAACATTTCTTGTGTTGACCTACAGCATTAAAATTTCCCGTCACCTATTATTCTATAAGTTACAGAGGCAAACACACTTACTGAAACACCGTGTATATACTGATCATTTTTTAATATGCAGTGAAATTGGTTTTGTGAGCCCAAAAGAGCAGAAAGTCAGGTCCATATGTAGAAGAATAAGAGTGGAGAACCTTCAAGACAAGGAAATTAGGCACAAATACATAACAGTGATCTCAGAAAGTTACCAGTTAGTTGAATTTAGTCATTTACAGTCACTGGAAGAGGAATGGACAAGGTACAGGGACACACTACTAGAAGTAGTTAGAGAATGTCTGGAACAGTAGTGTGTAAAGGCAGGCAGAAGGAGAAACTTGGTGTAATGACACAGTCAAGGCAGCCTGTAAAAAGAAAAAGAAGGCATTTTAAAAATGGCTCCATACTACAAATCAGGAAGACAGAGAAAGTTATGTTGAAGGATAATTGCGGACTGCAAGTAGAAATCATGGGAAGACTTTGCAAATAAGCTGGATTAGCAGTCTTTGAAAGGGGGGGAAGAAGGAATTAACAAGTGTTTTGGACAGGTCAGGAAAGCTGATAGTCAATCCTGTGGATGCCTTGAGCAGATGGAGAGAATATTTTGAAGCATTGCTCAATGTAGGTGAAATGTTAAATGATGTATCAGATTCTGAGATAGATTGGGATAGGTATGATGATGGAAACAGGATCACATTTGAGGAAGTGGAGAAAATGGTCAATAGATTGCAGTGCAATAAAGTGCCTGGGGTGGATGAAATTAAGCCGGAACTCATCAAATACAGTGGAATGTCAGGTCTCAAATGGTTACACAGGATAATTGATTAGGCATGGGAATCAGGACAGGTTCTGTCTAACTGGATGAAAGCAGTAATCACACCAATTTTCAAACATGGAAACAGAAAAGATTGTAAAAACTATTGAGGTATCTCTTTAATTAGCATTGTAGGCAAAATATTCTCAGGTATTGTAGAAAGGAGAGTGCGAGTATTAGTTGAGGACAAGTTAGATGAAAATCAGTGTGGGTTTAGGCTTCTTAGAGGCTGTCAGGACCAAATCTTTAGCTTACGGCAGATAATGGAGAAGTGCTATGAGTGGAACTGGGAATTGTATTTATGTTTTATAGATCTAGAAAAGGCTAGGGATCATGTTCCTAGGAGAAAGCTATTGTCAGTTCTGCAAGATTATGGAATAAGAGGTAAATTTCTGGAGGCAATTAAAGGGCTTTATGTAGACTGTCAGGTTGCAGTTAGAGTAGATGGCAAGTTAAGCTCATGGTTCAGGGTAGTTTCAGGGGTAAGACAAGGCTGTAACTTTTCACCATTGTTGTTCATACTATTCATCGATCATATGTTGAAAACAGTAGACTGGCAGGACAGGGTTAAAATAGGTGAAAACACAATAAGCAGTCTCGCATATGCATATGACTTACTTGTGATGACAGATTCAATTGAAAGGTTGCAAACTAATTTCAGAGCTCAATCAGAGGCATAAGGGTTATGACATTTGCACATATCATAATAGGTTCAGTTTCACATTAAATATAATTTTGTATTACTAGTTGTGATGGAAAAGTTGATTGAAAAGTTGCAGTCTAATATTTCAAAGCTAGAGGAGAGGTGTGTGGATTATGGTATCAAGAGCAGCATCTCCAAAATGAAAGTAATACCTGTGGGAAAGAGATTTAAACAGATTGAGTGCCAAATAGGAGGAACAAAGTTAGAACAGGTAGACAGTTTCAAGTACCTGGGATGTATTTTTTCACAGGATGGCAACAATGAGGAAATCGAGGCGTAGCAAAGCTAATGCAGTGAGCTAAGATATAATCTCTTCTGCAAGAAGGAAGTAAGTACCAAGTTAAGTTAGCAGTGCACTACTCTATCTTTTGACCAACTTTGTTGTATGGGAGTGAAAGTTGGGTGGATACAGGTTACCTTATTCATAAGGTAGAGGTTACAGATAGAAAAGTAGCACGAATGATTGCAGGTATTAATAGATGGGAACAATGGCAGGAGGGTGTCCATAATGAGGAAATTGAAGAAAAACTGGGAATGAACACCACAGATGAGGCAGTTATTGAGAACAGGCTGAGATGGGGGGGGGGGGGGTCATGTTACACGCATGGGAGAAGCAAGGTTACCTAAGAGACTCATGAGCTCGGCAGCGGAGGGTAAGAAGAGTCAAGGTAGACCAAGAGGAAAGTTCTTAGATTCGGTGAAGAGTGATTTTGAAGTAAAAGGCTTAACATCAGATGAGGCAGCAATGTTAGCATTGAATAGGGGATCATGGAGGATTTTATTAGAGGTATTATGCTCCAGACTGAATGCTGAAAGGTGTAATCAGTCTCTAATGATGATGATGATGATGACAATTAATAAATTCAATAGGCTAAATTTTTAAAAAATTTGCCACCCTCTACCAGAACCAAATCCTAGCTGTGCCACTGACTCACAGATATATCACACTTTGTCCTATATCAAATATTGGTGGATTAGGGTGCAATCAAATAACATCAAGTCCAAGCAATCATACTTTGCACAGACAACTGTTATGGACAAGATAGGAATGTGACTATTGTAATGTGTGTGTGTGCTTTTTTATTTCTAGTTAAGTAGAATACTGCACAAGTATCCACAAATTAAGATCATAACTCAGAAGTTTCTGCTAAAAGGCCATACCCATATTGAGGCTGACATTGTTCATGCATTGATAGAGAGGAAACAGAACAAACTGAATTTTACCACACTGGGACTGACAACAATTGGCAAGACACACTTCCAGCAGATATATTGTGAAACCAAGTGAAATTTATCAGCAAATTTGCAATGGTTACGGACCAAATGCGATGAGTCATTTGATGGTGAGAAGATGGGTTCAACAGTTCAATGGCGGGCGTAGTGATGTGCATGATGAAGAACGAAGTGGGCGTCCACCTTTGGTTACTGAAGAACTGGTTCATGTGATTGAGGACAAGATCCAGGAAAACTGTAGGTTTACAATTAGTGTTGTTGCTATGGACTTCCCCCAAATTTCACTGTTTCCAATTGGTTGAAGACACAGGCGGCAGATTTCTATGAAGAAGGTATACCAAACCTGGTGCCACGCTATGACAAATGGCTGCAAAATTTCGGCAGTTATGTGGAACAGTAGTTTAAGACTTGTAGAATTTTGTGCAATAAAAATTTCTTCTGTATTTGTGTACAATTTCATTTTATTACCAAATGGAACTTACTTTCTGGACACGCCTCATATGTCCCTGCAGCAAGTTGTACCAGAATGTGAGTAAGGTTTGGTTCATGTAATATATTCTTACAATAAAATTAATGTGATTGAATAATATTATTCATTATATACCAAGAGCTCTGTGCCACACAATGTAACCTTTTTATAAGAGGTAGACAACACCATGTCCATTATATATCTAGACAAGATATTTAAAGGAGAACACAGTAAAACACCTTCAAACTGCTCTCCTGTAAAGTTTAGTAAATGTGACATAGTGTCCTATACCTCTGACCCACAGGTATAAACTGAAACACTGTTCTCTGGGGATTCTAAACATTAAAATTTAATGTTTAACATATTGATTGTCATGTATAGACAACATTTACTAAACTGACACATTCCATGTCATTACAAAATGCCATGTATATGATTTATGGAATCAATCTAATCTAATCTAAGTGAACTAATTATTTGAATGAAGATAATGGATTGATTTTGAAGAAAACACATCCTAATCACATTATTCCAAACATTTTCCACTGATGTGATGTAATAAACACATGGGAAATTTGCTTTACAATTATATTCAAAACAAAATACGTTTTATATAAAACCAAATATGTCATAGAATAAATAGCAAGAAAGCAAATTCAGAGTATGTTTTTTATTTTTTTAAATAAATTTTTGTTACTTGGATTAGATGGGATTTACCCAAAATTATCTTTTCTAAACTTTTCACCAATAACTACTGAGTTAGAAGAATGAAACTAAGATGAAATATGTAAAGCAGAATGAATTCTTTTACTGTTCACCAGGTACAAATTATTATTATTTTTTTAAACAAAGGTCCTTTTGAAGGAAAATAGAAATGCTGATCTTATTCTCCTAAATATGTTTCATGACATTCCTTGCACCATAGGCAATTTTTCAACATTGGAGAAACCTTTGTCCATACATTAATCATAACAATTTACTAATTTGTTTATGCCCATGTCATAGTAATCTGAACACCAACAAGCAACAAATGATTTTACACTTATCATCATGATTAAACTACCAAGCAGCAAAAGTACACTTTCAAATAGTGTATTTGTCTCTCAGATCAAGATCATACATTGATTGTACATATGTTATGGGGTGCGCTGATGGGATGATTCGGGTAATGACTCAAAGCAGCACTTATAAAAAGAAGATAGTTCAATCTTAGAACTACATTTCCACAGAAAGTATGTCAATACTGATGCAAAATTTTAGTAGCATATGTGCTTGTGTTGCAAAAGACCATGCAGTCTAGCAGTGGTGACTGCACCTAAAAGACAGCTGTTAGCAACGCTGTGACTGGCAGTTCTCAGTGTGTGGGCTCCACCTGCGAAAGCGTAAAGGCACACTTACTCTTGTTTTTCAAGTGTTGTTTTCTAAATATACTGACTGATGCTATCTCATGAGACTAATATTTTGTGCTAATTTATTGCTGTCTGAGCTGGCCACAGTGCTAATGGGAGATTACCTTTTTGCTTTGAGTGTGTTTTCATTCCCCAAGCATTCTTTCTCTTGACTGTGCTCTGTTGTTTGATGCAATGGCAGAAGGTACAATGAATGACACACTGATAGAGCAGAAAGAGGCTTTCACTGCAACTCTAAAGAATCAGAATTAACTATTACAACAATTAAATACAGTTACATCAGAACAAACTTCCCCTCAGTCCACAGTACCCACAGTTAGAGTATATCCACCTTTTCAAGTTTATGACAAGTCTGTTGAAAAGTGAGTTGCTTATGAACAACAATTGAGACAGTTTTCGGGTGATGGATGCCTCATAGTGTCATGCGTTATTTCTTATATGGATGTTGTCAAGGGTGTATCAGTCAGTTACTATATCAATTGGTCCCCTGCAGGATCCATTGGTTCTAGCTTTTGAACAAATGGGCACCGTCCTTTATACACATTACTGTAAATGTGCCCATGTTTTTTCTGCCAATTAAATTCTGTGGATGTGGGAAACAACTCCATGTGGATGAGCTCCATGGGTTGAGTCACCATTTTCATTTTGTCACCAATGTTCACAAAAATTTGTATGCAGAGCATATGATCAGGAATACTCTTATTATTTCAGACCAGGAAGTATAGGAATGTGCTCTTCAGTGTAAAAATTCATTTCTCTCTGATGTCTTGCAAATCATTCAGAAGTCAGATCAAGGTGTGGTGTGATGTGATGTGATGTGATGTGGTCACTATTCAACCCTCCAGCCACAAATAGTGCGCACTTTTATGAGATGATCAACATTGTCCACGCATGGTCTCAGCATCAAGTGGGCTGGCCTTCCTCCCAGCAACAGCCTCAGCAGGTCAGTGAATAGCAATGTTCATGTTCCATGCTTCCCTCTTGCTGAAATTTCTTAGTTAATTTTGATTGTTCAGAATGTACATTGTTTATTTCCACTAAGGTGAACAAAGAGGAATTATGGGCAAAATTTAAATAAAGAACTAGAGAAATGTATGCCAACAAAGTGGATTAAGGATGCGAAAGACCCACCGTGTTTCAGAAAATGCTGAGATAGCAAAGGCAGTTGCACTCTAGGTTAAAAAAAGCTCAAGCAAATCAAATCAGGCAAAAGTTAGGAGAGATTTGTGCATCTATAAAAAGAGCAATGCACAAATTATACAAATCACCACTGTCAAATTTAGCAAAAGATCTTGCTGAGAACCTGAAAAAATTCTGGTCCTATGTAAAATTGGTAAGTGGATCAAAGGCCTCTATCCAGTCACTCGTTAATAATTCTGTCCATGCATCAGGATGGCTTTAGGAAGCATCAATTGTGTGAAACTCAAACCCTTTCCTCTCATGACATCTTGTGAGCTATGGATAAAGGGCAACAGACAGATTGCCTGTTTCTCAATTTTAAAAAGGCTTTCGACATGGTTCCAGACTGCAGACTGCCAACAAAGCTATGAACATATGGAATAGGTAACCAAATATGTCAGTGGCTCAATGACTACTTAAGTAATAGAACCCAGTATGTTGTCATCAATGGCAAGTGTTATCGCAGACTAGGGCATCATCAAGAGTGCCCCAGGAAAGTGTGATATGACCACTATTGTTTTTCTATCAACATAAAAGATCTGACAGGCAGCATGAGTTGCAATCTGCAATTGTTTACTGATGATGCTTTGGTGTATAGCAAGTTGTCATCATTAAATGACTGTAGTAGGATGCAGGATGACTTGGATCAATTTCTAGGGATGTGAGGAATGTCAGCTAACTCTAAATGTAGAAAAATGTAAGATGATGCATATGATTAGAAGAAAGAAATCACATAATGTTCAAATACAGCATTAGTAGTGTGCTGCTTGAAGGAGTCTGTGATGATACTGCTGGCCCTCTCATCTCAATGTTATTGTATGATACCGTCTGCATCGGACCCGGAATTGTGTGGTTCAATAGTGATATATGTTGCGTGTGAAGTTAGTTAAAAACGATATAGCCAGCCTAAGGATCAGTGTAGGACAGTGTCTCAGTGATACTGTGATTAAAACAAGTGATAAATTTCATTAATTAAGAGATTCGCATATGAGGTTTCCAGACAGTTCTGTAAACAATAGTTTCGTCATTGTACATTATTTCAATAACTAGACAGACGATTTGTAGAAACTTTTGTAAAACAAAAAGACGTGAAAATGAACAGCATTGTATATATGTTAGGCTCATAAACAAGTTGTGTAGACCAGCTAATTGTGTTAATTAATGTAATAGTCGAGATTTGAAGATTGTGATTCTTTATATATATTGACTGATGTGAGATTTTGAGTCTAGTTTGAGAATTGCCAAGATATTTGTTAGTTCAATATATGTTAGGAACATGTATGATGTACTCATTAACAAATTAATAGACATTTAACATTGCTGATTAAGATTAAGATTTAAAAAGAAAGGCGCCATCTAAAATTATTGTATGTATAGTTTTCATTTTATATTGTGATTATTTTTGTGTACTTGAAATGTTTTACTGTTGTGTTTGTTAATTGTAAATTAGTATATTCAGTTGTTATGAACAATACATAATGTAATGTCATTATTGTCGATGTTATATATTTGCCTCACCGCCTTGCGTGGGAGAGTTCGAGTTTTGGCGTTTGTTATGTGCTCTGGAATCTATGTCAGTCTTTGTCTTAAAATGGAAGTACTGTCAGTTAAGTTCTGTGTACACAAGTTATGAAGTTGTAATGTTTTGCTGGAATAAGAAGCAGTTTGATTACAAATTAAAGAAGAAGTGAAAAATTGTACCTACGAGTATTTATTTCTACCATGACGCCCCAGGTGAATAATTTTGCAGCGAGCAGAACCCCCATACATCATAATGTTGAAAAGATGAGTATCGTATTTGATATGTTTGAAATTGGTAGAATGACTGAAGTGTAATTACTGAACAACCTAGTAACATTTTAAGTCGCATCAATGAAATATCTAGGTGTTACACTGTACACCACTCTGAAATGGAACCAGCATAGAAGAACAGTTGTGGGGAAGGTGGACGATCAACTTACGTTTATTGGGAGAATTTGGGGAAGATGTGATTTGTCTGTAAAGGAGAACATATGTCAAAGGATTGTATGATCCTCTATTGAGTATTGCTCAAATTTTTGGATTGCCACCAGATAAGATTAAAGAAAGACACAGAAGCAACACAGAGGCAGACAGCTAAGTTTGTTACTGGTAGGTTCGATCAATGTGCAAGTGTTACCGAAATGCTTCGGGAACTCAAATGGGGCTTGCTGGAGGGAAGGTGATGTTTTTTGGAGAGACATTGTTGAAGAAATTTAGAGGGCCGAAATTTGAAGTGGACTGCAAAACAATTCTACAACCTCCAACATATATTTTACGTAAAGACCTCAAAGATAAGATCAAAGAGATTAGGGCTCATACAGATGCATACAAGCATTTGTTTTTCTTATCTTCTACTTGGTAGAAATGGGCTTGGTAACCGGCCACAATGGCCATACTCTGCCTACGTAGACCAACTCCTTCAACCCATTATGTGCAGTCTCCCATCCTTCATCAAAGACACCAACCATTTCCTCGATCGCCTGAAATCCTTACCCAGCCTGATATCTCCTGAAACCATCCTTGTAACTATTGATGCTACTTCCTCATACACAAATATCCCACATGCCCAGGGCCTCGCTGTGATGGAGTATTTCCTTTCACTCCGACCACCCACTTCCATACCTAAAACCTCTTTCCTTAATACCCTAGCCAGCTTCATCCTAACCCACAACTTCTTCACTTTTGAGGGCCAAACATACCAACAACTAAAGGGAACAGCCATGGAAACCCAGATGGCCCCCTCGTACGCAAACTTATTTATGGGATGCTTAGAGGAAGCCTTCCTGGATACCCAAGCCTGTCACCCAAAGTTTGGTATAGATTCATTGATGACATCTTCATGATCCAGACTCACAGTGAAGAAGATCTCCAGAATTTCCTCTTCAACCTCAACTCCTTTGGTCCCATCAAATTCACCTGGTCCTATTCCAAATCCCGTGCCACTTTCCTCTACATTGACCTCCATCTGTCCAATGACCAACTTCACACATCTGTCCACATCAAACCTACCAATAAACAACAGTATCTCCATTATGACAGCTGCCATCCATTCCACATCAAACATTCACTTCCCTACAGCTTAGGTCTTTGTGGCAAATGAGTCTGCTCCAGTCCCGAATCTCTGAACCAGTACACCAATAACCTAGTAACAGCTTTCACATCCCACAGCTATCCTCCTGATCTGGTACAGAAGCAAATTGCCAGAGCCACTTCCTCATCCCCCCCCCCCCAAATCCAGAACCTTCAACAGAAGAACCCCAGGAGTGCCCCTCTTGTCACCGGATGTTTTTCAGGACTGGAGTGAACTCTGAATGTAGCTTTCCAGCAAAGATACGACTTCCTTAAATCCTGCCCTGAAATGAGATCCATCCTTCATGATATCCTTCCCACTCCATTGAGAGTGTCTTTCCGCTGCCCACCTAACCTCCGTAACCTCTTAGTCCATCCCTATGGAATCCCCAAACCACCTTCCCTACCTTCTGTCTTCCTTCTCTCTCTCTCTCTCTCTCTCTCTCTCTCTCTCTCTCTCTCTCTCTCTCTCTTGTATATGTATGTGTGTGTGTGTGTGTGTGTGTGTGTGTGTGTGTGTGTGTGTGTGTGTGTGTGTGTGTGTGTGTGTAAGCTTGTGGCTCTGTTGTAAGAACTACAATTTGATGGTACAAAAAAGATGTGATTATTGATGTAAATAATCATTTTTCAAAGCACGTATAGCGGCTAAGATGCACCAATGAGTGAGTTGTTAGTTTGCAGTCTGTTATTAATTCTTTATTGTAAAAATGAAATATGTGATAAATTTGCAAGGATGAAAATGAACTTGTTGAATACACCACCCAAGTTTACAAAATTACCTTTATCATTTATGGTGGATTTAAACATTGATCCGAAAGCTGAGTGGTGAATTTTATTGACTTTTTAACTGTTGTGTGAGGAATGAAACTAACACTATTGCAAGGAACTGGTAGAGTTAAACTGTGAAGTTGGAAAGCAACATTTTATTCAGTTAAATCAGTGTCTCCAGACAATTTTTTTAGTGATGTCATGTTTTTCTGTAAAGTACTACACAGCTAGTGGACATAAGTTAGCAGACATATACAGACTTAGAGTCTTCCTTCTTACTGGTGTCTTGGAAGCTAGTCAGATAGAACAAAACAGTATTACTATTCTTGACCAATTTTCAGCTCCTGTGACATTAGTAGTAAGATACCTACTTTTGCTTGTGGTCAAAAACACATGTATTACAAACTTTTCAGCTTATTTTTCTAAAACTGATTTATCTGAGACAACTTTGCTGAGATGAGGTTTCCCCAAGACCTGCACATAATCAACACACTTTTCAGCCCCCATCAATATTGATGGTTGCCTTTCACAGTAGCAAGTACTCTGGATATATACTAACAACAATTTACATGAAACTTTGTGGCAGATTAAAATTGTGTGCCGGAACCGGGACTCGAACCTGGGACCTTTGCCTCTCGTGGGCAAGTACTCTACCGACTGAGCTATCCCGACACGACTAACGTTGTCGCCTCACAACTTGCGGCAGTACCTCGCCTCCTACTTTTCAAACTTCACAGAAGCTCTCCTGCGAACCTTGCAAGACTAGCACTCCTGGAAGACGGGATAGCTCAGTTGGTAGAGCACTTGCCCGTGAAAGGCAAAGGTCCCAGGTTCGGGTACCGGTTCTGGCACACAATTTTAATTTGCCAGGAAGTTTCATATCAGAGCACACTCTGATGCAGAGTGAAAGTTTCATTCTGGAAACAATTTACATCATCAGGCCTATAATTGCATGGAACATATTGTGGTTTCAGGTGCCTCTACCAAGGAACATTTGCTTAGTTTATGCCAACTTTCTTCAGTCTTACAAGGAGCTGTATTAAAGTGTAATCCAGAGGAGTGTCAATTCATTGTACCTTCTATTGTTTACCTAGGTTGGGGTAGTTGGTTCATTGTATGTTCACTTTTTGTAACTATGTGTATAAATGAAAAGTGGCACTAATTTAGAGTGAAGTTGATATTAATCAAACACTTAATTCAGTTATAATAAATTATTTTTCAAAAGAGAAATATTGGCTGGCCAGTACTTACCTTTCTGCTGTGCGGCCAATAGTCACACAAATAAAGAAAAAGTTTGAAAAAGAACAAGCTTTCGGAACAGAGTTCCTTCTTCAGGTAGGAGAGAAGGGAAGAAAAAAGGGATGGGAACAAAAGAGGGAGTTAATTCATGACCTAGGTCATGAGGATGGTGTTTGAGGAGTGTGGAAGTCAGAGATACTGTATATTAGTACAGAGCCATGCCAAAGAGGTTACATATATAACCAAAGACCAAAGATCAAGCAGTAAAGAGAAGAAAAGATGAGTGAAGCGAATGATGTTGAGTGGTGGAGGAGGAGGGGAGAGGGGGGGTTTGTATAAATTTTTTTTTATTAACAGGGAAAGGTGGAACACACACACACACACACACACACACACACACACACACACACACACACACATACAAATATATGAGAGAGAGAGAGAGAGAGAGAGAGAGAGAGAGAGAGAGAGAGAGAGAGAGAGAGAGAGAAAGGTAAGGAAGAAGGGGTGAGAAATGAGTAATGGATAGGTGAGTTGAGGATGGAGGAAGGGAATTTATTAGAGTAGATTTAGGCCAGGAGGGTGGCAGGAGGATAGGATTTGTTGGAGGGCAAGTTCCCATCTCCGTAGCTCTGAGGGATTGGTGTTAGGTGGCAGTATCCAAATGACACTTGTGGTGCAACACTTGGTGGTGCAACACAAGGTACCTGGAATAATGCTGGAGGGCATATCGGGTGTCTCCCAGGCAAACAGTACAGTCTGTCTGTGACCATTCATCTGTTCAGCCAATTTGTTGGTGGTCATACCAACACAAAAGGCTGCACAGTGGACACATGTCAGTTGATATATGATGTGTGTTGTCTCGCATGTGGCCCTGCCTTGAATAGGGCAGGTTTTTCATGTGGTGGGGCTGGATTATGTTGCTGTAGGAGGATCATTGGACAGGTTTTGCAGAGAGATTGATTAGAGATTATATTAGTTTTTCATTCCGTAGATCCTTGTTGAGGAGATCCTCGTGGATGTGGAACATGTCCAAAAACAAAATTTACAAGTTGAATAATAGATAGTACTAATAATATAAATACAAATACATAGGAGGTTTTTTTTTCTTTTTTTAGCTGATAATATAATAATACTAATATAGCATGAGTACATACATCATTTGGTACAATTTAGAAATGTTGTTGTTGTTGGTTGTTTAAGGGGGACAAAACTGCAATGGTCATCAGTCCCCCATTCCATCCATAGGCGTCAAAAGTAAATACAAACACGTGAAAGATAATACGCCCAGAGTTTAAAATTGCGAAGTGGGAGAGGAGTCCCACTGAGTCCATAAAAAATCATCAAGAATAACAAGACAAAACGAAAAGACGGACACACAGAGACAACTTACAACAAAGAAACCGATGGCCGTGGATGACCGACCATAAGAATAAAAAAGGAAAAGTCAACCACTCGGTAACATACAGAAATCTCCAGTTAGAGCGAATTATAAAAACCCCCTGCTCGTATAAAACGTAAGACGGTATCTGCCATTGTGGCATCGTCACCTAAAACATCTGATAAAACGGCAGGGAGGTTAAAATTCCGCCACAAAGCAGCTAAAACGGGGCAGTCCAACAATATGTGGACGATTGTCAGACGGGAACCACACCGACATTGGGTTGGGTCCTCATCCCGAAGGAGATGTCCATGGGTGAGCCACATATGCCCAATGCGGAGGCGACACAAGACCACTGAGTCCCGTCGTGAACTGCGCATGGAGGAGCGCCATGCAACTGTCGTTTCCTTGACCACCCGGAGCTTGTTGGGCGTGCGCAGGCTACGCCACTCAGTATCCCAAAGCTGACGTACTTGCTGGCGCAACAATGAACGGAGATCAGAAGCCGGGAGGCCGATCTCTAGACAGGACATACCGACAGCCTGCTTGGCAAGCCTGTCAACACGTTCATTGCCCGGGATACCAACATGACCCGGAGACCAGATGAACACCACCGATCGCCCGGACTGTGTAACGGCATAAAGTGTGTCCTGAATGGCCAACACCAGAGCAGACCGCGGGTAGCACTGCTCCAGAGCTCGGAGGCTGCTCAGGGAGTCGCTGCAAACAACAAAAGACTCATCTGAGCAAGATCTGATATGCATGAGAGCTCTGTGAATGGCCACCAGCTCTGCAGTGTAAACACTGCAGCCATTTGGCAGAGAGTGCTGTTCCACATGGTCACCATGAGTATACGCAAATCCCACACAGCCATCAACCATGGAACCATCGGTGTAGATCAGGTCATAACCACGGAATTCCGCTATGATAGCCGAGAACTGACGGCGGAGCGCCTCCAGTGGAACTGAGTCTTTGGGCCCATGGGCCAAGTCCAGCCGAGTAGACGGCCTTGGCAAACACCACGGAGGTGTACATACATGGACCCGATAAGAAGATGGAAGGGGAGAAGACTCAAGCTTCTGCAGGAGGGACTGAACCCGATAGGCAACCGTATGACCTGATCTGGGGCGTCGCTGATGGGGACGGACTACCACATCAGGAAAGAGGAGACGATGGTTCAGGTCGCCTGGGGAGCAATACACATGGGCTGCATAAGCCGCAAGAAGGTGTTGGCGGCGGATCCCCAAGGGTGGAACCCCAGCCTCCACTAGTAAGCTGTTCACTGGGCTGGTGCGGAAGGCACCCGTCGCGATGCAAACCCCACAGTTGTGAATGGGGTCCAGTAGGTGCAGTGCTGAAGGTGCCACAGACCCATAGCCAATGCACCCAAAATCGAGATGGGACTGCACCAGTGCCGTGTAAAGCCGCAACAGTGTGGAGCGGTCGGCACCCCAGGTTGTATGACCCAAGTGTCTGAGAAGGTTGAGATGGCGCCAGCACTTCTGTTTCAGCTGACGAATGTAGGGGAGCCATGTCAGCCGGGCATCAAAGACCAGTCCTAAAAAACGATGAGTTTCAACTACAGTAAGTAGTTCATCATTAAGATAAAGTTCAGGGTTCGGGTGGACCATCCGACGCCGACCGAAGTGCATCACTCTGGTCTTGGAGGCAGAAAACTGAAAGCCGTGGGTAAGTGCCCAAGTCTGCGCCTTCTGAATAGCACCTTGCAACCTGCGCTCGGCAACTTGGGTGCTGCAGGAACTAAAAGAGAGACAAAAGTCGTCAGCATAAAGAGACGGGGACACCGACGATCCAACCGCTGTGGCTAAACCGTTGATGGCGATTAAAAATAATGGAACGCTTAAAACGGAACCCTGAGGAACCCCATTTTCCTGGATATGAGAGGAGCTCAGGGAAGCACCAATTTGAACACGAAAGGTACGGACGGCTAAAAAATTCTGAATAAAAATCGGTAGGGAGCCCCGGAGGCCCCAGTCATATAAAGTGTTGAGGATGTGTCGTCGCCAGGTTGTATCGTATGCTTTGTGCATATCGAAGAAGACGGCAACAAGATGTTGGCGCCGGGAAAAGGCTGTGCGGATTGCAGACTCGAGGTACACCAGATTATCGGTGGTAGATCGACCCTGGCGAAAACCGCCCTGGCATGGAGCCAATAATCCCCGAGTCTCAAGAATCCAACACAATCGCCGACTGACCATCCGCTCCAACAGTTTGCATGGAACGTTAGTCAGGTTAATGGGCCGATAGCTATCTAAGTTCAGAGGATGTTTGTCGGGTTTAAGCACGGGGATGATGATGCTCTCCCGCCACTGTGACGGGAAAACACCATCACACCAAATGCGGTTATAGATCACAAGTAGATTACGCCGACTATCTTCTGTGAGACGTTTCAGCATTTTGGTATGGATGCTATCAGGCCCTGGCGCCGTGTCAGGACATTGTCGAAGAGCACTGAGGAGCTCCCACTCAGTGAAAGGACTGTTGTAGGAATCAGAGCAGCGGGTATGAAAGGAGAGGTGCTGGCGTTCTACCCGCTCCTTCAATGTACGGAAGGCCGGTGGATAGTTTGCAGAGGCAAAGGCGCGGGCATAATGCTCGGCAAACATCTCTGCAAGTGTGGCCGGGTCCGTACATAGAACTCCATTTGTGGAGATTCCGGGTATTCCCGCTGGTGACGGTAATCCCTTTAACTGCCTGATTCTACCCCAGACCTGTGATGCAGAGGTACCCGTCCCGATAGTGGAGACGTACCTCACCCAACACTCCTGTTTCCGTCTTCGTATTAACTGGCGAGCACGAGCGCGAAGCCGTTTAAAATCAATGAGATGCTCCTGAGAGGGGTGACGCTTATAGCGCTGTAAGGCCCGCCTACGATCTCTAATAACCTCAGCTATTTCTGGCGACCACCAAGGCACTGCCTTACGCCGTGGGCACCCTGTGGAGCATGGAATTACAGCTTTTGCAGCAGAAACAATGGTGTGAGTGACGCCCTCGACCACCACATCGATGGAATCGAGTGGGGGAGGTCGAACAATAGCTGTGGACGTGTAATCTTCCCAGTTAGCTCTGCCTAAAGCCCACCTGGTGGGGCGTTCTGGGGACTGACGTTGTGGGAGTGACAGAAAAAGGGGAAAATGGTCACTGCCACACAGGTCATCGTAGGCTCTCCAGTGGACAGATGGTGGAAGGCTGTGGCTGCAGAGCGATAAATCAATGGCCGAGAACGTGCCATGTGCCACACTAAAGTGTGTGGGGTCATCAGTATTTAATAGGCAGAGGTCAAGTTGAGAAAGTAAAGACTCGACTACTCTGCCTTGGCCAGAATGCGAAGTACCACCCCACAATGGGTTATGGGCATTGAAGTCGCCCAATAAGAAGAAAGGCAGGGGTAGTTGCGATATAAGTGCAGCCAAATCATTCAAAGAGAGGTCACCATCTGGAGGGAGATAAAGGCTGCAGACAGTAAATTCCTGTGTTGTCCTTACCCTGACAGCCACTGCTTCGAATGGTGTATGAAGTGGCACGGATTCACTATGAACAGAAGTAAGGACACACACACACACACACACACACACACACACACACACCACCTGAGACCCTGTTATACGAGCTACGGTTACAGTAATATCCCCTGTAGCCACGAAGCGCTGGGGTCCGCATTGCTGGAAACCAAGTTTCCTGTAAGGCAATGCAGAAAGCAGGTGTTATGCTTAAAAGGTGTCGTAGCTCAGCCAGGTGGGGGAAGAAACCGCCGCAGTTCCACTGGAGGATGAAGCTGTCTGATAACTGGGAAAATATAAAAGGTAAGAGGGAAGATCACAACTCAGCGTCACTCAAATCCGCTGACTGCCTTTTTCCTGGTTCGGCATCCATTAGTTCTGGGATGTCCCCGACAGTGAGGTCGTCCAGGGACACTAGGATCTCCATCTCGTCCCCAGAGGTCGAGGTGGAGTGGGACGGTGGCATGGGAGCCACCATGGTACCCTGCAACTCTTCACTTTCCACTTTTTTCCTCCGATCCTTCTTGCCCCTCGGGGGCTTTGCCGGCAGGGCTGGATTCTCAGACTCAGCCACAGGGACTGAGGAGGAGCATGAGGCCCTGCGTCCAGCAGCCTTCAGTGTAGCCTGCTGCTGGTGTGTGTCGGCAACGACACTGGCGGAACCCTCGGAAGGGAGTGTCCCGAGGGACGCCTTCCAAACGAGGGATGCCGGAGAGGGCTTTTGTTTCTCCGGCAGAAGGGTGGAGGTTGCTCCCGAGGCAATTACCTTGGGAGCAGAAGAAGGAAGGGAGCCCCCAACCATCTTGGGGGCAGGTGAAGGCTTACGGCCCTGAGGGCCCACAGAAGAGGAAGTACTAGAAAACACCCGTGTCGGCAAAGAAGATGGCGACGATGTGACTGTCGCAAAAGAGGTGGTCATGCTAACTGGGTGTAGGCGCTCATACTTCTTTTTAGCCTCAGTATACGTCAACCGGTCCATAGTCTTATATTCGACGATTTTCCGTTCCTTGTGGAGAATAGGGCATTGCGACGAGCAGGGAGGATGCTCCAGGCCACAGTTCACGCAGATAGGTGGCGGAGTATATGGGGCGTCTGGGTGGGCTGGACGTCCACAATCCCGGCAAGTGGCGCTGGAAGGGCAACGGGACGACATATGCCCAAACTTCCAGCACTGGAAGCATCGCATAGGAGGAGGGATATAGGGTTTCACATCACACCGGTAGCACATCACCTTCACCTTTTCAGGCAGTGTATCGCCTTCAAAGGCTACGATGAAGGCACCAGTGGCAACCCTATTTTCTTTTGACCCATGATGGACGCGCCGGACGAAGTGAACACCTCGGCGCTCGAGGTTGGCGCGCAGCTCCTCATCAGACTGTAAGAGCAGATCACGATGAAATACAATGCCCTGGACCAGATTAAGAGACTTATGTGGCGTAATGTTGACTGTGACATCTCCCAGCTTATCGCAAGCAAGCAACGCCCGCGACTGTGCAGGGGATGCAGTGTGAATCAACACAGACCCATTGCGCATCTTGGAGAGGGACTCCACGTCTCCAAACTTCTCCTCCAGGTGGTCAACAAAGAACTGAGGCTTCACTGTAGTAAATGACTCGTCATCAGTCCTTGTACAAACTAAATACCTCAGTGAATACGTCCCATTTCTATCTTCAGCCCTGCGTTCCTCCCAGGGCGTGGCCAAGGAAGGGAACGGCTTGGGGTCATATGATGTAGCATTAAACTTTCCACGCTTTGAGACGGTGGTTATACGTCCACCAACGTTATCTTTTGCTCGCTTCATTGTGTTCCCACGAGCAGCTAGGGATCTAAGGGTCCACCCAGACAGAACCCCGCTTGCCTGGGTAAGCCTTATACAACTGAGGTCGCTCGCTAACGACTGTTCAACCTCAACAGCCATGCATCTCCTTGGCACGTAGCACACCTTGAGATTGAGGTTTTTTTTTATAGAGGTTTGTACCGTCCTCGCGACCCGGACAATTAAGCCAAGATCCCCAGGCTCTGAAACGTCCAACGTTCCACCGTCGCGCCAAATGATGGTCGTTGAAGCACCCACAGAGCTTACAGTGTAGCGGACTGTTGTCGCGACACAGCCCACGGCTCAGGACCCCGGGTTCGCCAAGCCCGTACTCAGCAAATTAATGCTGAGCCCCTGAGGGGCAATTTAGAAATTTACTAATGGAGTAGGAGGAGTTGACCACTAGAAAGTCTTTTTAGGTTTCTCTTAAACTGATATTTATTTGTAGGTAAATTTTTTATACTTGATGGTAAATTATTGAAAATGTTTGTTCCTCAGTAGTGGACCCCTTTATGAACCAAAGTAAGTGCTTTTAAGTCCTTGTGTAGATCATTTTTATTCCTAGTATTGTATGTATGAACTGAGCTGTTTATTGGGCAAAGTGATATATTATTTATGACAAATTTCATTAAGAAATAAATATACTGAGAGGCAGTGGTTAATATACCCAGTTCTTTGAAGAGGCTTCTACAGGACGTCCGTGAATTTACTCAACAAATAATACGTATTACATGTTTTTGGACTCTGAAGACTTTTGACTGACTTGAAGAGTTACCCCAAAATATTATAACATATGACATTGAATGAAAGTAAGCAAAGTATGCAAGCTTTTTTATTTTTATGTCTCCTATGTCTGATAACACTCGTATTGAAAATACAGATTTGTTGAGTCGTTTCTGCAGTTCTGTGGTGTGCTCCTCCCAACTAAATTTATTATCAAGCTGTAATCCCAGGAATTTAAAACTGTCAACCTCTTCTATCTGCTCTTCTTCATACTTAATGCATATGCTGTCAGGAAATCTCTTACATGTTCTGAACTGCATGTAGTGAGTCTTTTCAAAGTTTAATGACAATGAGTTGGCTTTAAACCATTTATTAATGTTCATGAAAATATCATTAGCAGACCTTTCTATAACTATGCTCGACATACTTTTAATTGCAATACTTGTATCATGTGCAAAAAAAAAAAAAAAAAAAAAAAAAACCTCTGCTTCTGGTAGTGTAACTGATGAGAGGTCATTAATGTACACAAGAAAAAGCAATGGCCCTAAAATGGATGCCTGTGGGACACCACATGTAATTTCTTCCCAATCCAATGATGACTGTTGGCTTAGTTCACTAGTCACTTGCACTGACACCCTTTGTTTCCTGTTAGTGAGGTACAACTTGAACCATTTTGCAGCATTTCCTGTGACCCCATAGAATTCAAATTTACTTAAAAGGATGTTATGGTTCACACAATCAAATGCCTTTGACAAATCACAGAAAATACCTGCTGCTTGCAATTTATTATCTAATGAATTAAGTACATTCTCACTGTAAGTGTAAATAGCCTTCTCGATATCGGAACCTTTCAGAAATCCAAACTGTGTTCTAGACAATATGCCATTTGAGGTTAAGTGGTTGAGAAGCTGCTTGTACATTACATTACCTTTTCTAGAATTTTTGAGAATGCTGGCAAAAGTGAAATGGTCTGTAGTTTGATGGTATCTCTTTATCCCCCTTCTTGAATAGAGGTTTAATATCCACATATTTTAGCCAATCAGGAAATGTTCCCGTTACAATAGACTGGTTACACAAATAACTTAAAGTTGTGCTAAGTTCACAAGAACACGCTTTAATTAACTTTGTTGATATTTCATCGTAACCACTAGAATGCTTTGTTTTTATAGATTTTATTATGGACGTTATTTCTTGTGATGAAGTGAGTACAGGGAAGGAACCATTAAGAAGGGAAGGAGGTTTTGGGATGTTGTAAGGTTGGACTAGGATGCTGCAGGGGTTGGGAGGGCAGTGGAAGGCTACTCTTCGTGGTGTGGGAAGAACACTTGGAGTGAAGATCTCAACTTTTTCAAGTCATGCCCTGAGATGAGATTTGTTGGGCATTCCAGGACAAGAATTTCAAAATTAATTTTTGCCATAGTCTCCAGTCATTGTACTTTTTGTATGACATATTCCTTATGAATTTCATGGTTAGCCAAGAGCACTTTGACTGCCCATGATGTCACCATGGATTTTCAATGTGCAGATCCCAGAAGGTGCAGTTCTCAAGGAATACCAAATACCCAAATGTATAACAGACAAGAATGCCAAAAAAATAATTGCTTGTTTCACAAGCATCAGTTAAGCCTTTTCTTATTGTTCCTCTCTGTATGTGGAAAATAATAAATTGTAATTCAGTATGCAAGAATTTGTTCTACTACTTTTGGTATGGTAGTAATCAATGATTGATTAAAACACATTAAATAGATGTCAAGAGTCAGTCGAGGTATGTCTGACATAAGACACAAGATAGTCAAGGCCCCTCACAATGGTTATAATGATGAAAACAGAGGTACAGCATTTATAAAATGCGTCAAATTGGTGTGGGCATTGTGGATGGCAAACTGCAACTGTGATATAAGTTGATACTTTATGTGGGTATAATATGCAACCAATTACTTTTTTTTAATATTGGTAGTATTTTCTTTCTATAGCATTAACAATACCTGGATAAACTGAAGGAATCTTAAGTTCTTGATAATTTCAGATGGATCTTTAGATAACAATTGACAGAAGTGTGTGTGTGTGGGGGGGGGGGGGGATAAAACAGTAGAAAAGGAATGGGTATCTTTGAGAGATGAAAAAGTGAAGGCAGCAGAGAACCAAGACCTACAAAAAATCCTTGGATATCACAGAAATACTAAATTTAATTGAAGAAAGAAGAAGATATAAAAATTTAGTAAATGAAGCAGGGAAATAGGTTACAGATGACTAAGAAATGAGACTGACAATGTAGTGATACCAGCTCCCTCATCATTAGGAAATAATCGGTACCTGGAACAACACTCAGCTCCTTAGAGACAAATACAAACATGTGGACAAACTGCTTAATCTTTTGCGTGCTGACAATTATCTGTAATGAACTGTTTAAAATGTACTGTGAGTACACAGATTAATAAAGGGTGTATAGGGGTCAGACAGTAATTTGGTGGAACTTTGATGATTAGTGAGTAAAGTATGTGTTAAATTATGTCTTGCTTTCCAGAACATTCTTAACACATCAACACTGAATTAATGAATATAGAAAAGAGACTGAGGCCCGAAGTAACTGATTTATGTCTGTAAATGTCCTTTAAAGAATTACCAATCCGCAAATCTTTGAAACAAATGAAAATACATAAATTAAGCAATGTTTAACTCAACCGAAATATATGAAGTATAATATTTCATGAATAACACAAGTATTGTCCATTTTGATATTTTGTACTAATTATGCCACGTATACAGATGCTATGGAAATGTTAGGAACACTGAAATCCACCTATGTAATTAATTAACCATTAATAACCAGTTCACATTGTTAATTGATATATGTATTCATATTTGTAAGATTCAATGCAAAGAAACTGTTAAATTATATCTATAAGTTATCTCAGCTTGGTGTAATCTAATATTTGGTTTATGTAAAATCATTTCATGTAATACTTGATAATTTTAATTTGATTAACCTCATTATTGTAAACAATAAATTTGTAGTAACCATTGTTAAAAGACCTGTATGTCCTGGTGTCAGAGGACACTCGGCAGTGGTAGAAGTTGAGTTGTTGTGTTGAGTTAAGTGGAGTGGAAAAGTTCTGTTTGTAATGTTGGTGTTTTGGAAATAAGGCATTTGTTTTTTGAGAAGATTGTAACGAGGGAATTATTACAGTCTGTGGTGTTATGATGATTAAAGACTAAGAAAATGAATTGCTGGAGTTCTTTCTTTATTTGAACACATACACATATACAAACCAGAACACTAAATGCAGCGAGGAGATAAACCCCAAGTATAAAAGATAAGTACAATTTTATGTGTTACCTGAAACTTAAATCATTGCTCACAATTCATTGCTTCTTGAAAGACAGTGTAATGTTAAAAAAGAAAGTGTAAAGTTAAAAAAGAAAGTGTAAAGTTAAAAAAGAAAGTGCAAAATAGCTAAGCAGGAGTGGCTAGAAGACAAATGCAAGTCTGTAGAAGAGTGAAACACATTTGGATAAAGGAAACACAGCCGTATGAATATCAAGAACACAGATGGAAAACTAGTGTGCAGCAAAGAAGGGAATGTTAAGAGGTGAAAAGAGTATATAGAGGGGTTCCCTAAAGCAAATGAACTTGGAGACAATATTGTAAGAGGAAGTAGATGAAGATGAAATAGGAGATACTATACTGAGAAAAGATGTACAAGACATGTGAAATACCCTCAGACATTAAGAAAAATGTAATAATCCCCATTCCAAAGAAAGCAGAAACTGACAGGTGTGAAAATTACATAACGATCAGTTTAATAAGTCAAGCTTGCAAAATTTTAACACAATTTTTTTACAAAAGGATGGAATAGCTGGTAGAAGCTGACCTCGGGAGAGAGCAGTTTGGGTTCTGGACAACTATATGAACATGGAAAGCAATACTCACTTCATGGCTTATCTTAGAAGTCAAATTAAGGAAAGGTAAATCTACAATTTATAGCTTTTGTAGATTTGGAGAAAGCTTTTGACAATGTTGATTGGAATACACTCTTTCAAATTCTGAAGTCGCCAGGGGTAAAATATAGAGAACAGAAGGTTATTTACAACTTATACAAGAACCAGACAGCAGTTGTAGGAGTTAAAGGGCATGAAAGGGAAGCAGTGGTTATTCAATTTGTACATTTTGTTTTTCTGATGACATAGTGATTGTCACAAATAATGAAGCACCTGAAAGAGCAATTGAATGGAATGGACTGTGTGTTGCAAGGAGTGTGTACAATTAACATTAACAAGATAAAAACAATGGTAATCAAATGCAGTCTAAGAAAATCAGGTGAAGTTGAAGGAATTACATAAGGTAATGAATTAATAAAGTTCATAGATGAGTTTAGTTAATTGGGCAGTAAAATCACAGATCGGAGGTTATAAAATGTAGAATGACTGTGGGAATAATAGCATGTAAAAGAGAAATTTGTTAACATTGAATATTAATTTAAGTGTAAGGAAGTCTTTTCTTTAGGCATTTGTGTGGAGTGTTGCCTTATATGGGAGTGAGACATCGATGATAAATACCTCAAACAGGAAGGGTTAGAGGCTGTTGAAAGGTGGTGCTGCAGAAGAATTCTGAAGATTAAGTGGGTACATGGTGTAACTAGTAAGGAGGTACTGAATAGAATTGGGCAGAAAAGGATTTTTTTGTCATACCTTGACTAAAGGAAAGGATTGACTGGCAGGACACATTCTTAGACATAAACGAATTTTGAATTTAGCATTAGAGGTAAGTGTGTGGGGTAAGGGAGACCAAGAGACGAATACAGTGAGCAGATTCAAATGTATATGGGTTGCCATTCTTATGAGGAGATGAACAGACTTGCTCAGGAGAGACTAGGATGGAGAGCTGTATCAAAGCAGTCTCTGGATTGAAGGACACAACAACAACTAGTTTTCATGCCACTACTGGTTTACTGTGGATGCATGTCGACTGAAGTTCAGCTAAATTCTGTGAAATATGCAAAATTTACATTATCAGAATAAATTTGTCATGGATATCACCACAACCATATGGACTGGCTGCTTATAACCTAAAAATGATACTGTACGATTTTTGTTTAATGATGATCCCTGCAGTTGCTTGAAAAATAGTTCATCTATTTCTCCATTATACCAGTATAAATTGCCAGTTTATGCATCAGTGTCTAGGGTTGGAAGTGTAGTTTTATATTCGAGTGCAAAAATCTATAATAGATTACCAGTAGATGACAGTTGGGGACACTACAAAACACAAAGTATCAGGGAAAACTTTACATTTAATTATTTGCTACTTTTTTAATTTACCCTCTGGTATGTGGATTCTGGTTAAAAGAAGTATCATGTTAAACAAATTTATAGCCCTCCCAGTAAATAGACAGCTATAGTGATTTCTGAAATCAATTAAGTTGCATTAATTCTTATTATGAAGTAAAAGATACAAGCAGAATCTGAGTTGTGCAAAAGGATGGATGGTGTTTATAAAGTAGCTGCTTATCTCTTAATATATTCACTCATTTATAAAGCTATCTATAATTTTATGTATGGATACTTCCTTCAATTCTTGGTAGAACAAGCTTGTTGCCACGTCTTCATGGTAAGTTGTAAATTGTCTTGGTATAAGGCTCAAGATAGTGCTGTCCATCATTTTAGAATTTATAGGTATTGAGGCAAACAGCTTTCTTATTTCTACAAGGAAATTTCCTATATGTTCTTACACTAATTCATCTAGATGTTAGTAGCATCCTCCACTATTAGCAGTATGTGTAGGTTCATGTGTATCACGGGTGCATACAGAGTAGGCAAGGAAATATCCAAGGAGTCTCCAAGGCAATAAAAAAATAAATAAATAAATAAAAATAAAATATAAATAAAAAGTCAAATAAAAGTTGTGCACAATCATGTACAAGCCCTTTCTACTGCACATGTGGGGATCCATGATAGAACAGAACAGGTCCTGTATCTCTGTGGCAGCAGATTATGTTAAATTCAAAGTGTCACCCATTATGCCAATAGGTGGCAGATTATCTACATGTGATGTCTTGTACACATTTGTGTAATCTAAACTTTTTTGTTATTTGAACTACTCATCACTGTGGTCAGGTTGAGTGACATGGTAAGTACATTGCTGTTCATTTTGCAATCATTTTTTGAACATTAAGGAGTTTCTAAGGGGTATAAGGAGTCTGTATGCACTCTGGTATTGTCCTAAGACCTGAATTCTTCTGGGGATAATGTGTAGAAATTATTTATTATTATGAATGTTTTTCATATGATTATTTACACAGAAATGTCTCAGTTTGTTGAGACACAGATGAAGATACAGGGTATTTCATCATTTTCATGACTCAGTCCCCAAAACTAAAAAACATATAAATTAGGTGACTGAAGGTTATAGAACATGCTACATTATGTTAATTTTCATAAAAAAAGGTCTATGATTTAGAGAAGTGCAATATTAGCATGGGAACAAACCAATGTTAACAACTGAAAACACAGATCTGAAACAGTTTCACAGACTTTATCCCTTACATTCCCTTTTAATGACTATGGAACCACTGAAAACATTATAGAACCTCCAGGATTCCTTATACTTGGGACAAAACAGCCTAATTTATATGCAGCATTTTAGTGCTCTCAACATATAAATGTATCTAATGGTAAGAAATTGTGTAAACAGTAACTAAATGGACAAATTACATAGTCCTTTTGCACCATGGGAGCTGTTGATATGCTCTTGGACACTAACATATAGTGTGATACCTGGATATGCTGCTAATATTTTGGAGTCAATCAATTAAAAAAATGAATGCTGTTGGTTTATTTTGTGACCTAACAAAAACATCAACAGTTTCAGTCAGCAAATAATTTTACATACCAGCACAGATACCTGTGTAGGTGAGGCACGGAGACGTGATGTGACTCATAGCTTCTATACAGTAAACAGCAAGTGGATAGTTTTGATGGTGCCTCAGGGGTTAGTTCTGAGCCCTCTACTCTTTATGATTTTTATTAATGATATGCCTCTCTGTAATATTACTGTCAAATCACCATTTCTACTAATGACTTATTACTAATTCATAGGACAAATCTGAGGCGTTAGCTGATAAAGTTTTTAGAGAAGTAGTGAACTTGTCTAATATAAATGGACTTTCTGCTATTTATGTGAAACAAACCACATTAAGTGAATATTATAGAAGACTTTCCTGGTGGGAAAAATATGTATAAAAAATAAAGATCATTGACTTACTCAGAGTACAGGCTCGTTGGTAGATATAAAAAACACAAATTAAACACACACACACACACACACACACACACACACACACACACACACATTCAAGCTTACGCAACCATTTGTAGCTTCGTCAGGAAAAGAATAAGGGAGGAAGAAGGAGGAAAAAAGAAAGAATGTCGGTTTTGCTCTCTTTCCTTCCTATGAACACACAGTACAAAGTATAGTACAGAAGGGGAGTACACTTCAGTGGCTATAAGATTGTTATGAGCTCCCTTCAAAAATTAAGTGTTTAGTAGATGAAGAGCTGCTGTTTCAAAAACTTAATGCTGTTCTTATTGAAAGGATCATTTTACACTGTAAACAGTTTTTGAACCACAATGTGTAGTATTCATATATCTGTAGCTCTCGGATACTTTCCCATATCCATGCACTTTAGTTGTTCGAGTCCAGGCATCGTTCGCCAAGGTTTCGATTATTTGTTCTCATGCCCAGAAATGAGTCACACCCTGCCCAAGATCCTTCCCACCACTCCTAGTGTTTCATCGCCCTCCCAACCTCCACAACATCCTAGTCCATCCATATGCCTTCCCAAAACCCCACTGCCACAGGAATCATATCATTGTGGAAGACCCTGCTGCAAGACATATACAATCCACCCACCCAGCACTTCCTATTACAATCTTGTCACGGCCTTATCCTACACTATCAAAGGTCAGGCCACCTGTGAGAGCAGCCATGTAATTTACCAACTGTGCTGCAATCACTGCACAGCTTTCTATATTGGCATGATCACTAACCAGCAGTCTACTAGGATGAATGGCCGCCGAGAACTGTGGCCAAAAACAAGGTGAACCACCCTGTGGCACTGCATGCAGTGGAGCATATACATGATTTCAACAGCTGCTTCACAACCCAGACCATCTGGATCCTCCCACCCATAGGAAGTTATCCCTATAGTACGTTCTCCGATCCTGAACTTATCCAAGCCTCAACCTACAATAACTTTCATTTTTTTCACACCCAAGAGTTCCTTCCTGTCTATCCTAAACCTCTCCTATTTTGAGTGATTGAGAGGGGTGTGTGTGTGTGTGTGTGTGTGTGTGTGTGTGTGTGTGTGTGTGAGAGAGAGAGAGAGAGAGAGAGAGAGAGAGAGAGAGAGAGAGAGAGAGAGAGAGAGAGAGAGAGAGAGAGAGATGGTTGGTTTGATCGATTGATTTATTTTATTTGTGTTTTATTTTCCTCCCCTCAAGCACCTCCCCACTCCATTCTTAAGCTGCATCTTGTTCCTTCCCTCTAATATGTACATACTCTGCAAGGCTGTGCTCTATTCCCACCACCATGATGCGACCTTCCTATCCCCTCCATGAAATCAAGCATATGCTCTGCTGCATGTTATGCCACAGGGTGGCCTACCAGCACAGTTGGTACATTACGTGCTTCCTTTCAGAAGTGGCCTGGCCTCTGATTGGGTAGGATAGGCCAGGGATGGGACTGAAATGGAAGTGCTCGCTGGATGGACTGGACAGGTCTTGCAGTGGGGTTTTCCACAGGGATCATGCTGGGGTTCTGGGTGATATAAAGATTGACTAGGATGTTATGGAGATTGCCATACCCCAAAACACTCCAAATCCTCCCTCCACCAACAGTAACCAAGCACAAAAGAGTGCTCCGCTTGTCACCCAGTACTACCCAGTACTGGCACAACTAAACTGCATCCTTTGCCAAGATTTTGATTCTCTGACCTTATGTTCAGGTATGAGACACATAGTGCCAAATTCATTCCCCACCTCTCCTAAAGTGGCGTTTTATTGCCCTCCCAGTTTCTGTAAGATCTGTCCCCACCATGCAACATTCCTGCCCCCCTCCCCTCCCCTCTCCTTCTATCTTCTCACTTCAGAATGAGATTCAGTGTGTGGCCAGAGTTGAAGGTTGTGTGTGTCTGTGAAGTTTGCCTCTGTGTGAATGCTTTCTTTTCTGATGAAGGCTATTGGCCGACAGCATAAGTGTTGTAGGTGTGAGAGTGTTTTTTATGTGCCTGTCACAGCTCATCATAAGTCTTTGTGGTAAGTTGTAAACTATCCTCATTATTTTGCTGAATCCCAACCTGGACTTACCATTATCAGACAATATACAAATATTTTAATTTTAAAACCTTCATTAATAGCAGAATTAAAACAAAAATCTTCTATTTACAGAATTTTGATCAAACTTTTAGTGTTTTTCTCAAATGTAACTTTTTATTGGTGCATTTTTTGTAACATTAATATATTTTCTGGCTTCAACTCTGGTCTTGGATGAGTGGAAAAAGCACTCACCAGGTCTACATTCTACACACAAATGACTCAGCTGGGAGAATCTGCTTGCACTGTTGAAGTCCATAGCCATTCCATATTCCCAGTGATCCTCAGACAGCATGCCGCACGTGTCGATGGTGTGGTGGGAGGGGAAGATGGGCTAGTTCCACTGCTAGAAAATGGTTGGCAAAAATTTGTATTGACACTTCTGGGCTCACATACCCTCTTACCTGTGCTGTGCTAACTTGCATTCTGCCACTGCTGCCCTTAACAATAGGACAATCAAAGCAGATGTCTGTGCTATGTGGACATCCAGAACCTTATCTGTGTGTGTGAGAATGTTGACACAACTATTGTAATCAGCACCATTGTACAACTGACGCAGTGCATCCAACTTTTATGTTAATTCTCCAAAAGGAACATTCCACAACTCACAATAACACTATTTGACCCCTTTGAAATTAATTCATTTGGCTATAGGAAGCATGTCTCTCTGGACATGGTGCCCGTTTGTTGCACATATCACACCGAACCTTACTGCTGTACACAATCCCTATTAAAAATGGGACTTTGACAACTATATCGCTACGCTCTCTGTTGGCAGACGCCATTGTTACCATTATCATTACATGTAATATCCCTCTGGTGGCATGCCATCATTGGATAAAAATTGAGTTCATCTTTCCAGGTGCTCTAATTTTTTTTCCAGGGCACTGTATATCTTATTTTCGACACACTAATGACTGCCTTAGGTGAACAAGTGGTAAGTGAAGTAGAGAGGTCTTGGGACTGAATGAGAATTGAACCCTGGATCTTTTGAGTCATAGCCTGCCATATAGGTGCACATTACACTGTAAAAGAACTCTGTCAAATATCTGTCATAAAACACACACACACACACAATTTGATTAAAGATATTTTATTAAAAAACTGATGGGGTACTCTTCTGCAGAGCTTAGAGAATAGTCTTAGCATTTATTGAAGATATGCCAAATGTCTTTGGCAATTTAATACAGACCTTAGCCACTGTGCAATACTGGAATGAGTGTAGAAATCAGCAAATAGTGATCAAGGTACTTGCTCACCCAAAGAATGCTTCTTCCAATGGAGTACAACAAAAAGCAGGTAGGAAGACATTTTGCTACTTATTATCTCTATGAGAACAGCAATTGTGATCAAAATTGGGAGTAAAGTGGGAGAGGAAAGCAGCCAGCTTAATCACTTTAGGAAAATCAGAGAAAACTGGAATCCTAAAGGCCAGGGAAGATGACAGATTTCAAACCCCAAGTCTTCCAAAAGTGAGACCATTACGTTAGCCACTGTGCATATCACTTGGTAGAAGACACTAAATATAAATAAGCAAATAAAAAATAATTTAAAAAAATGAGTGCTACAGATTTGCAAGAAAGTCAATTGGGATTTAAGATCAATTGAGTGACAGGAGTAAAACAAACAGGAAGAAACTGGAGAGAGAGACTAGCTAGAAAGACAGGAAATAAGCTCTGAAAGGGTGGAGAAACAAAAATCAATAAAACACAGCAGATTTTGTAACTGAGATTTCTCTTTAATTTATTTCATTTAGTTTTCTGGTTAGATTACCAGTTTTTAAAGAGTTAGAATCTAGAACATAGCATTTGATACATACAAAATATAACATTTGTGTACAGATATTTCTGAATAATATTTCCACATTTATACTATATAAGGGAATCCTAGGAAAATGTAATTGTGAAAATACAAATATACTAACAGAAAGTCATTTCAATCACACACAATCCTACTCTTTATCCAGCATCGTAAGTAAATCAGAAAATAAGTTTAGTGACACAATTTTTGCATTGTAAGAAAATGTATAGTTTGTATGCATGTAGTTCAGCCCTATATCATCTTGTGCAAATTCCAAAAGAAAATGAAATTAGGAATACAAGTACCAGTATATAAAACTAAAAATACCACCTAAGACAGTTCTCACATTTACACACAGGTATCTTAGTTTCTAGACATATCAAATTTAAAAACTCCAATGATGCACATGCTAATTTGCTTCCTACTGAAAGTGGATAGCACTACTATTTTTTGCAGATTTAGCATATTGATTATAAAATTAACTTACCACTAATACATAAAAATATGGCATGTTTTGTTATAAAACTATTCGAACTGAAAATACTATGAACTGAATGTATAAAAAATTACCAAGGAAAAACAACATACATTATGTGGTCATTAATATCAAATTCAATCACATTTATTTCTGCCTTTGTTTATGCAGTCTACACATTGGTACACACATGGAGCAAATAATTCACAGACAAAATGATTATCACATGTTACAGCATCAAAGACACTGAAAAACTGTTCCTCCTCACCACTTGCACTGTTGGGATTAAAAGAAAATAAATGTTACAGATATCACCAAAATACTATGGATGGATATATGACTCACTTTCTTCTGCTCCTTTACATTAAAAAGAAACAAATCTTCAAACAAACAAAGTTTTCTGTACATCAGACAATGTCAACATGAAACAGGCAGGGAGAAATAAAACCTCAAATGATGAAGTTCGTAGTGTAAGTGTTTTCACCGTGTTCTGAAAAGATGATATCTACCCCTGAACTACCTCCAAATTAAACACATGAGGACTGAAAGAAAGAAAAATAGAAGACAAAGGAAAACAAAAACTCGTACAAATACTATCTAATACAAGGGAAATAATAATGAATGCACAGACTGAAAGACTAGACTGGGTTACCAAAAAAAAGAGTCGTGATGGCAATTTCTCTTTTTTGCAGCAAAGTGAGACACGATTCTTCAAACAGTGACAAACAAGACTTTATAAGCCATTAAAATGATTTTTATCCCTTAAGTACACTTGGATCTAAAGTGTCATAAAAGCTAACAACATTCATCAACCAAACTCACCAATAACTGTATAAATTAATCACGATCACTCTGATGCAAAGAAAAGATAAGACTGCCACCACTTATCACATCAAGCTAAACTTGCAATGGTAAAGTCCACAACTGCATATCTGGAGAAAACATCAGTAAGCAAATTGTCAGACTTAATTCGTACAAACTGAAGAGCGCTTTCTGCCTCAGCACGAGAGCTGGGCGTGCAGTCAGTGGCCATCGCCTCACCTGGCACACAATAAGTACATAATATAACTTCTCAGATCTCTGCAGACGCACAAGGTTCCTCTTCCTTCTGCAGCCAGGTACCCAATAGATAAAACAACGTGGACTTCACTTTGCGTCCATAGGTCTAATACCAACTCCCACATTAATGCTTTCTTTTATAGATATAAAAACAATGAACAGTGCAAACTAAGCATAGAAATCTGTAACTTATCTCTAGAGCCTGTTCATCAAATAACACGTATCTTATAATTGTCTCTGTCGATGTCGAATGCACGTTCTTTTAACATATATTTCCTTTTATTAAGACCGAGGAGAGTGCTTCTGTTCCTTTCAGTACACTCTCTTCACTAACACCGCTGGATGCAGGCACACGTGTGGAGTCCTGTGTGTTGCCACACAATGTCATGGTTCATACTCTTCACCGATTCTCTTCTTCTGGTTATCAACACAAATTAAACTCACACGGTGTGGAAGATGATCCAAGCATACATGCAGTGTGGGATAATCTGAGAGCCTCCCATGAGGCAAAGTTGGGCTAAACCACTGTTCAATCCCAACCATTTTCCTTTATCATGTGAGCCAACTCAATGATGTATTTGCCTTCCTTGTACTTCTGGCTTGATTCAAAGGCATGTTCCTGAAAAATAAAAAAAGATTATGCACAAAAGCTGGTTACATTTTTGTAGTGCTTTGAGGTATCCATTTGTCTGGATACCTGAAAGGAATACACGAAGTTGATTCACCATGAAAGCTGTGGACGACAGACAAATGCTAAAGGTACATTTACTCTGGGATTTGTATCGGCACATGTATGCGCTACAAGTATATGCGACTTAGGGACATGTATCGTGACTTGTATGAGCTGACAAGTAGCAACCTCATACACGTATAATCACACGTTTACACCATTTAATTTGCATTAATTCACAATGGCTTCCCATGACGATGTCGAAAATTTAACATTTTTATGTGCCAGTGCAATTGCTCTTTTGGATGTTGAAAGGAATGAAAGGCAGAGGAAGTATAGATGGTGGCAACAAGATTTCCTTTGCAAAAGTGCTACTCACAGAGCTCATGCAATGTTTATTCAAAAATTGGCTCTAGAACTTTGTGCATATTTAAATAATTATGTTAGGATGAGGATGAAAAATTTCTGTAATTTGTTGTCTCTCATGAATACTCCCATGTCTAGAACGAACACAAAATTTAGGAAAGCAATTATAACATTGCATCAGTTGGCAGTGACACACCAATTTTTGGCCACTGGAGATTCCTTAATGTATTGCATAGACTATCAAAAAGCTCAATATGCAATATTATTCTTCAGGTTTGTGATTACATTGTGCGTGTTTTATCCCAAGAAGTGAAGGTAGAAGGGATGGTATTAACATTAGAATGGTCACGTAGTATCTCACAGATACATATTCCCAAATAAGCAACCCATGTATCACCAAAACTAAACATTATATTGTTAACTTTCATAAAATAAATGCTCAGATGCTACTATTGTAAGACTTACTTGTTTTTCCCTCATTTTGGTTACTTATTCACTGCAACATCTGAGGCTAAATAAAAGTAATGGTGCAATGTTGGCCCTGTATCTCACAGATACAACACGACTACCAATGTTCCTCCTATTGACCCGACTATTGCAGTGTTAAATTTGTGATAAGAATGTATAATACACTATATACCGGTAATTTGTTATATTGTTCTTATTAATTGTTAGGAATCTGACACATTTACCCTGAACTATAAATTTTTTAAATGCTATTAAAAATAGGATACTTTTTAGTGCTTTGGAATGATTGGCATGCTTCATTCACTAATGCAATATTTAAAATTGCAAATCCACTTTCTGCACAAATAAGTTATCCAACTATATTAATGCAAGGATGAGTCTCATTGTATTTTGTTTCGACTACCAACTCATTTTTATTTAATGAACAAAAACTTAACTCTGACCACACAACACAACACAGTACACTGTTCAACAATGCAATAGACGCCAAGAGAGACTGGTACTGCAGCTTCTGCTGCTTGTCAAAATTAGCCACAGATGATAAGAAATACTGGTACTACACATGAGCAGGTTCTGCGACATGTCACATATATGTGAAAAAGTGATATACAAAATCTATGCATGGGAAGGTCCTCATACAAGTTTGGTGAAGTTTTGTATGAGGTGATGCAGCGCGACATGTCAAATTGACATGTCATTCATACAAGTTGCCATACATGTATCCCAGAGTAAACATACCTTAACATATACTAACATAATTACAAGTCATCTACATTACAATATCAAATAATGTTCACTTGTGATTATTACTGTATGCTGTGCCCAATACAAAACTAGAAATAATAATAATAATAATGGGATGATATTTTTCTACCCCTTAGCAGATTATACTAATTTAAGAAGTAAAGGAGGAGTAATTTGACGCAATGAGAAAATGGTGTGCAAAGCAAGTCCTTTATCACACAATGAGGATAGGTACAACCTGGTGACCTAAGATTTTGAATGAAAAATGTGTGTAAATTATTTCTCAGTAATGTTTGCAGGCTGAAATCCAGTCCCTATTGCCATTGTTTGCATGGACTTTTTTGCATGTTGCCGAGTATGTAGAGCGACTACATTTTCTGGAGAAACTATGGATAGCTTGGTTAGCAAGCTCTAGTAAGCTCCTCCTGCGTGGAGCAACATAAGGCAATATCCTTGCATCACACCAG
This sequence comes from Locusta migratoria, assembly GCA_026315105.1. Lineage (NCBI taxonomy): Eukaryota > Metazoa > Arthropoda > Insecta > Orthoptera > Acrididae > Locusta > Locusta migratoria. The sequence continues at coordinate 250,420,295 of CM048744.1, read as the reverse complement.
ACTCTTGTCTCTTTCCTATAGGTTTCCAGTTAGTTACACATAAACAACTACAGATTTAATGGAAAGGTATGGCAATTCTATGACATATATAGGTCACACGTCTGTATGTTGCGAGCAATCTGAAATTTTTTAAAGGTCATTTACCATGCCAAGACTGATATTAGCGCCACAGGTCAATAGTTTTTGTAGTGCTGCCAAAAGCTAAACATTCAGGCAGGTCTCACACTGGAAACTGAAGAGCATCAAGCTTGGTGGCATACCTTGATCAAGAGTACATGTGTGGCACCATGAATGTTTTACTCCTGGATGGTGATGACTTACTGTGTTCCAAATAATGTATACAAATATTTTTCTGCAACTGCAAATTCACTGTTTTTGTTGTTGTTGTTGTTGTTGTTGTTAGTAGTAGTGGTGGTGGTGGTGGTGTTTGTGTTTGTGTGTTTTTTTTGGGGGGGGGGAGATTGTATAAAATTACAGCCACTGACAATTCAATGTGTTTCCAAGTGACGTAGAAATGTATTAATTAAATTGATGAAGGTATGTATTTCAGTAATTATGTAACTACTACAAATTTGTATTGTTAAAGCAATACATACCACCCTATTCGTACACATGACAGGTACCATAATCCACTATAGAGAAATGGAGTGCTCACAACACAAGCCTCACATTATTTCTGATAATGAATTTCAACTCAGAGTTTGAACATTTGAGGACATTGCTATGGAAGAACAGCTACATGAAGTGGCAAATTTGGAGAGCCATAGGTCCTATAATGACTCTACAACTAGCAGATACAGAAGGATGGTGCCATTGTGTTTATTTTATTTTGTGGCAAATTTTCTAAAATAGGTGCATTCTCTGAAATATTTTGAAATATTGAAACATTTTGAAATAAATTCAATAGCAAAGTTGTAAATTTGCACTGGACGGGGATTCAAACCCGGATTTCTCACTTTGGGCCAGCAGTTGCCTCAACCTATTAAGCTATCTGGGCACACTCTCCACCCTGCCCAAATTCTCAACTTGTAGCTTCCTCTTGCTTGTGGCCAATACTGGATTCTTACAAGGGATTGAGCAGATTAATGCATATAACCAAAAATAAAAAATAGAAAAGAGATGACTTCCCAAAGGACCGGCTCGTCGATAGAAACAAATAAAATCACACACAAACACACATACAAGCTTTCGCCACCACTGGCAGCTTCTTCAGGAAAAAGAGGAAAAAAGGAGGAGGAAAAAGGAAAGGATATGGGTTTTAAGGAAGTGGAAAAGGAGTCATTCCAATCCCAGGATTGGAAGGACTTACCTTAGGGGAAAAACAGGAAGGTAAACAAATACACACACACACACACACACACACACACACACACACACATATCAAAACGCAAACACACCTCGACAGACATTTGTAAAAAGCAAAGAAGTCTGTCTAGGTGTGTTTGCGTTTCGATATGTCTGAGTGTGTGTGTATTTGTTTACCTTCCTGTTTTTCCCCTAAGGTAAGTCCTTCCACTCCTGGGATTGGAATGACTCCTTTTCCACTTCCTTAAAACCCATATCCTTCCCTTTTTCCTCCCCTTTTTTCCTCTTTTTCCTGAAGAAGCTGCCAGTGGTGGCGAAAGCTTGTATGTGTGTTTGTGTGTGATTTTATTTGTTTCTATCGACGAACCGGTCCTTTTGGTAAGTCATCTCTTTTCTATTTTTTATTTTTGATTATCCCACCAGGAAAGTTTCCATCAAACAAGTTCATATGATGTTTACTGTCTTAGGTATTTGTCGAGGACATCAACAGCAAAATTCACTACAACACCCAACTAGTCAACAATTGCAGTACATTGCTTACCGGATATACAAAGAACAGATTACAAACATAATGAGATTCTGTTGCAGATCACCATCTTCTGGGATTGTGTTACTGAAAAATCTAGTGACATTAGACTAAGGGAACTGCTGATCAATCATGATAAAAGCTACATCCTCAGTAGTCTGATCAAGAAGAGGAAGGAGGAATCCTATGATGAACTTACATATGAGGCATTCATAGCAACAATTGGAAATGCCACTAGCATGCGTCCCAGAGTGTGAACTACAGACACGGTGAATGCTGGGGGAGAAGAGAGAGAGAAGATACTGAGGGTGGACTGGCAATATGGTGGCAGATTGGTGGGAGTAGAGGATGAGAGAAAAAATCCACATCAGCTCTTAATCAGTCTGTTCTCATCAGCACATCTAATGATGGCAATTTGGTTGTTTGCAGAAATATTATGTCCATTGAGCAGTGATATGATGTTCACCCATAAACTATTTTATAATGATAATGTAATCTCGGCTTGGTATTACACTACAGCAAGTTTTTCTCATCATAAGATTGTCTGAGGGTTCCTGTATGATGTCATACTACATTTTGGAAAGGTATACCTAAACAAACATCACTAGATTTGAAAGAAAACAGTATTATCTGATGTAAAACAATATTAGTGAAGAGAATTAATTTCTATAGTTAGCAGATGAGAATATCCAAATGCAGGTAATCGAGTAACACCAATTACAGATCGTATGATGCTTTACATCTCAACATTTGAGTTTTGTGTATTTTACAGCAGGTTTCTGAACTATACATGACAGGTTCTGGTTCATTAAGGTGTCCTCGAACATGAATCTTCTTAAGAAACGTATACCTTTTCAGCAAAAATAACATGTGGAAGGAATACAGAGATTTATGATGAACTGAGGAAATTATGGACAGGAAGAATGAACAGTATTGGACAGATCACAAAACCAAACAATGCAACCTCTTTTTCAACATACAAGATCTTTTCTTTTCTCTTTTTAAATGCAACATTCACTAAAATGAGCACAGGGAACACCTATAAGTCTCTCATATCAGCCAGATTAGCAAGCAGATCAACAGCCCTTAAGCAACTATGCAGATTTGATTTGGATCTTACTTCCCTACATCTCAAGGTAGCACTCTGTATACAACACAGAGAGAAAAAAAAGTAGATTAGATTAGATTAATACTTGTTCCATAGATCATATATACGACATTTCGTAATGATGTGCAACGTGTCAGTTTAGTAAATGTTGTCTATACTTGACAATCAATATTTTAAGGATTTTGTTTTATTTTTTATTTAATTAATTAATTTATTTGTTTTAAGTTTTATCTAAAAATTCATCTACATTGTAGAAGGAGTTGCCATTCAGAAATTCCTTTAATTTCTTTTTAAATACTAGTTGGCTATCTGTCAGACTTTTGATGCTACTTGGTAAGTGACCAAAGACTTTTGTGGCAGCATAATTCACCCCTTTCTGAGCCAGAGTAAGATTTAACCTTGAATAGTGAATATCACCCTTTCTCCTTGTGTTGTAGCTATGCACACTGCTATTACTTTTGAATTGGATCAGATTGTTAATAACAAATCTCATGAGTGAATATATATATTGTGAAGCTACAGTGATGATCCCTAGATCCCTAAATAAATGTCTGCAGAATGCTCTTGGTTGGGCTCCAGCAATTATTCTGATTACACGCTTTTGTGCAATTAATACTTTTTTACTCAATGTTGACTTGCCCCAGAATATGGTCCCATATGAAAGCAGTGAATGAAAATAGGCGTAGTAAGCTAATTTACTGAGATGTATATCACCAAATTTTGCAATGACTCTGATAGCATTAGTAGCTCAACTCAGACGTTTCAGGAGATCTTCAATTTGTTTCTTCCAATTCAGACCCTCGTCAATGCAAACACCTAAAAATTTTGAATATTCTACCTTAGCTACAGATTTATGTTCAAAGTCTAAATTTATTAATGGTGTCATGCCATTTACTGTATGAAACTGTATATACTGGTTTTATCAAAGTTTAATGAGAGTCCATTTGTAGAGAACCACTTAATAACTTTCTGGAAGATATCATTTACAATTTCATCAGTTAATTTCTGTTTGTCAGGTGTGATAGCTATACTTGTATTATAAGCAAAAAGTACTTGCTTAGCATCTTCGTGAATGTAGAATGGCAAGTCATTAATATATATTAAGAACAGCAAAGGACCCAAGACTGAACCTTGTGGAACCCCAATTTTGATAGTGTCTCAATTATCCTAATATAACAAAAATTGAAGATATTATAGAGGAAAAATTCCTAACAGGAAAAATATACGTAAAAAATAGATGAAGTACACTTACCAGGCGAAGGGGCACAGGCAGTGATAGCAACAAATAAACACACAGACAGACACACACACACACACACACACACACACACACACACACACACACACACACACACACACAAACAAACGCTAGCTTTTGCAGCCTAGCTGCTTCATCAGGCAGAAGGGAAGGAGAGGGAAAAGGAAATGATGAGGGTTTTAAGGAAGGGGGTAAGGAGCCATTCCAATCCCGGGACAGGAAAGACTTACCTTGGGGGGAAAAATGGAGGGTAAACAAATGCACACACACCCACACATGTTAAACAATGTGCAAACTTGCTCAATTATGAGTTAATTACAATATTTTGAATGTTTAATTTGATGTTGTGTAAAGCTTTCACAAGTCTATTTCGGGGGCGGGGGAGGGGGCGCTTGGTTCTTTACTTACATTGTAATTGTTGGAATGTGTTTGCAAATAACACAGCCATTACAAAACATATTTTTCTTTGTGGTCACTTCTTATAAACAGAGATTAGTTTAATGATCTTACATATTTCCACCCCAGGGTCGTTTTGCAGCACTCGCAGTATATATCAGCAACAGCGTGAAGTCCTGTCAGCAGGACTCTCTCCTCTGCAGGGCCGCATCCCACGTTCACCCTGAAAAACAAGTGCAAAATCAGTCTAGAGACATAGACCATTTCACAGGTAACATAAACTACTCAAAAAACTTTCTGCAATATCCTGATGACTTGTGTAGGTTTTGTTGTTATTAGTGGAAACTACTCCCTCCAGGTACATTCTTTTTATCACAAGATATCTGTTACATACAGCTAACTGTAAAATGGATATAAAAGTATGCTGTAAGCTGACACTGTTTGTGGTACAATATGACAGCTCAAACTTTTACAACTCAGTTTGAAAAGAAACATTTACGGTGACATAGACGTAATGTGCTGGATTTTTAGCTTGTGAGTTTTTGTAAATACTGTTGCAGAAGGGTCTGGAGTGGAAGGGATTTGCCACGATGGCCTTTCCTGTTATTTACACTTGTCACAATGGTACTGAAAATTCCATGCAGGAATGGGACAGTACGTGGCCACTGCAAATCAGTATGATGAGCATTGAAACAATATTTTGCATTGCAGTATTAGGAAAGTAGCATGTTTGTTCAGGAAAATGGTTCTGTATTGTTTTAATATCAGTTTCAAGTTTCAACTGTGTTCAAGTCTGTACATATTACAGGCACACATTTAATGAGAAATAACTAGAAAACATAGGCTACTACATATTATGAATGGTTCACAGAAGATTAAAGTTTTTTGTTGAAGTAAAGCCTAAACAAAATTGTCTATTCTGTGCTATAGACTAGGTGTCAAACACTATCTAAAACATATACTGTCATTGTTGCAGTGTGTGGTGTGTGTGTGTGTGTGTGTGTGTGTGTGTGTGTGTGTAGAGTAGCCATTATACTATGGTACTGGAAGAAGGAAGATCAGGGTTTGACACCCACCCCGTTGACAGTACGGTCAATAGAGGCAGAACACACTCTCAGATTGTTTGTGAAGGACTGGGAAGGAAATCGGCCATGCTCTTTCAAAGGAACCAGCCGCATTTTTCTGTTGTGATTAAGGGAAACCTAAATCTGGATGGCTGATATTGGATTGGAACCACCCACCCACCTGAATGCATATGGAACTGGGGTACTGGTGTTGGAATAATTATGTGTTAATCAGTTAGTGACATTTTTTTGTTAAAATATAATATGCAATCTAAACCAACAACAATAAAATAAATGTGTGAATTATATTGGGATAGATTATGATTGTTTCAGGGTTATCAATTAAATCAAAGCCCCTGAGTGTCATACATTATGGTGCAACCAGTATTAAAATTATTCTATAAACTATTGCTCACAATAAAAAAACAAAGATGTGCACATCTGCACTCATTGGTGCTGAAATATGCCTCACTGAAACCAATGTACTGACCCTCAGCATCCAGTGAACAGATTTTTTTTTTTTTAATTAAATGAAGGCTGATTGAGACCCATCCATTATGTCACTGCACCCACATTATCAGTGTAGTTAGCAGAGTGTGCTGTACCTATTATGATGGGACAATGTGGGGCATGCTCATTATTTAAACTCTTAACATGCCTTTGATTATTATATTGTGATTGAAACATGCAAACTATCACTTTATGGCAAGAAACATTGTCATTACAAGACAATACCCAGAGAATTTGCAATCATCATTCAGATTTTCAGTCACAATTACCAGACATGGATCACTTAACATATGCCTCTTCCTAACTGTCTGCAGTTATAAACACTAGATGGTGATCTCTACATCATAGGTTCTTTGAGGAGAATATAATGGATATATTATGTGTGTTGCCTTTTTGAAGGTAAGTAAAAGGCTGAGGTCAATCAGGATAGTATACAACTACTTCCACAAATTAATTTTGGCTTTAGGTATCCATTATGAAAAACAGTCCAAACAATCTGAGGAAAAAAGAGGTTACATGAAGGAGGTAGGCAAGATAACACCAAAAATGTAATCTGGATGAATGGTATTAAATTTCCTTCACTGAGAAATGCAGTATTTGTCAGACATAGGATGATCATCATAGAAGAGTGTGGAGGTGCGAGATCCTAACACAGGCTTCACGACTGGACCTTAAAACGCACTGAGCATCCCTGAAATCAATTTTCTCGTAACGAGTCAGTTGTTTCAAAATAATGATGCACAAGCACGGAATTCTGGCTGTGAAAACTCACTCCAGAAGGAAGGAAACTCATGAGTGGTATGGCCTGTGACCTCTGCCAACATGAAACCATTTACTCATGCTCGGAGAGAGTTAAAACTTAGTGTTTATTTTTACGTCAACCCTCATCACTCACTGGGTGACCTCAGAAAGGCTGCTGCCAAAGAATGGGACAAATTAGACCAGTTTTTGGACAGTGTGCCAAGCACAACCGAAAAATACAGCAATTCATGATGCAAAGCAACACAGTACTGGATTTTTAGTATTTCCAATATTTTCAGGTAGACAGTGTCATCCAGATAGTGTATTATTTTGGAAAGATTTCCTAAATATTCACAATTTTTCTACGCCAAGAAAATCTGTAATTACAAGGTACTGAATGTTATCCAGCAGAATACTGATTTATGAGTGTGCCTTCTGAGCAGCATGTATTTTTTGTTTCTATTTCACAATATTTACAGTTTTATGGGCTTAGTTTTTGTTTTTCTGTTTATTTTGTTTCCACCACATTTGAAGATATACAGGTCATTCAAAAACTTCTGCAAGTAGGTGTCTGTAGCTGTAACCTCTGCAGGGATGTCCAGATGTACTAGGGAGAGGCACTAATTTAAACACTAGTGCATACAAATCATCAACACAGACAGTAGTATTATCTCGACAGACAATGTGAAGTGATTGTGTTAGAGAAGAAATTAAATCTTATACTTCGTATCATTTATAAAGAAAAAAATTATTACTAAAACATTGATAAAGCATTTAAATAACTGCTCAGTGAAATAGTCATGGGTGTATCTGAAAGGTAGTTAATGTTTCAGCAGCTGAGAACCAATAATTTGTCTAGTTATTTGCTCTTGTCTGATGTATCACTGGTTGTATTTTCCATATTTTTTTGACTGATGTTTAAAAAGATTTGTATATTTGCACCTCATTTTGCACATTTTTATGTAATAAAACAGAGTTTACAATATTACCAGTACCCCAGAGCTCAGTCCCATATTAGGTAATTATTAAAACTCACAATCATGTATCCACATGTAATAATAGATTAAATATCACAAGTAAAAAGAAATCCCTACTTCATTTTTCACTGTCCTGCACAGCTCAGCATCAAGTGTTAATCTTTGCAACTCTTTTCCAGTGTCATCACTATGTTTAGAAGTATTCTTAGACATACAATAGGTAACTTAATTTTTACTTACACTGAATTAAAGAGGTAAGCCCTTCCTTGGCTGCCCTGGAAGGACTGTAACAGAAATAATTTGTGCAAGTCTAATCAACTAAATCATATATCACATACATAATAAATAAAACACACACACAAATCTGGAAGCCATAGAATTCACTGCTTCAGTACAGCAGTAATTAATGCTGCATTTCTTTCCCCAAGCTTCTCTCTAGATAATGGCCCATTTGATAAATAACAACATTCAACAAGATCACAATTCCTGCTGAGCATATAAAATGAAAACAAAAAGAATTATAAAGCCCCAATGTCCCTAGAAGTGTCAATATGCAGTTCACTAAAGATTACTCAAGCTAAAAATAAAATGTGCAGCTAGCATGGAAATTGAATGCTTCTGCAAAATTCCTTGTTATATCTTCCCTTAATGTAAATCACATAACAATAAAGACCAAGATCCAAGACAGACTAATGGATGCTATTGCCCTTTGTTGTTCTATAGCAGTGCACAGAACTGTTCAGCTGATTAGCACTGGTGGTTCCTAAATACTCCCTTGCAAATACTACTGTCTGAAATATAAATATGTGTGGTGTCTTAAGATAACAATACGAATCATGCCTGTTCTTTTTACTTATGATTCTGACAGCCTAATTTCTGTTGCAGCTTGCGATTAGTATCCACAGCATGTAATAAACTGATGTTATTTTAACTTAATACTGGTATGCCATTTCAGATCACTATATATAAATAAAAATAGAAAACGGATGACTTACCCAAAGGACAGGCTCGTCGACAGACACAAATAAATAAAATCCCACACAAACACACATACAATCTTTCGCAACCGTTGGTCGCTTCTTCAGGAAAAGAGGAAGAAAGGAGAGGAGAAAGGGAAGGATACGGGGTTTAAGGAAGTGGAAAAGGAGTCATTCCAATCCCAGGAGTGGAAGGACTTACCTTAGGGAAAAAAAGGAAGATAAACAAATACACACACATCCAAATGAAAACACATCTAGACAGACATTTGTAAAAAGCTTAAAACCCGTATCCTTCCCTTTCTCCTCTCCTTCCTTCCTCTTTTTCCTGAAGAAGCTGCCAGCGGTGGCGAGCCTGTGCTTTGGGTAAGTCAAACAATCTTTACTTTTATACACATTTTTCTCACCAGGAAAGTCTCCTTCTATAATATAAGAACTTACCACCTAATTTTAAAGTTTTCTTTATTGTTTTCAATGTGTCTTTATTTTGTTGCTGTTGGTGGAATAGGGTGACTGTTTTTTCAATGTTTATTGTAGGTTTATCATTTTGAAACAAGTATGTTAGTTACAGTAGTGATGTGTTTGTAGACACACTGCTCAAAGCAGTTCAGAGATCAGGTGAGAAATCATATACATTATAGATATGGCAACGTATTCTATTCAGATATTGCCGACAATTGTAATTTGTGTGTGATACAGTATGGTGTTTTGCAGTCTCAACTCTTTACTTGAGGTTTACATGGTATTTACTTATAGTGAGGCACAATGGAGCTACTATAATAGTGAAAAAGTAATTCTTGTCGCACTCTAATACAATGTGCGATTGCCTTGGAATGTCAGTACAGTTGCACACCTGTGTGGCATGGACATTATGAGGTAATCAATCAGTTCTTTAGGGATATTTGGCCATTCTTCCACGAGTTCAATATCCAGCTTTGCAACCATTGTTGGAAGTGCTGGTCTGGCTGCAATGTGTGTGTCTCAAGTGAATCCCAGATGCGCTCAACCGGGTTTAAGTCTGGTGAACAAACTGACCACTCCATTTGTTCAATTTCCTAAACTTCAAGCATGTTGTTACACTACTGCAGACAAGCGTTATAGTTCACCAGAAGGAACCCATATCCTATGGCATCGGCGTAGGGCACAACAAAAGGTCGAAGGATCAAGTCTCTATACCTCTGAGCAGTCAAAGTGACATTCTAAATGATATAGAGGTGGGTAATCTGCCAATACTGACTCTTGCCCACACCATTCTTCTACCACCTTGACATGGTGATGTTCTCAACAGATGAGGGAATAACGATTGTCTGGCTGAAGACAAAATCTTGACTCATCTGTGAACAGAACCCAGCACCATTTGTTACGACTCCAATCGTGATGTTACTCTGCCCAGTTTCTGTGGGCTAAACGGTGTCGCGGTTTTAATAGGAGACTCATACATTACGTCTCCCTGTTGCAGCTTGGAAGGTGCAATGCAGCTGAGAGAGGGATGAAAGAAAAAAGAAAGGGACAGAACTGACAGAAAGAGATCAAACCATTTTATTTCATTTTGTCAATGACAATACTTCTCCTGTGTAAAATTTTGGGATTTTACGTTACATGATCTCTCCAGTATTTATGTTTTTGGGTGTAAGATGTACAGATCAACTTAATCCTGTTTTTCCTCTGTATATATCTCTGGAACAATAACTATTGGAAAACGAGTTTTACCGGTATCAATGTACGGCTAGGGCCCATGAATGTACATATTTGGAAACATTCTGAAACGAAAGCAAATGTGGTTTTATTTTTTTTTAACACAAACTCATGTGTTTTTAAATGGACACCCTATATTTTTTGTTCGGCAATCTACAGCATGACAAATCACATAAACAATGGCGTTGATTGCATCGCAATATTCCAATTACATCCCGAGATATTGCGACCCGAAGTTGACGCTTGAAATACGCGAAACGCGCGGCTAGCGCACGTGCTGAGCAGCATGGGGTTCTCGCCTGAGTCTCAGGACGTGCGCTAGCCGCGCGTTTCGCGTATTTCAAGCGTCAACTTCGGGTCGCAATATCTCGGGATGTAATTGGAATATTGCGATGCAATCAACGCCATTGTTTATGTGATTCATCATGCTATAGATTGCTGAACAAAAAATATATGTTTGTGTTTAAAAACACATTTGCTTTCGTTTTACAATGTTTCCGAATATGTGCATTCATGGTCCCCAGCCGTACATTGATACCGGTGAAAGTCGTTTTCCAATAGCTGTTATTATTCCAGAGATATTTTGGGTGGACAAGATAGCTGGGACACCCTGTATATACAGGGTGTTACAAAAAGGTACGGCCAAACTTTCAGGAAACATTCCTCACACACAAAGAAAGAAAATATGTTATGTGGACATGTGTCCGGAAACGCTTAAATTCCATGTTAGAGAGCTCATTTTATTACTTATTTCCAGATCATATTAATCATGGAATGGAAACACACAGCAACAGAACGTACCAGTGTGACTTCAAACACTTTGTTACAGGAAATGTTCAAAATGTCCTCCGTTAGCGAGGATACATGCATCCACCCTCCGTCGCATGGAATCCCTGATGCGCTGATGCAGCCCTGGAGAAAGGCGTATTGTATCACACAATACGAGCACGAAGAGCCTCTACATTTGGTACCGGGGTTGCGTAGACAGGAGCTTTCAAACGCCCCTATAAATGAAAGTCAAGAGGGTTGAGGTCAGGAGAGCGTGGAGGCCATGGAATTGGTCCGCCTCTACCAATCCATCTGTCACCGAATCTGTTGTTGAGAAGCGTACGAACACGTCGACTGAAATGTACAAGAGCTCCATCGTGCATGAACCACATGTTGTGTCGTACTTGTAAAGGCACATGTTCTAGCAGCACAGGTAGATTATCCCGTATGAAATCATGATAACGCGCTCCAGTGAGCGTAGATGGAAGAACCTGAGGCTCAATCAAGACATCACCAACAATTCCTGCCCAAACTTTCATAGAAAATCTTTGTTGATGGCGTGATTGTACAATTGCGTGCGGATTCTCGTCAGGCCACACATGTTGATTTGAAAAATTTACAATTTGATCACGTTGGGATGAAGCCTCACCCGTAAATACTAAAATGAGCTCTAAACATGGAAATTAAGCGTTTCCGGACACATGTCCACATAACATATTTTCTTTCTTTGTGTGTGAGGAATGTTTCCTGAAAGTTTGGCCATACCCTTTTGTAACATTGACAAACAAAACCTGAAATCACCTTTCTTGTCTGATTTGTCCCATTCTTCAGTGGCAGCCATGAAGATTTTGTGGTTGGACAGGATTGTGCCTGACTGAGGGACCCAGAAGTTGTCCTCCATAAACTACAATTTTACCACAAAATGTTCAGGAACGGTTGAACAATTAGTTTTAGGATGTTAGTCCTGTATTGTGCAACGTTGAGCTTTCGCTTTACGAGCACCAACTATATCTGAAACCCCCACATGATACGTGTCCAAAACATCATGGGTCCACTACCTTGCAGTACTCTGTGGATGGTACGCAGCATTCCAGTGTTCCTCCTTTCACGTTGTCAGGTTCATCTGATATGACGTCGCAGCATTTACCTGTGAAGAGAACGTTGTACGAGTTTTCTGCAGTCTATTCTTGGTGATTTGGGGCCCAGCCGTACCATACAGCATGTTGTTTGGATTTAACAGCGGCCCTCTCTAGTCCGTCTACGATTTATGCAGTTGTAGTGGAGTGTATTTTGTACAACTTGGTTTGATACTTAACTCCCAGTAGCCCTCACAAAGTCATTGTTTATGACTGTGAGAAGTCGCAGATACCAGTTTTCTGCCACAGTTATTATGTAGAGCAGTCAGTACCGGGTAAGTTACGAGCACTACCATAGTTAACAAATGATTCCAGGCCCTTACCTCAACACTGTGACACATGAGTATTTGCTTCGTATCTTCTCTTGGTAATTACCTTTGTTGACATAATACAATATGTATGCGATTAAACAGCGACATTATTATCATTAGACTACTATTGCTGTCGGATAACATCCATGCAATGTTTACAAATGAGCTTACTGTTCCTAAAGTATGTTTTGAACCAAGTTACAAATACTAATATTTTGCAGCGAAGTTTATAGGTTGTCTATTTCCTTATTTGCACATGACTGGTTTTGACAAAATCTGCAATCTACAGACCTATATATACAGATTATCAATGTGTTGCTTCCAATTCATCATCAATGCACACATCTAAAAAACTGAATATTTTATCTTAGCTGCAGACTTCTGGTCAAAGACTGTATTTACTAATAGTGTCATGCCATTTACCGTATGGAACCACTTGATAATTTTCTGAAAGACGCCATTTAGGGGAAGGTCGGGTAGCCACGGACACAAAAATGAGTTGCTAATAAAACAACAATAAACAATTGTTCTGTGTTAACTTTCATCGTAAAATGAAACCAGTAACTTGTTTAGTCATATCACTTAGAACTAAGCATAGATGATAATTTTTTTATGAACTATCTTAAATATACTTTTGAATCAGTTTATTGGCACTAAAAAATTTGGAGGGTAGCCCCGGACACAGCATTAATAAATATCTCAAGCATCTACATAAAATCAGTTTTCATGGTACCAGTCCTTGTAGTTATAGCACTGAATACAGTCTTCTTCGAAGATTTCTCCACATGTGATGCATTCTGTCTTTTCTTTGATCCTCTTCGGAGAGACTGAATATTTGTCTTTGCCATGAACGTTTCTTGTGTATTTGCGTTTTTTTGTTTTTCGGCTTGTCCTTTTTATTGCATTTCCTTTTCTGTCTCTCTTCTAATTTTTTTTTTTTTTTTTTTTTTATTTTTTTTTTTTTTTTTTTTTTTTTTTTTTTATGGAGGTGACTCTTCTACTTATTAAATGTATGGGGGATTTTCAGAGCTTTTGCAAGATCAAATGCTAATTTCAAAAACTCTTCTTATGGGTGAAAACCGCCAACGAAGTTAAACAGGAACGACGAAAAAACAAAATTCACCGTTGCGAGTAGCTCGCTCGGTGTCTATGCCACAACTGACTCGAATGTGTTTTCACTCCACAGGGCGCGCATTTCAAATGCAGTCTTGTCAGCGCAACGTGCTTGGTTTCTTAGAAATTGAAACGTACGCGGTTACCAGCCGTCCGGGGCTACCCGACCTTCCCCTACAGTTTCATCAGTTAATTCTTGTTTTATTAGCAAAAAGAACCGGCTTTGGCAAGTCATCTCTATATATAAAAGGAAGTGTCCCGATTGACTGACTGACTGACTCATCATCGCCCAGCCCAAACTACTGAAGATAGAAACTTGAAATTTGAGGAGGGTGTTGATCTTACTCTGTAGGAGTCATTTAAGAAGCGATTTTTCGATATTCCGTCCGTAAGGAGGTGAAATAGGGGATGAAACGTTTTTTGAAAATACGTAGCTATTTAGGCAATTTTGAAGCTAGAACTACAAAATTTCGGATTTTAATTCAGGGTTCGAATTTAAAAGACACGTGTTTCGGATTTTTTTAAAATTCGACCAATAAGGGGGTAAAATAGGTGACGCAAAAAATTTATTTTCAAAAATACGTTGCTGTTAACTCAAATTTTAAGCTACAACTACGAAACTTCGGATATGGAATCTTGGCCAGGATAAAAAAATCCATTATTTTTAGTATTTTTGGAAATAGAGGATCAAAAATTATTTTTGAAAATACGTTACTATTGATTCAATTTTGAAGCTAGAGCTGCAAAAATTGATATTTGTATAGTTGGTTAGACATTAAAAATACGTATTTCGGTATTTTTGGAAATTCAACCATCAACGAGGTTAAATTGGAGAGGGGGTGTTTTTCGAAAATATGTTGCTATTTAGGCAATTTTGAAGTTAGAACTACAAATTTTCGGATTTGGATTCGGCATTTTTTGAAATTTAACCAGTAAGGGGGTGAAATACGAGAAGCAAAAATTGATTTTCAAAATATGGTGCTGTTAACTCAAATTTCAAGCTATAACTACGAAACCTAAGATATGGATTCTTCATCAGGATTTTGCGGCATGACTGGTGCAGACCAACCAGCCTACGCATGCGAAGCAGCGGGGGTTCAGCTAGTTAATATGTTGTTGTTATGGTCTTCAGTCCGGAGACTGGTTTGATGCAGCTCTCCACAATACCCTATCCTGAGCAAGCCTTTTCATCTCCTCATAAGAATGACAACCCACATCCACTTGAATCTGTTTACTATACGCGTCTCTCGGTCTCCCTCTGCGATTTTTACCCCACACACTTCCCTCCAATGCTAAATTTACGATTCCTCGATGTCTAAGAATGTGTCCTACCAGGCGATCCCTTCTTTCAGTCAGGGTATCCCAAAAATTACTTTTCTCACCAATTCTGTTCAGCACCTCTTCATTAGTTATGCGATCCACCCACCTAATCTTCAGCATTCTTCTGTAGCACCAACTTTCAAAAGCCTCTATTCTCTTCCTGTCCCCACTGTTTATCGCCCATGTCTCACTCCCATACAAGGCAACACTCCATACAAATGCCTTCAGAAAGGACTTCCTTAGGCTTAAATTAATATTCGATGTTAGCAAATTCCTCTTTTTCAAAAATGCTTTTCTTCCCATTGCCATTCTGCATTTTATATCCTCTGTACTACGACCATCATTTGTTACTTTATTGCCCAAGTAACAAAACTCATCTACCTCCTTTATTGCTTCGTTACCTAATCTAATTGCATCAGCATCGCCCGATTTTCTTAGACTGCACTCCATTACCCTAGTTTTGCTCTTGTTAATGTTCATCCTATAAGCACCCCTCAGCACACTGTCCATTCCGTTCAATTGCTCCTCCAGGTCCTTTGCTGTATCTGACAGAATTACTATGTCGTCGGCAAAACGCAATGTTTTTAATTCTTCCCCCTGAACTTTACATATCCAGAACTGCAAAGGAGCCAAGACGGAGGCCAGGCAGGGGTGTAGGCTGCGCAGGCCGCAGTCCTGGGTTCGATGCGGCTGCGCTATCGACCAGGGCGCAGTGCGCCACGGCGGGCACTATTTGCCGGCCATTAGCAGCAGGGCCAGAAATAGCGCGCGAGCCGCTGCCACAATTATCTGATACACCCCGACAAACCCCGCTGCACTTACACCTCCAGCCGTCCGCGTCGCCTGCTTTCAGTTGTCGGTTACGTGTCGCTTTGTGTCGCGTGTTCTCAGCGGGACGGCATCTTGGATCTATGCACCCTAGACTGTCCCTGTAGGGGTGTGGGTTATTACGTGATAACTACCAAGCACTTTTCGAGTTACACGCTTGTAATGCAGAATTTAAGGTTTATTATTCAACAAGCTGTAACCACGGTTTGCCGCGGCGGAGTGGCCCGGGCGCATTGAGGCGCTATGCTCCGATGCGCGAGGCCGTTCCCCGTCGGGGGTTCGAATCCTCCCTCGACTATGGATGTTTGTGTTGTCTTTAGTATAAGGTAGTTCATAGGTAGTTTGTAGGTTTAGGGACTGATGACCCCGCAGTTAAGTCCCATAAGCGTAACAATCATTTGAACATTTTTTGTAACCACGGTTTGCTATGGCTGAGTCAGGTTAAAGGCCAATTCGCACTGTCCGTCCCGTCAGAACACCCACAATGTATTCGTAAGCTGGCCGCGGTGGCCGAGGGGACAGAGGCGCTCCAGTCACGGTCTGCACGGCCACTACGGTCGGGGGTTCGAATCCCCCCTCGGGCATGGATATTTGTGCCGCCCTTAGTTGTAGGTAGTTCATAAGTGATTTGTACCAAAATGTTTGTAAATCTATCGGACCAAACTGCGTGGTCATCAGTCCATAGCTTACAAACTACTTAAACCTAGGTAAACTAACCTAAGGACAAACACACACCCCCATGCTCCAGGGAGGATTCGAACCTCCACGGCGAGCAACCGCGCGTTCCGCAGTGAGACGCTTTAGACCGCTCGGCTAATCCACCGCGGCTGTGGTTTGTAAGTTTAGGGACTGATGACCCGGAATTAAGTCCCATAAGCTATACAAAAATTTGAAAATATTTGATTTGTATTGGCGGAATTCATACTGTCCGTCACCGGACCGTCCCGTCACATACATCACATGCCACAAGTCAAGCTTTCTCGAGAATAAAGTTTCGACGGAACGGTCGTCTGCTAACATGGGAAGTTAACCTATTTTCATGTTGGGGTACACGATTACACGGATTACGTGAAAATGTGTAATTTTTTAAATTTTGTTTTTGCGGTAAAATTGCAAATGTTACACGACAACGTCGATATTTTTTCCACTGACTGTTCTTCCAAAATCTAGGTGTGATATGGGAAACCGAAAAATGGTTTAGGTTTGACAATAGAATAGTACAAAAGTCTAAAAAAATGTTCTAATGTTTGTAAATCTATCGGACTCAACTGCCGGGTTATTAGTCCGTAGCTTACAAACTACTTAAACTAAGGTCATAGGCGGATCCAATTTGGGGGGGGGGGGGGGGAGGAGGAGGATAGATTTTTTTTCCTTCCATGATATCCCGTGTCTCTCGTCCAGGGGGCCTCCAAATCTCAACATTTCTTTTTATAGTAATACATTTACTTCCAAGTGGACGGTGGGGAGGGGGGGGGCTAATTATGTTTGCTGTCGACAGCCTCATCCGCCACTGCACGTTTCTAATCAGCATGTAAATACGCGTACACTGAAACTGAAGTATCGATTTTTAATATTGATTATACAAGGAGGCCAATGAGTTTTATGTAACTCTAGATGTGCACAAAAACAAAAATCATGTAAGCACGGAGCCATCAACAGTTCTTAAAGGAAGTGGATGTTTTCATGTCTAAAAGGGGGCTAATACGCCATCTAAATTAACATAGCCTATGCGCTGTCTGCCAACAATAGTCATAACATCAGCATACAAATAACGTTTTGTTGCATTTTTATGAGCTGGGGAATAAGTGAAAGTTTTACAGTGCGACATAGAATGTTTTTAATGTTATTAATGAGATACCATAACTACCATGGTGTTTGGCGATTCGTGTTAGACATTTTGTGTGCTGCAACACAAACTTGAAGCTTGAACTGTGCATTATACAAATCATTATTTCTTGACGTCGCTATTTCGCGAATCATCCTGATAGAATAACGTTGTGATTATCTGCTGGTGCTACTATCAAAGAATTCAAGTATATTCCTAACTTATAATTACTGTACTTCATTTTGAATAGCTTCAAATGTTTGTATAGCTTATGGGACTTAACTACGGGGTCATCAGTCCCGAAACTTACAAACCACTTATGAACTAGTTAACAGTAAGGACGGCACTAATATCCATGCCCAAGGGGGAACCCCCGACCGTAGTGGCCGTGCAGACCGTGACTGGCGCACCGCAGTCCCCTCGGCCACCGCGGCCGACTTTGAATAGCTAAGACTTCCTATTTCTCTTATTATGTGCAAATACAGAGTTCAGGTCGGAGCACAGAATCTGCATACCAGTGAATTCTAATTACATTTAAAAAAAGATAAGTTTCATTACTTTGTAAAAACAATTGGTCGAATTTAAATTCGCAACGCTTGTGGGTATACCAGAAATATGTCTTGAGAAGGTCAAGGGCAAAATCGCGATGTTCGGTGCATTGTTGGTCGGTTCCTATTTGAACTACGATCGTTTTGGTTGGTGGATATGCAAATTATGTTAACCGATTAATTCCTTTTTAATAGATGCTAATGATGCTGAAAATATCGCTCAGATAACGAAACCATTTAATGGACGTTGTTTGAATTTATCGCACAAAAAATTGTTTCCCTCGAATGTTTTTGAATAGGTTTAAAATTTGCATGAAGTTAGATAAATCGATGAAATCAAAACGATTTCATTTAAAAATCATCGTTATCCGTTAGAGGGATATTATAGTTTAAAGTGCAACTAAATGTATTGGATGTTAGACTCTGCACGTCCAGACACCGGATGACTTAAAACTTGATAGTACTTTGTCGGTTAATCATCGTTTGGTTGTTTATACGCCAATTGCGTAAGCTTATAAGTAAAATGTGCGTGAAGAGGGCGTTTGATTTTTCGAGAATAAATTTCGAAGACCTCATTCAAAACCACTGTCGAAAAACGACAGCTAATCAACAAAAGGCTGGGAACCAGAATGAAAATTCTTATCGCAGCACAACAGAAGGCGGATATGTTCTGCCATCACTCTAACTTGTAAAAGAGGAAAAACTTCGACTTACCTGGCTGCTTCGAAAACAACAACAAAAAAGTCTCCATAGAAAAATAAACTTGTATTGAAAGAAAAATAAATAAATAAAAAATAATAAGAGACAAATTTACCGCTCGATGGTGCGATATGAAGTACTTATTAAAAAAAAATGTATATCGATTTCATTCCCATGATGGAACATCATCAGTGCTGTAGAATATAGTTTCGTGAGTCAGACGTTAAAAAACAACATAAAAATATATATACGCCAAGAACGTTACAATTGTATAACAAAGTTACATACCAGATTACATGTCATGATGAATCATGTATTTCGCATAAAACTAATAATAGTCAGCTCCATAAAATAAGTAAAAAGGTCTACCAACACATGTTACAAGTTTAAAATGAGGTAGCTGCTTACATTTACCTACCATTTGAGAAGTTTAACTTTCCAAAATAAATGTATAAAAAGTTTTATTTCTTATCACACCACCAAGCGGGAAATTTCTTTTTTATATATCAAGAGTTTGTGTACTGTGGGCAGAGTAAAGCTGGAAGTTTGTATCTGACGGGAGGCGTGCTTAGGTAGTCCTTGTAGGTGCGGTGATCACTGTGTCTACAGTGGTGTAGGGGTCAGCGTAACTGCCTAAAAAGCTGGAGACCCGGGTTCGAATCCCGGCTGGGTACACATTTTCAGCTTTGCCCAATCGCAGTTGATGTCATATATTCTGTGAATATGATCAACACTGTGGTGGGCTGACAAAAGAAAGCAAATAATAATAATAAATAAAAAATTAAAAAAGTAGTCAACAATCCGAGGATTGGTTTGAACACCACAGTGCTTTACTGGTCATGGTCCTCTTTGGAGGTGGTATGCCATTGCCTTCCTCCGACGTTCGAACTGATTTATCCAGCCAGTTATAGGGGGACTACAGTTTAACGTGGTTTCCGAACCACGATGCTACTCGATATTTTTCACATCAGCAACATTGCTAGAGGTGAAAGAAGTACAAAGTGACAGATAAAAATCCTAGGATCTGACGGGTATTGAACCCGCAACCTTTGGATTCGTAGTCTGAATACCACTGTGCTACCGGGCTGGTACAATCTCCATAATAGAGTAAACCTACAAAAAACTTTACTGACATTCTGAAAACAGATTCTTTCATGGCACAGTCCAACAACAACACCGTTGAATACGTCAGTAAGCATTGCCAAGGAGCGCCACAAATATTTGGCGGCGGGCGGAGTCAAACCCGCGACCCTTTCAATACGAATCCGATGTCTTACCACTGGACTAAACACCGCTTCCTAAAGGCACTGTCACTGGGACAATTGATGAGGTGCATATGATGATAGATCGGTAACAAAATTTCCTTTATTTACTATGTATTTTCACAGTAGTATTTTAAAGAAAATGCTACTGCAAATGGGGTAGTTTTTAATTTCTACAATTCACCATACGCATTTCGCTTTTCCACAAGGCATCAACAGTGGGTGTCCTGAAATATTTTAATGATTTTGTTTCACTTATAGGTTAGGATTTTACATATTTACGAAAACATTTTGTTTGTGCAGAAAGAAACTTTCACTCCGCAGCGGAGTGTGCGCTGATATGAAACTTCCTGGCAGATTAAAATTGTGTGCCGGAACCGGGACTCGAACCTGGGACCTTTCCCTTTCGCGGGCAAGCGCTCTACCAAGTTTGGAAAGTAGGAGGCGAGGTACTGGCGGAAGTAAAGTGGTGAGGCGTGTTCGTGAGTCGTGTCGGGATAGCTCAGTCGGCAGAGCTCTTGCCCGCAAGAGGCAAAGATCCCAGGTTCGAGTTCCGGTTCTGGCACACAATTTTAATCTGCCAGGAAGTTTCATTTCGTTCGTGATTCAAAAAAGTTCGTTTTCTTCGTATAAATTGGTGTACTTCAGCACTTAATACTCCATTATATACAGGGTGTCCCAGCTATCTTGTCCACCAAAAATATCTCTGGAACAATAACAGCTATTGGAAAAAGACTTTCACTGGTATCAATGTAAGGCTGGGGCCCATGAATGTACATATTTGGAAACATTCTAAAACGAAAGCAAATGTGTTTTTTTTTAACACAAACTTATGTATTTTTAAATGGACACCCTATATTTTTTTTCTTCAGCAATCCACAGCATGACATATCACATAATCAATGGCGTTGATTTCATCGCAATATTCCAATTACATCCCGAGATATTGCGAAGCGAAGTTGACGCTTGAAATACGCGAAACGCGCGGCTAGCGCACGTCCTGAGCAGCATGGGGTTCTCGCCTGAGTCTCAGGACGTGCGCTAGCCGCGCGTTTCGCGTATTTCAAGCGTCAACTTTGCTTCGCAATATCTCGGGATGTAATTGGAATATTGCGATGCAATCAACGCCCTGTGCACACGGAACCTGAAGCTTGCATTCAGCTAGTAGCGTACTGGCTGTTAGAACAAGTCCCGCCTCTTTCTCCCATTGCCGCCAGCTTATGGCGTATAGTTTACAGGTTTTAAAAGTAACAACATGTAAAGGGTTAAAGCTTCAGAGATGAGAAAAGAGAAATTAAATATTTTAATGTTTGATTAATAGAAAACTGGAACGTGTATCTACGAAATAATATTTTAAAGGGACTTATTAAGCGGCTGTAGCAATACTTTCTATCACTTTGTATTGTCGTAACTGAATAACAATCGGAATTAACATTCTTCATACCACTTTCAAGGACAGCCTTCCTTTTTCTAAAAGAAGTCGTCGGGGTATGTGGACTTATTTTAGCAAATAAAGTGCAAGACAATAATCAATACCAAGCACAAATCAACAATACACTGACGATGTCTACGGTCGAGGTAAGGTTGGTAGAGAGCATAAACATTCCGTAAACACACGAACTCAGCCGACTTCCGCCGATGACAGAGGCGCCATGAAAAAATTGCGTGACCTGTATATTGATTGGTGTTTATGTTATTTTCCCGATCCCAGTATTTTGGATATTGTGCTTGAGAAGTGACCTCCCCCTCCCCCATGTCAGAAGAGTAGAGAACCCTCCACCAGACGAATGAATTACGTAGACCGGTGTTGTGACCAGCTGGTGTATTTGCTGGACCCCACTGCAGCGCAGTGCAGACATGGCGTGGTGCAGCCCGCACACACCGTGGCGACACAAAGCCACAGAATAAGGAGTACACAGAAAGGAAACTCCCGGTGCAGTCTGTCGTCCAAAATTTAGTGCGCATGCGCGGAATCGGCCATCTTGAAAAGCAGTAAACGTGTGATCACTCCCTACTCTGTAGCGTGCTAATGCCCGCCTTTGTTAATTGTGTATTTTAACTGTCTGAATCGCATAAAAGTAAACAAGTATTTGGTACAGTGCAGTGAAAAGAAAGAACTGTGTGTCAGTAGTTGGAGCTGTTCCGTTTTTATTACGAGCAGCAATAAAAGAAAAGGCGGCCGATGGTGTTCAGCACCTAATCGCCGCAATAATTCGAATATAATTAAGGATATAAGTTTCTTCACTTTCCCAAAAGATGCTGAGCGGTAAGTTAACGTCGCTATATGTGTAGTAAAAGATAAATGTTATCAATTTCGAATGAGAGCAATGTGTGCATAATTATTGAAAGTAGCCGGTTAAATTGTGCGATGCTTCTCGCCCGGCTGCAGTGGTTATGTTGGCACCAATGTTAATGACAGTAACTCAGATGATCAATAAATGTTTTTTCCTGACAACTTCAAGTAAAACGAAAATTATTTTTTTCTGAATGGACAAGGGTACGTACAACAACCTGTCAACCATAGAGCAGGTACAGTATTAATGTTGCTGCGAGTGAAACTAGCTTGAATAACATTTACTCTGTAGCTCGTGAAAAATACACTTCATTGTTGTACTGCTAAGTCTGACTCAATATTTTGTACAAATTTATACGTATCAAATGAAACTTGGCAGTTGTAGTAGTATTTTTCTTGTTTATAACTAATTTCTCAAACATAACTTCACGTTATTTGGGATCTTTCTAAAGATAAGCACCAAATAAAACGATCATTGATTCCATCGTACATTTTCTCAGTTGTATTAAAATTTAGGCCTACCTTTTTTTTCGTTGGGTTACAATTAGGTGCAAGAACAGGGAGCAAAATAGAAGAGAGCATAATGAAAAGCCGTTTCCTTTCGTAAAAGTCGGTGAGATCAGCTGCAGTTTCTAAAAAGTCCATTTCCAGCCAAAGTACTAAGTGGCTATAGTTCCGCGTTTACTGCTTTTCAATATGGCGTCGAGCGCAACGCTTGGCAACATACAGATCAAAGGCGCCGCCCCCAGCTTTCCCTTCTGTATGCTCCCTATTCTGTGGCAAAGCGACGCTAGAGCGGCGCCAGCCACGGCGACAACAGCACAGCGCAGCCCCAGCAGGGACACGCTACGCCGCCTATCGCACCAACACTACACTACACTACACCCCTCCTCTCCTGTCCGCTACACTATCGCCGCCACGCTATTTACTGGTGTGGCAAGGCAGAGCGTCCGATACCGGACGTCTCACGAGCCGTACACCTTTCAACAAGAGACTTATCGTAGTCGTACATTATGTATTCGAAAGACGTCCCGCGTAGCAGGTCTGCGATAAAATTATGAAGCACATTGGAAAGATTTTTTTTTTTTTTTTTGTAAGCTACTGTCCAATGCATTACTACCAGGGGACACGTCTGACCTCAAACACGGTGTAACGCGAAACCGAGTGTACGAGGTGCATTCAAGTTCCAAGGCCTCCGATCATTTTTTTTTCTCCGGACTGGAAAGAGGTAGAAACATGCGCATTGCTTTAAAACGAGGCCGCGTTCATCGTCAATACGTACCAGAGATGGCAGCACCGTACGGCAGATGGAATTTTACCGCCAGCGGCAAGAATGAGATCTGTTTTAGATACTTAAAATGGCGACGTTTTCCTTACTTGTACAGCGTGCAATCATTCGTTTTCTGGATTTGTGTGGTGTGACACCAATTGAAATCCATCGACAGTTGAAGGAGACATGTGGTGATGGGAGTTATGGATGTGTCTAAAGTGCGTTCGTGGGTGCGACAGTTTAATGAAGGCAGAACATCGTGTGACAACAAACCGAAACAACCTCGGGCTCGCACAAGCCGGTCTGACGACATGATCAAGAAAGTGGAGAGAATTGTTTTGGGGGATCGCCGAATGACTGTTGAACAGATCGCCTCCAGAGTTGGCATTTCTGTGGGTTCTGTGCACACAGGCTGCCCATGTGGCATGTTGCCAAGCAATGTTGACGCGCAACGACACCTTGAATGGGACTTTCTTTTCGTCGGTTGTGTTCAAATGTTCAAATGTTTGTAGAACTTACGGGACTTAACAACGGGGTCATCACTCCCTAAGCTTACTACTTATGAACTAGCTAAGACTAAGGACGGCACAAATATCCATGCCCGAGGGGGGGATTCGAACCCCTGACCGTAGTGGCCGTGCAGACCGTGACTGGAGCGCCTCAGTCCCCTCGGCCACCAGAGTGGGATTTTTTTGGTATTACTACCGTATTTTTTGTCAGAAAAAATTGAAAAAGGGAGGTTCTGGTCTCTGGCGGCCTACAATCATGTTTGTAAAATTTGGTGCTGATCGTTGAACGGTTCGTCTTAAAAACAGGGAACACGTTACGGACGGACAGACGGACAGACATACATCTCAAAATCGCTGTTATTTTTGCAAAACGCTATGAGATATGAAAATAGAGCAAAGTTGTAGAGACTTTTCTCCTCTACAAATTCGGTTATTCAGTTTTCGTGTCAGATGCATGGTTAAGCTGTTATTTTCATTTAAATTTCGAGCTGTCAATAAAACGATCGCAAAGGCCCACTTTTAGTGTTACTACCGTAACCTAAAGTGGGTCAATAGCTCCCGAGATTTGGAGGCCCCAGAACGAGGGGCCAAGGACGCAAAAAAAGAAAACACTTGCTTTCGAGGTATTTGGAGGCCCCCCAAGACGAAAGGCCCGGGCGATCCGCCCCCTCCTTAGTCCGCCACTGATCCGACTTACGCTGACTGCAATTAAGATATTTATTTCACACCACACGCGTTTCGCTTTTTTTTTTATTTTAAAAGCTTCTGTGGTCTGTAAATGATACAAAGGTGAGAGCAGTCTGTTTTTTATACAGAGATTAAAACAATTTCAAAAACCTTTGTGCACGTTAGGCCTATGTGTTTTTAACTTGATATTTGGTCTACTCACGGTGTTGTCTCCTCTTTACATCTCACTGCTGTTTCTCCGTCTTGGAGTTGGTTTGTTGATGGCGTGTGTTTTTCGGTTTTGTACGGCACTTTTCCTTCGTTTGTGTGACGTTTCATCACATCACTTCACATATTCGAGCTGCATACAGTTTGCATATCACCTGTTTTAAGTGGAATGCCTTTCGATTTGTTTATAACTTCACTACAGTGTGGCTATGTTGTTTTTGTCTGTTCATTTGTTTTTCGTGTGGTCTGCGAGTGTTGTCAACGATATATATATATATATATATATATATATATATATATATATATATATATATATATATATATATATAGAGAGAGAGAGAGAGAGAAAGGTGACGAATCTCATTCAAATATGAACTCAAAACTAGCTAATTTTACGAGGTTCGCAATTCTTTCGGCGTTGGCTGACTTATATTTAGGCTGTCTCTAGGTAGTGTTGGTCAGACAGGTACATTGTCTACCTGACAGATTAAAAAAGTATGTGCCGAAACAAGAATCAAACTCGAAACCTTAGTGCTTCACGATTCAACACCGTTCCGAGTTATATGGACACAACTCACGACACAGTCTCTACGTAAGTTCATCAGTACCTTTCTCTTATCTTCCCTCCCTTACAGAAGTCTCCGCTACAGAGAGAAAATTCATTCTGAGAACATTGCACTACGGTATGGCTAAGCTATTTCTCCGAAGTTCCCTCTCTAAGTACCAGTCCTGCCACGGTACGCAGGAAAACTTACGTGTAATTTAGAAAGTATGAGAAGAGATACTGGAGGAGGTGAACCTACGAACGCGTTTCGTGAGTCATTCCTTGAGAGCTCGGTAGATCTACATCTACGTCGACATACATACTCCGCAATTCACCGTAAGGTGCGTGGCGGAGGGTACACTGTACCACTACTAGGCATTTCCTTTCCTATTCCACTCCCAAATTGAACGAGGAAAAAAGAATGCCTATATGCGTCCGTAGGAGCCCTAATTTCTCTTATCTTGTCTTTGTGATCAACACGCGAAATGTAAGTAGGCGGCAGCAAGGTCGTACTACACTCAGCTTCAAATTCCGGCCCTCTAAATTTACTTAACAGAAATTCACGAAAAGAACGTCGTCTTTCTTCCAGCTATCCCCAATTGAGTTGTCGGCGCATTTCCGTGACACTAGCGCATTGGTCGTACCTACCAGTAACAAACCTAGCTACTCGTCTCTGAACCGCCATTATGTCCTCCTTTAAACTGATCTGCTGCGGGTCCCAAACACTTGAGCAATACTCAAGACGTGGTCGTACAAGCGTTTTATACGTGGTCTCCTTTACAGGTGAAGTACATCTTCCCAAAATTCTCCCAAGAAACTGAAGACGCCTGTCCGCCTTACTCACTACTGTCCTCACATGTTCGTTCCATTTCATATCATTCTGCAATGTTACGTCTAGATATTTGAACGACGCGACAACATCAAGAAGCTCACTACTAATGCTGTATTCGAACATTATGCGCATCACCTTACATTTTTCTACATTGCGAGCTAGCTGCCATTTCTCGCACCAACTAGTAATTTTGTCTAAGTCATCCTGTATGCTATTACAGTCAGTTACAGACGACACCCCCCATACACTACAGCATCATCAGCAAACAGCCGTAAATTACAACTTACTCTGTCCATCAGATCATTTATATAGATAGAAAATAATAGCGGTCCTATCACACTCCCCTGGGGCACGCCTGACGATACACTCGTCTCTGATGAACACTCGCCGTCGAATGTTCAAATGTTTGTTAAGCTTATGGGACTTAACTACGGGGTCATCAGTCCCTAAACTTACAAACTACTTATCAACGACCTTATACTAAAGACGGCAAAAATATCCATGCCCGAGGGGGGATCGAACCCCCGACCGTAGTGGCCGTGCAAACCGTGACTGGAGCGCCTCAGTCTCCTCGGCCACCGCGGCCGGCCTCGCCGTCGAGAACAACGTACTGCGTTCTATTACTTAGGAAGTCTTCCAGCCAGTCACAAATCTGTGAACCTATTCCATAAGCTCGCATCTTCGTTAGCAGTCTGCAGTGTGGCACCGCGTCGAACGCCTTTTTGAAGTCGAGAAAAATACAATCCGCCTGTTGCCCTTCATCCATGACTCGCAAGAGTCATGTGAGAAAAGGGCAAGCTGAGTTTCACCTGAACGATGTTTCCTAAACCCGTGCTGATTCATGGAAAGAAGCTTTTCTGTTTTCCCGCGAAAGTCAAAGGTTCTGGGTTCGAGTCCCGTTGTAGCGCACAGTTTTAATGTGGCAGAAGGTTTGAGACTCCGCTGGGGCGTTAAGATTTGTTCTGGAGTACGTCTTTCATTAAACTATTTTTTCCAGTCTCTTGCAAGTGGTTCTACAGTGAAAGTTGAGAAATAGAAATATCTGAACAGCTTGCCTGTTTCAGGGTGTGGAAATACAACGGCGGTGGTTGAAAGTTTGTGTCGGACTGGGACTTCAACAGTTTTCTGCTCTTATGTACCTAAGTCACAGTTATCTATATATAACTAATATTTATAAAACTTTACGTCTTAACCAAAGGTATGCGTTCATAGATTTGTCGTATTAGGGATCACTTAACTCTTGCCTTACTTAATGTATACTAAGTCGCCATTTCCT
The DNA here is from genome assembly GCA_026315105.1 of Locusta migratoria. Taxonomy (NCBI): domain Eukaryota; kingdom Metazoa; phylum Arthropoda; class Insecta; order Orthoptera; family Acrididae; genus Locusta; species Locusta migratoria. The sequence continues at coordinate 250,392,310 of CM048744.1, read as the reverse complement.
TCTATACATTTATTATGGGAATGTCATTGGCTGTGAATATTTTAACTCCGCGGCGGAGTGGCCGAGCGCACTAGGGCGCTATGGTCCAAGGCGCGCGGTCGCTCCCCGTCGGAGGTTCGAATCCCCCCTCGGGCATGGATGTTTGTGCCGTCTTTAGTATAAGCTACTTCATAAGTAGTTCGTAAGTTTAGGGACTGATGACCCTGCAGTTAAGTCCCTTAAGCTTGACAAACATTTGAATATTTTAATCGGTGTGTTTTACGATATCTTCGGTTCTGATTGAGGCACGCAGTTCGTTTTGGCCTAAGAACATTCAGGCTCTTTCATTTGAGCTTTCTAACACACTGGAAGATTCTGAAAAAAGTTATGGCAGTACATTCAGCACGACTCGTTTTTTTCCAACATTTTTGACATTCCAGCAAACAATCTACGCTTCTAATAATAGATTTTAAATAATTTTTATCGAATTAATTACGAAATTCATATATACGCTATATCTACAAAAATGTTGTGATTTGATAAATATTTTACACTTGCTTATTTCCACTCTACCTCACTGACCGATAACGGTGCGAAGTATTCACGCGGGTCGGTCATTGTCTTCTTAATTGTTTATGTTTTCGGTTGCAGTCGAACAACTGTATGTGTGCTGTCTGCTTAGAGCCAACGTGCTTTTTCGTCTTCCGTGGATTCGAGATGCTGCGAAAATATTTAAAGAGAGAGGTATCCAGTGGCGCTCCAGTTTGGTCTAATTTTAAACTGGCGCCCACGGCGAATGCGGAATTCTACTCGTACAAGCGAGGCCGCTGCGTCATCAGCCATGGCTCAGCTCGCAAAATGCGCAGCTATGCCCTCGTATTCTGGTAATTACACCAAGTCTTGCTTAGCATCACACAAGATCATTAACAAAATGTTCTGTATCATTTCATGCAAAACTTAGCATTATCCCACAAGTACCATTTTAGGGGACATAAACAATAAGAATATATCGGTACTATAGGAGGGAAATTGTAAGCGACTCAATGACGTTAGTGTTTCGTATAACTAATTAACAGTCCTCTGCAAGTTAAGTCTTCCGGCCAGAACTGTAGTAACTCCAAACCGCATATTAATATGCATGCAAGCCCTCGCTAGATAACAGATGACACAGTTAACAGTTGCGTACAAATTGGGTGGTGTGGTGGGGCGGGGGGGCAGTATCTAAGCCCAAATGAAGTAGATGCAGTTATGTCGCAGCCGGAATTCGAACCCGGGACCTCCTGCTTACCAGGCAGACGCGATAACCACTAAGCCACCGAGACTTTGCGCTAACAGCGACTGCACGGACGGTCATAAAACACGCCCCCCCCCCTCCACCCCCCACTACGTAAACTTCAACTCTGCCTCCTGTTCGCTTATAAACACGTATCAAATTGCCAAGGCCCTGCAACAGCGGAATAGCAACCCAGCAAAGATAAAAAATGTTCAAATATTTTAGAGCTTATGGGACTTAACTACAAACTACTTATGAAGTAACTAATACTAAAGACGGCACAAATATCCATGACCGAGGGGGGGGGGGTGGTTCGAAACCCCGACCGTAGTGGCCGTGCACAACGTGACTGGCGCGCCGCAATCCTCTCGGCCACCGCGGCCGGTCCCAGCAAAGAACGGTAATGGAAAATCCTGCTTCATACCTTAAACAGAAGTGATATACAAATATCAAACAAAAAATGTCCACAGACATATTTTGTCTCAATATGTATTAAAGATATTAAACTGAAGTAAGCAAGAAGTTCCAGGTTAGACTTCCGGCCACGATATAAATTTTAATTAAATGTCTCTACTACAGTTTAATATATTTAATAGATATCGAGGAAATATATGTCTCTGGACACGGCTGCAGGTCTGTAGTACAGTACAGCGTTATCTTTTGGGTATGGGTGTAATCATGATAAAGGTGCTGTAAGCAGAAGGAACATCATTACAGATCCACGACGGAAAGTAAGATGTGCAGCGATGGATAATCTGCCAAAGAAAGGACGGTGGTACTTACGAGCTAGAAGCAAAGACTTGGATTACATACGTGAAGGTTTGCACTTTTTGGAAGAAGTACCGGGAGATCAGAAAGTCAGTATAAATTTGAAAACTTAATAAATCACGGAATAAAATAGATAGAGAGGTAAAAATTGACACACATGCCTGGAATGAAATGGGGTTTCATTAGAACCAAAATAAATAAATAAAATTTAAAAAAAGATCTCTTGCGCGCGTCGTTTGGTGGTATCGTGTGTTCAGCCGCCACTTTCGTCATGCTTGGCCTCGCAGGTCCCCAGACCGCAGTCCGTGCGATTATTGGCTTTGGGGTTACCTGAAGTCGCAAGTGTATCGTGATCGACCGACATCTCTAGGGATGCTGAAAGACAACATCCGACGCCAATGCCTCACCATAACTCCGGACGTGCTTTACAGTGCTGTTCACAACATTATTCCTCGACTGAAGTTATTGTTGAGGAATTATGGTGAACATATTGAGCATTTCCTGTAAAGATCATCATCTCTGCTTTGTCTTAATTTGTTATGCTAATTATTGCTTTTCTGATCAGATGAACCGCCATCTGTCAGACATTTTATGATTTTGTTTTGTTTTATTCTAATAAATCCCCATGTCATTCCAAGCATGTGTGTCAATTTTTACCTCTCTGTCTACATTATTCCATGATTTTATAAAGTTTTCAAATTTATACCGACTTTTTGATCACATGGTATATCTGACTAGCAGCAACCAAGAAAGAAGTAATTCGTACAGTCAAGTGTTCTGCGTGTGAAATTGAGTAACCCTTATGCTTGTGATATTCCAAACACGATATATATATATATATATATATATATATATATATATATTGTATGATTTGGACAACAAACTAGTTGCGTATATCTTATCATTGTCCATTGTAATCGGACACAAGGAAAATGAATTTATACTTGTTTCTAGGACTGGAACATTAACACATCAGTAGGGAGCGACATACGTGGCCAGCAATTCATTTTTTTCGGTGCCGAACTGCTTCATGCTCAGCCCAACACCCGCCGATTTCGTATGCTTGCGAACGCGGCATGACGCCGCTCAGATAATTCGCAGTTACTTGGGAAAGGAGGTAGATATCGGTGCAACAAGCATTTCAAAAACTTTTCTGTACTTTTAGCTCCATTTCACTCGCTGTAATGTATGGTTTAAAATGGATAGAACAGTAAACTGCCCGCTATCCAACTTTTTCAATACACGATTTGTAAATGAAATGCGCATTCATGACAAAAAGCATCATTAGAAAACGACTGTTACGAATTTCGGAAACGTGAATGATTTATTAGAAAGCTGAAGTATTTCACTACCCTGTGTCCAAAAATCAGATTTTTTGGATGGATACTTACATCAAAATCGAATGAGAAGCGCGAAGAAACTAAAAACTAAGTAGACTTTTCATTTTTTCACAGGCGAGGCAAAGCTTGTAAGGAAAAAAGTTGATAAAATGATGCGGCGTGGTTCTATATATCGTCGAAAGTAATCGGACACTTCATCATACTTCGCTGGTAGGCGTTTACACAAGGCCTAACCTAATCATCGCGCGCGCGCACACACACACACACACACACACACACACACACACACACACAAAGAAGCTTCAGGCATCATTACTGAATGACAAACCAGCTGCATAATGTAAAAGTCACAACACCTAAACCTCTTCCAGCCAGAATCATCATGCCGAAAATGTTATTCAGGCTGCTTCTAGAATACGGTGACGGCACAAATATGTGAGAATCAAATAATACAATTCCTTGATTTATACTACACTCTTGATTAGCCTGGCGCAGCAACAGTAAATTCATTTTTGTAATAACAACAGTCTCTGTAGCAACATAATACTGTTTATTAACGCGTTTCGCCCTTTTGGCGCGTCATCAGAATACTGTAACAGGAGAAAATATATAAACAAGCCATGAAAGTTTTAGGGCGCGAGCCTATCCACAGCTTTAAGGATTGCATTCCTTAGTAAAACACACGATGGTAAACATCATTAGTCATAAACAAAAATTAAAGGCATGGGCATAACCCGCTGATCAAACGTCAACACGAAAGGAAATCCTGAAACAACAGCGAAGTAAGTAAAGGCGAACGTGAAAATTGTTGACAGCGGTGCACGTGGTCGGTGAGGAAGAAGTAACTCACCACATAAACAGCACTGCAGCGGATAGGTCCGCGTTCACATTTGAAACACATTACATGCACTGCGTTAGGTAGACAGGTGCTGGTGCGCGGACGGCTGGAGGCAAAGTGGTGCAAGGAGTTGCGGCCAATACGAAGCGCCGAGAGGGGGCGCTGATAAGCTGGGGTGCTATTCCAATGTAAGAGAGCACTGGCAATTTGATACGCATTTCACAAGGAACATGAGGCAGAATTAAAGTATATGGTGTGGAGGGAGACGTGCTTTAAGGCAGTCCGTATAGTCGCTTTGGCTACAACGCTGTGTTGGCTGCGTGTCCGAGCGCGGACGTTCGACGAAATTTACGGCGAACGCCCTTCAATGCATTACATCATACAGGAAAGGCGGCACCGCAAACGTACACTCATTACAGAACTAGTGACAGAGGATGGCAGACGAGCCGAGACCCAAATGGATATCGTCCGAGCTTTCACTCACTCTTACCGGACCCTTTACGCCGAATCCCCTAGAAACGACGCGGCAATGGGGGATGTAATACACCCTATGCCAGCTTCCCAGCACACACAGGATGACGCCGAATTCCTGGCAGACATCACACAGGACGAACTACGCACGGCCCTGCTGAGGGGTGCTTCCAATAGATCGCCTGGCCCTGACGGACTACCACATGAATTTTACAGAGCCTTCGCTGATCTCATGGGCGGAACGTGGATTCGGATGTTCCAAGAACTTATGAACCCCACTATTCAAGTCCCTCACGAATTTACCGAAGGCATTATGATTCCCGTACCGAAACCAAGTGGTGGACACCGACCGCAAGACTATCGACCACTGACATTATTAAACGCAGACTACAAGCTCTTCGCCCGTATACTTCGTGCGCGCCTCCACGCAACGGTCAAGGCCGCAATACACGCTGATCAAACTTGCCTCGGCGGCGACAACAATGTCCACACCACGCTGGGATCCTACAGAGACATCATAGCGCTGGCGTCGACCTGTCGCCTAAAGGGCGTCCTGGTGGCAGTGGATTTCGATCATCCATTTGACCGCGTCAACCACTACTTTTCACGCGCTGTCATGGAGCACATAGGCATTCCCCAGGTGACGACGATGGTCCTCCGGTTAATCCATGATGCACAATCGAGGGCTATCGCTCCGAACCCATCACTATCGGACGTTCAGTACGCCAAGGTTGCCCCTTGTCCGCCATGTTGTTCGCAGTCGCCCTCGAACCAGCTCTACATGGTCTCCGACATCGTTTGGAAGGCATCTCCCTACGGTCAGCCCAATTCAAATGCTCCGCCTATGCAGATGACGTCGTCTTCTTGGCCCAATCAAGAGATGAAATAAGAGTCGGCACTTTCATGGCTCCACCATTATGGCGAGGTGTCTGGAAGTCTCCTCAACCTACAGAAGACTAAATACATGGACATAGGCCGAGGATTACCTACAGCATCAGCAGTACGAATTACGAAGGTCCTTCAGATCAAGTGCTTAGGGATAACATTTCACGGCAATGTTCAAAAAACTGCAGCGACGACGTATCGACGGCTTCTACAACAAATGCGGGCACAAATACGACTCCACAAACTTCGAGGGTTAGACATGCTCCAACGCGCACGTTATGTCAACATGTACTTGGCATCAAAGCTGAATCAATTCACGCACGTACTACCATTGCCAGACACGATCGCAGCCAGGTTTCAAGCAGCGTTTGGACACTTTGTGACTGTCGGCTACATTTTTTAAATACGTTAAAATACCCTATCTCTGCCCCGACAAGAAGGTGGCGTCGGTTTAACTAACGTCAAGAACAGAGCTCGAGCGCTACTCCTCCGCACGACGCGACGACTATGGCATTCAGCGCACAGGAACATCACAGGCACCCTTATTGATGAATTCGCGCCACGATCTCTGCAGCCGCCGGCTCCGGTTGGCCATTTGTCGCCAGCGCTTGCTCACTTCAAGATCTAATTTGTAGAACACAGTTACATGCTGACTGACCTATCGACAACGCGAGAGGCTATTGCTAAGGACTACTACAACATTTTACAAAGAAGGAATCCACGTAATATGATAGAACGGCGACACCCGAACATCTGCTGGAAAAGAGTGTGGCGGGCGATTCATTCACCTTTCCTGCCAACAGAAGTACGGACATCGTGGTACATATTAGTGAACGAAAAATTCCCTAATCGTCAGCGGTTACATTCCATTCGCCTCCTTAGCGACCCCTTATGTCCACAGTGTGCAGACGTTGATACCGACGTGCATCGACTGAATTGTAGCACTGCGAGTGCGTGTTGGAAACTCACAAGGCAAATGCTGGCCCTCCTACGTCGTCCTTTCACGTTGATCCTATCTACCGAAGTTTTCTACCCTGATGGCGTCTATTTTCCACCAGCGAAGACGAATGCAATCAATTGGATTAAAGGCATGGCGCTACATTACCTTTACCGAGATATCGACAAAAACGTCCTGGATTTCTGGCAATATTTGCTTGAAACACACACGACTATCCAACGTGGAGCATCCTACCGAACCACTTTTGCGAACTTTTTAGGGTCACTGTTCACGAACCCTCCACCCAGCTGGGGTGTCCCAGGTATGAGAAGAGAATAATGATGCAGCCCATAGAACCTGATTGATCCCAACGGTACAGAGGCTACAGCCTTGAATGCGAGAAGACGAATGGGATACTCATGTGCAGGATTGTCGACAGGTTACGTTCTTCAAACTGTTGCCCCCCTATAATAATCATTAAATGAAATAAAGCAATATATTACAACTGACTAAAGAGGCATTTCTTTTGTTTCATACATTTACCATGTAGAAGCCTTTTCGTTGCAGAATGTTGCTTATTGTTCACATATTAATTATAACATAGAAGATGTTTAATGTGCTATTTCACTTGTTTTCATTACAAAAGGTTTGGTTAAAAACGAAAACATATTTGTTCTTTAATGTAAGAAACTCTTGAAGGAGGGAAAAAAAAGGCGGTCTAAAGCGCCTACCTAGTAAGTAGGAGGTCACGGGTTCGAATCACAGCCACCGCATAAATTTTAATTCAATGCCTCTACTTATGTTGAAATATGTGAGCGTTCGCAAGAGGTGTGCCCCTCTCTTAGGCCCGGCGCACACTTGACGCAGCAGAGGCAGAGCAGAGGCAGAGGCGAGACGCAGGGCCTCTGCAGGTCAGCGCACACTTGACGCAGCGCAGGCAGAGGAGGGCAACAGCACGTGCTGCATGTCCACTGCAAACCTCTCCATGCAATCAGATTTAATTCCTGGATCTCCTTCAAAACTCAGTTAATTTAATTTGTGTGTGTTTGTGTGTGTTCTGATAGAGTATAAGAGCAGTTAAAGGTCTGTTGAGCAAAGGCAAAAGTGACGAATACATGCTGAACTTCTCTCGTCCATGGAAGCTCATTTTAAGCCTTTGAGCTATTCCGACTAAACAGACGACAGTTCAAAGAGAGTCACATGCTGAGTAAGAAGTGTGACACATCATACCCGCTAAAGAAAAATTAGGGATATGTTTCAGGAATTTAATTAAAGTCAGATTTATTTTTCTTTCATTTCTTTTATAATTCAGTGAAACAAGTGTTACAGCAAATTCAATAAATGAAAGAACCTTTATACAACTGACATATTTAATCATGATTGTGGCGCAGTATATACCATCAGAAACACTTTTCTTCTCGGTAACACCTGGTGTGCTTTTCATATGTCTTAAATTGAAAGATATAACGATATGAAAAATTTTGCAAATCATATTTTCCTTGTTTAAATGCATTTGCACGCGAAGTTTAAGTCTTTATTTGTAGCTCTTCCATGCTCCTGAGTACTAAGATACTGACGCTTGCTTTTTTCCTTCTTCTATGACGGTAGCTGTGCATGACATGCAGTATTTTATTACATTGCATTCCTACTTTGTCTCTGTCATCATTTCTAATGATAATTACCATCAATAGCCATTATATTTGTTAGTAATTAGTGAAGCTAATGCTAATACTTTTGCAAATGTTGAATTTCTGAACGTAGTATAGAATTCAGGTTGAGAAATACTGACGAGGGACGTTTCTAGCATCATCTATGGTTTAGCAGTGAGCTGAAGCTCCACGAAGGGGTAGACATTGTGTTTCAAGAAATTGAAGAAAGCCCCTGACAGTAAAAAAAAAAAAAAAAATCGTTGCACGTCCCTTCTGGTTTCGCCGAACTTATTATTCAGTAGTAACGCGAATTTTAGCTTATATAGTGCTTTCATGCTTGCCACAAAGTTTACTGAAACCAGAGACTATAAACCGTAAAATACACAATCAGCATCTTAGATTTATGAATCTCGGTGCCTTTCTATTTCAGTAAGTTGTTCGTTTCCAGTTTGGGTCTGTATCGGCAGCATACGAAGAAGGGAGACACGAGGCAGCTCCGCACTCGGCACAGCAGGCGGCAACAGCCGAGCGTGTGCCGCGTAGCTGCCGACCGCGGCGCGTCAAACGTGTATCTCACGTATTTTCTCGAGAATCGAAAGAGATATAGCTCTCCTTCCACCGTTAAAAACAATTTCGATATGTTAGCTACATTTCGTTCGCAGTAATGTATGGTGTAAAACGCAGCAAACGCAAACTAGCCAGCGACTGCTTTTTTCACTGCAAACTCTTCAAAATATGCGCGGCGTTGTACTTTATTTTTTATTATAACAATAACTATGTACAATAACGAAAAGAAAACCTCCCCAACGTCATGCGGTGGCTTTTGCCTATATGATACAGAAAAATAATTTTTTTCTAGTGAGTAGTTTTTGCAAAATCGATTGTGGAAGCTGCGTTAGCGCAAAACACGCACAAATAGGAATATAGTATTTTTAATTTTTTTACGCAGAAGGTAAAGGTGTTAAAAAGAAACTAAATACAGAGAAGGATGAAGCTTATATTCGTCTACATAAAACAATTTTTTTCGAAGCATATCGGATGACTTGAAATTTCACTTTGCGACAGAGGTGGAACAGAGGCGCAGGAAAACTGTGCGCCTCGGACAACCGGACAGAGGCGTGACCGAGGAAACGCCTGCCCTCCGCCTCCGCTGCGTTAAGTGTGCGCTGCCCCATTAGAAAGCATGCGTTACAGACGGACGGAGGCCTCGCCTCTGCCTCTCCTCTGCCTCTGCTGCGTCAAGTGTGCGCCGGGCCTTAGAGCGCGGGTGTCGAAAGCTGCACGCCGCCAAGTTGGTCGCCTTCCAGGCGCCTGCGGTCGCAGGAGCGCGTGCTCGCTGGGCCCGCGCCAGAGCAGGTGGCCGGCCCCACCACATGACCTGAAATAACGCCGCGCACCGCCAGGCTACGCACTTCACTTACACTTGCTGCACAAGCTCTCCAGACAAACTATTAGTCGCCCCTTTGAAGAGCCCTATAGGCTTCTGAGTGCTGCTGCTGCTGTCTGGGGGTCGTGAGATCCTCCAGCGATGACTTTCATCTAGGAAGCCGGGGCCAGCAAGAAATTCGGGCCCCGCGACTAATGTATAACGTCACTCCACTTGCCCCCGCGGCCAACGGGAAATACAGGCCTGAGCGCGGACTTCATGCGACGTAAGCAAGGTAGTTCCGAGCCGGCGCGGCCGCTAGCCGATTGGCCGGCCGCTGCGTCATAGCGGGCAGCCACTGAGCTAGCGATCGCGTCGGCTCGGAGCTACCTTGCTTACGTCGCATGATGTGCGCGCTCAGGCCTGTATTTCCCGTTGATCGCGACTTGCCCCGTGGCCGGAGAGAAACACAGGCCTCAGCCAACACCGTCTAGATACGATGGCTCACAAGTCCGTGTCACGTCACACCGATTATTAGCTAGTTCATAAGTAGTTCGTAAGTTTAGGGTCTGATGACCCCGTAGTTAAGTTCCATAAGCTCTACAAACATTTGAACATCATCCTTGAAAATCTAAAGTTCTCGTCGTTAATGAAAATACTCAATTCCAGAAATTATCTTATTAAAATCTGTCCGTGTTTTATAATGTTTGTCACATTGTTCACGCTATTCCATATCGATCTGAGACGCGATCTGATTTCGACTGTTCTATCTTCATCAACTGCAAATTAACTGAAATGAAACTTTAAACTTCTCAAAAATGCACTTCCGAACCGAAATAATAGCAAGATTTTTTTGTAACAATCTCGGAATTTTGCTTATATACCCCAACATGGAGAATATAGCAGAGACTATTGCATCCTCCATGCTGTTACTTCATTCTTTACTTTGCATTTAAATATTCTTTATGACCGAAAACACTAATTTCCTACTATAACTGCATATATACACTAACAATTTCCCAAATTATTATTTCCCGAGCTGATAAATACGTTAATATTCCTATAAAATCCAATATTGCGTATACAAAAATGACGAACGTCATACAGTTTAGCAACGAAAAACGTTCTGGCGTGACGTTGAGCCCTGTGGCTAGGGGATTTCCTGTCAGATAGAACACAGTTTCTAGTAATCGATGGTAAAGCATCGGCTAAAACACAGGTGGTATCTGGCGTCCACAAGGTAGTTATATTGGTCCTCTGCAGTTCCTTCTTTACATAAACGATTTGAGAGAAAATCTAAGCAGTTCTCTCAGGTTGTTTGCAGATGTCGATATCATTTACCATCTAGTAAAATCATCTGAAGATAAAACAAAACCAACTGTAGAACAATTTAAATAAGATATGACTATGGTGTAAAAACTGCCAATTGTATGAAGTCGTCCACGTGAGCACGAAAAGAAATCCGTTAAACTTTATTTACAAGATAAATCAATCAAAAGTGAAGGTCGTAAACTCCACATAATACCTAGGAAGTACTATTACTTCAGACTTGCTATCGCAAGCTCACTGGATGGCGCTACGAGGCAGTGCCCCAGCGGCCAGCCACTCAGCTAGGAATGGCAGCCTATCGGTGTGACGTGACACGGACTTGTGAGCCATCGTATCTAGACGGTGTTGGCCGAGGCCTGTGTTTCTCGCCGGCCACGAGGCAAGTCGCGGCCAACGGGAAATACATGCCTGAGCGCGCACATCATGCGACGTAAGCAAGGTAGTTCCGAGCCGGCGCGATCGCTAGCTCAGTGGCTGCCCGCTATGTCGCAGTGGGCAGTGCTCCAGCGACCGGCCAATCGGCTAGCGATCGCACCGGCTCGGAACTACCTTGCTTATACGTAGCATGAAGTGCGCGCTCAGGCCTGTATTTCTCGCCGGCCACGTATCTAGTCGGTGTTGCCTCAGTGCACACATCATGCCACGTAAGCAAGTTAGTTCCCGCGGCCAACGGAAAATACAGGCCCCAGCACAGACGTGCTTTCACACTACCGATCGAGCCGAGTCGAGCCGGGACGTGCCGAGCCGGCTGGCGCCTAGTCGACGCACGCAGACAGCATGGGTGTTCACACTGCGCGCCGGGCCGAGCCGAGACGAAAAAGAGGGGAAAATTCACTTTTCCGCACCGCCACTTCCCAGCGAATTAGGGACACTGTTGTTCCTGGGGTATCAGCGGGGACCATTCGCAACCGCCTCCATGAAGCTGGGCTACGGTCCCGGGCACCGTTAGGTCGTCTTCTGCTCACGCCCCAACATCGTGCAGCCCGCCTCCAGTGGTGTCGCGACAGGCGTGTATGGAGGGACGAATGGAGACGCGTCGTCTTCAGTGATGAGAGTCGCTTCTGCCTCGGTGCCAATGATGGTTGTATGAGTGTTTGGCGCCGTGCAGGTGAGCGCCACGATCAGGACTGCATACGACCGAGGCACAGAGGGCCAACACCCGGCATCGTGGTGTGGGGAGCGACCTCCTACACTGGCCGTACACCTCTGGTGATCATCGAGGGGACACTGAATAGTGCACGGTACATTCACACCGTCATCGAACCCATCGTTCTACCATTCTTAGGCCGGCGAGGGAAGATGCTGTTCCAACAGGACAATGCACGTCCACATGTATCCCGTGCCACCAAACGTGCTCTAGAAGGTGTAAGTCAACTACCCTGGGCAGCAAGATCTCCGGATCCGTCTCCCATTGAGCATGTTTGGGACTGGATAAAACTTCGTCTTACCCGGTCTGCACGTCCAGCGCGAACGCTGGTCCAGCTGAGGAGCCAGGTGGAAATGGCATGGCATGCCGTTCCACAGGACTACATCCAGCGCCTCTACGATCGTCTCCATGGGAGAATTGCAGCCTGCATTGCTGCGAAAGGTACTAGTGCCGACATTGTGCATGCTCTGTTGCCTGTGTCTATGTCCCTATGGTTCTGGCTGTGTAATCATGTGTTGTATCTGACCCCAGGAATGTGTCAATAAAGTTTCCCATTTCTGGGACAATGAATTCACGGTGTTCTTATTTCAGTTTCCAGGAGTGTATAAAAGTGATTCGATTAACCCTCTGCCAGGCACTTAAATGTGATTGGCAAAGTATCGCATGTAGATGTAGAACTGGTCTGCGCAGAACTTAATTGAACCCACAGGTTAGAGCTATTTTGCTCAAACCAACTTGTAGGTTCGCGCACATGTCATGTCTGCGTTTTTTTTTTTTTTTTTTTTTTTGTGGTTTTAGGGCGCACAACTTCTATGGTCATTAGCCATTAGCGCCCAGTCAAAAACATAGATTCGCTATGGCCTCAAAAAAAATGGGGACTGTCAGAACATCCAGAAGAGGCTAAAAACGAAAGATAAAAGACAATTAAAAGGGTTAAATATCCTTGGATAAATTGGCCAAGTCGATAAAACGCGAAAACTCTAGCAACTGCTCGTGTGTCATCAGCTAAAATTTCCTCCAGAGTAGACGGAAAGTGAAGGGCTACACGGAGATGATTAAAAAGTACGCAAGACAGTAAAACATGTCGCACGGTCAGCAGTTCACCGCAAGAGCACAGCGGTGCAGGGTCGGCGGACAGCAAGTGACGGTGGCTGAAACGGCAGTGACCGATCCGCAACCGGGCCAGGATGACCTCCTCCCGCCGAGAGGGGCGTGAGGAGGGCCTCCAAGCGGTCGGGATCGGTTTTACAGTTCGCAATTTGTTGTTGGACATTGAAAACCACGCACTGTGCCATTGCGACACGATACTCCGGCGGAGAGCCCGTTGAACATCGTCAGATGGGACGCAAAAGGTAGCCACGCGAGGTAAAAGAGCTGCGGCCTTGGCCGCTATGTCGGCCGTCTCATTCCCGGGCACACCTACGTGGCCAGGGACCCACAGGAAAGAAACGTGACAGCTGTCATCTGCGAGCAACTGGAGGGAGCGTTGGATCCGATACACGAGAGGATGGTGCGACAAAGGGTCCTTAAGACTCTGCAGGGCACTAAGGGAGTCCGAACAGATGGCATAGAAAGGTTGGCGATGGCGGCAGGTGTACAAAACGGCCTGGTGGAGGGCGAAAAGCTCAGCCGTGAAGTTAGAGCACCGGTCAGGGAGCTTGTATTGGAAACGGTTGTCCTCGACGACGAAGGCAGATCCGACACCGGCAGTGCTCTTGGAACCATCAGTGTAAATAAATATGGCGCTATCGAACCGCGAACGGAGTTCGACAAGCCTCGAGCGGTATACCAAATCCGGAGTGCTCTCCTTGGGGAGCGAACTAAGTTCGAGGTGAGTGCGAACCGGGGCCTTATGCCACGGTGGCAATGGGCTTTCGCTCAACCGATAGGTGGAAGGAAGGGTAAAATCGAGCCGCTGTAGTAGGCGGCGAAACCGAACTCCAGGTGGAAGCAAGGCAATCGCAGACAACTGATATTGGCGATCGAGTGAGTCGTCAAAAAATAATCGGTAAGATGGATGGTTGGGCATCGACCGCAGGCGGCATGCGTACCGAGACAAAAGTATGTCACGCCGAGTGGTCAAGGGTAATACAGCAGCCTCGGCATACAGACTTTCAACAGGGCTGGTATAAAATGCACCGGTCGTCAGACGTAATCCCCGATGGTGGATAGAGTTGAGACGGCGGAGAATCGACGGCCGTGCAGAGGAGTATACAAGGCTTCCGTAGTCGAGCTTCGACTGAACAATGGCCTGGTAAAGGTGAAGCAGGACGGTACGGTCCGCTCCCCATGACGTGCCACTGAGGACACGAAGGACGTTAAGGGATCGGGCACAACGGGCAGCCAGGTAGGACACGTGCGTGGACCAGCAAAGTCTACGATCCAACATGAGTCCCAAGAATTTCGTAGTCTCCACGAAAGGGAGAGCAACAGGGCCGTGATGTAGAGAGGGTGGAAGAAATTCCTTGTATCTCCAGAAGTTTATACACACAGTTTTCTCAGTGGAGAATCGGAAGCCGTTTGCGATGCTCCAGGAATATAGACGGTCAAGACAGCGTTGAAGAGAACGCTCCAAGAGGCACGTCCGCTGGGCGCTACAATAAATTGCGAAATCGTCAACAAAAAGAGATCCGGAGACGTCGGCTGAAAGGCAATCCACGATCGGATTGATTGCAATGGCCAAGAGCGCCACACTCAAGACGGAGCCCTGTGGTACCCCATTCTCCTGGCAATAGGTATCTGACAAAACAGAACCAACCCGTACCCGGAACTTGCGATCCGCCAAAAACTCTTGAATGAAAAGAGGAAGGCGGCCCCGAAGGCCCCAACTGTGCAATGTGCGGAGAATGCCCGCTCTCCAACAGGTATCGTATGCCTTCTCCAAGTCGAAGAACACTGCTACTGTTTGACGCTTCCTTAGAAAGTTGTTCATAATAAAGGTCGACAACGTAACGAGGTGATCAGCAGCACAGCGGTGTCGACGAAAACCGCATTGGATATTAGTCAGGAGGCGGCGAGATTCGAGGAGCCAGACCAACCGAGCGTTAACCATGCGTTCCATCACCTTACAGACACAGCTCGTCAGAGAAATAGGACGATAGCTGGAAGGAAGATGTTTGTCCTTCCCTGGTTTGGGGATGGGGACAACAGTGGCTTCACGCCAACTTGTGGGAACATGACCTTCAGTCCATATGCGATTGTAGGTACTGAGAAGAAAGCACTTGCCCGCAGGAGAGAGGTTCTTCAGCATTTCAATGTGAATGGAATCGGGCCCGGGAGCAGAAGATCGGGACAGGGCGAGAGCACGGTCTAGCTCCTGCATGGTGAAGGCGACGTTATAATTTTCACGATTAGAAGAGTGGAAAGAAGGCGACCGCGCCTCCTCTACCTGTTTGCGAGGGAGAAAGGCAGGGTGGTAATGGGCAGAGCTCGAAACCTCCGCAAAGAAACGGCCCAATGCGTTGGAAACGTCAGAGGGGTCCACGAGGACTGCGTTCTCCACGGTCAGGCCAGGAATCGGGGAGTGGACCTTGATGCCGGATAGACGGCGTAGGCCACGCCAAACAAACGTGGAGGGAGTAAAACGGTTAAAAGAAATAGTAAAAACAGTCCAGCAAGCTTTCTTGCTGTCGTTTATGATACGACGACATTGCGCTCTCATACGTTTATAATGTATGCAATTCTCCAAAGTCGGGTGGCGGCGGAAGGTGCGTAAAGCACGGCGCCGGGCTCGAAGCGCGTCGCGGCAGGCTGCAGTCCACCAAGGGACCTGGACACGACGTGGAGAAGAGGAAGTACGAGGTATGGAACGTTCGGCAGCTGTGAGAATAACCTCTGTGAGGTAGTCGACCTGACTGTCACAGGTGGGAAAATCCCGATCGTGAAAAACAGCCATGGTAGAATAAAGCCCCCAGTTGGCTTTGGAAATGTTCCAACTGGTGGGACGAGGAGATGGGGAATGATGCAGAATGTGGATGATACAGGGGAAATGGTCACTCGAGTACTTGTCAGAAAGTGCATACCACTCAAACCCACTGGCAAGCTGAGGAGTGCATATTGCGAGGTCTATATGGGAGTAAGTGTGTGTTGTGTCAGAAAGGAAGGTCGGTGCACCGGTGTTGATGCAGACAAGATCGAGGTGTTGGAGAAGGTCCACCAAAAGGGAGCCTCTCGGACAAGGTGCCGGAGAGCCCCATAAGGGGTGGTGGGCATTAAAGTCGCCTATCAACACGAAGGGTGAAGGGAGCTGATCAACAAGGTGTAGCACATCTGCCCTAGTAAGGGCAGATGACGATGGCGAATAAATATTACAGAGGGAAAAGGTAAATGTGGATAGGGTGATGCGGACGGCAACTGCCTGTAGGTGAGTATGCAATGAAATGGGATGGTAATAGACATCGTCTCGAAGGAGCATCAGAACCCCTCCATGGGCTGGGACACCTTCCACAGGTGGCAAGTCGAACCGCACAGAGGTGTAGTGTGGAAAGTCTGCACGATCACGCGGACGCAACTTAGTTTCCTGGAGGCAGACGAGAAGCGGGCAGTGCAATCGAAGGAGTAGTTTTAACTCCTCCCGATTAGAACGAATGCCGAGAATATTCCATTGAAGGAGCGCCATGATAAAAATGAGAGAAGAAATAAGGATAAAAACCAACTAGCAAGCGGGGTCACCTCGACGGCCGCTGAGGACCCGATTTCGAGGGAGCACTGCTATCGCTGTCCAGGGGCAAAGGGTCGTGGTCCATTGGTTCGACCGACGTGCCTGCCACCTCCCTGAGTTGATCAGGAGGGGCAGTTTCCACCGCCGGTAGAGGGCCGGGTGCCCGGCAGACGGAGCGACCCGGTGAAACAGAAGACGGCCTAAGCCGGCAACTGTTGGACTGCGTGACGGATGGGTCACGCCTCGGCGGGGAAGGAGAGGAACTCTTTTTCTTGTCAGCTCTTCTGGAAGAGTGACGGCGGGAAGAGGCAGTTGACGGTTGGGAAGCCTGAGAACGCAGAAAATCCTCACGTACGGGTTCCCTTTTCAAGGTCCGGGCATCTTGTTTAGGTGCTCGCGGTTTACTAGAGTTTGACGAAGACTGTACCCTAGAAGCAGCAGGAGGAAGCGGGGACGTGGAACGGGCAATCTTCGGGCTGGCGGATCGCACAACTGTGTCAGCGAAAGTGAAGTCACATGTCTGGGTACTGGAATCCTTGGTAGGTCGAGTTGAGGTGAGGACCTTACTGTATGTACCCGCTGGGAGGACAGTGGGCTTTCGACTCGCCAACAACTTACGAGCGGCAGATGTCGATACCTTCTCCGTAACCCGAATTTGCTGGATTACCTTCTCATCCCTGTACACAGGGCAGTCGCGAGAGGAAGCCGCATGGTCACCGTTGCAGTTTAGGCAGTGAGGGGACGGAGGTGGGCAATCCCCCTCATGGGCGTTCCTACCACAAGTGACACACTTTGCTGCATTTGGGCAATGTTCACGGGTATGGTTGTACCTGTGGCACTGAAAACAGCGCGTTGGGTTAGGTACATAAGGTCGGACGGAGATGACTTCATACCCTGCTTTGACCTTCGACGGGAGGTCAACTTTGTCGAAAGTCAAAAACACAGTACGAGTCGGTGTCAGCTGGTTATCGACCTTTTTCATCACCCTGTGGACGGCTGTCACACCCTGATCGGACATATACGATTGGATGTCTTCATCAGACAACCCGTCAAGGGATCTCGTAAAAACTACCCCCCGTGACGAGTTGAGTGTGCGGTGCGCTTCTACCTTAACTGGAAAAGTGTGCAACAACGTAGTACGTATCAGTTTTTGGGCTTGGAAGGCACTTTCCACTTCCAGCAACAATGTGCCATTGCGCTGACGTGAACAGGTTTTAACAGGGCGAGCAATTGCATCTACACCTTTCTGTATAACGAAAGGATTGACAGAATTGAAATCCTTTCCGTCGGTGCGAGAGACAACCAGAAATTTAGGTACATTAGTCAGAGTCTTTTTAGGCTGAGGCGAGTCTAACTTACGTTTCTGGGTCAACGTCACGAAAGAAGATAAGGAAGTCATCGCGGAAGTGTCCCCCGTGATTACCGGCGTCTCCGATGGCGCGCTCCTTCCTAGTGGGGGCCCTCTCCGAGGGCTTACCCGCCTTAGGTGATTGTTCACACCTCAGGTCACACCTCCCGAGAACTGACAGAGGGACCAATCGGCACGTTCGGAAGGTACCAGCTCGGGTAATCACCCCTCCCTGGGCCTGGCCTTTACCAGGGGGTACGTACGTGCCCTACTTGTCTACCCGGGGCGGGGAATTACGCGTTACCCCCGTCACCTGCTACGCACGATAATGCGTGGGTCGGCCTTCAGACACGCACAGGGAGGAAAGAAGAAGAGGATAGGAAATGAAGAGAAAGAAGGAAAGAAGTGTCTCAAACGCCGAGGCGGAGACTAATGAGGAGAAGAAGGCTAGGAGAGTACAAGGAGAGAAAGACAGAAAACGAAGGGTAAGAAAGGAAGGAACGAAGGAAGAAAAACGACAACAAAAACCACCGTATCTCACGAAATATGCCCGTCTCCGGGCGAAGGCATAAACCGGGAGGGAAAGTGAAGCAGCCTGGGGCAGAAGAAAGGCTGCTCCGGCTCGGGGCCCCGTGCGCGCCACACACGTACCCACAAAAGAACTGTGGGCCCCCTGGGGGGGTCATGTCTGCGTATTTGCGAGGTGTGCTCAGACTGCTCCCCTCTCCCGTGTGTGGGTCGTGACCACGCCGGCGTGCTGTGGAAGAGTGCATCGTGACGCGCCCCGCCCACGCGTGCGCCGTGATGCACGGCCACGACCGGCCGGAATGCGCGGCCGGTCTATTTCTGCGCGCTGTGTACACGCCGGCGACGCTTATAGCACCCGCCGCGCTGCACCGCCAGTGCCGGCACCGGCGCCCAACACACACAAACACCACCCGTTTACACTGCCCACCCACCTGCTGGTGCTGGCACACTAGCTGCTCAGCGGTTTTGACAGCTATCAACTATCCAATAGCGAGGTTTACACAAACTGGCCGTCGCGACACCACGGGCTGCCGTGCAGTGCCATCAAGGATGTCGCAAGACCAGCTACAGAGTCCCATTATATTTCACTACTTCACAGTTCGAGAGCTGCAGCTGCTTTCTACATCTACATGGGATACTCTGCAAATCATATTTAAGTGACTGGCAGAGGGTTCATCGAACCACCTTTTTACTATTTACCTTCCATTCCATTCTCGAATAACGCGCGGGAAGAAAGAACACCTGAATCTCTCCGTTCGAGCTCTGATTTCTCGTATTTTATTCTAATGATCATTTCTACCTATGTAAGCGGCAGTGGGCATGAAAGGGATGCAGTGGTTGGAAAGGGAGTAAGACAGGGTTGTAGTCTTTCTCCATTGTTATTCAATTTGTACATTGAGCAAGCTATAAAGGAAAGCAAGGAGAAATTTGGAGAAGGAATTAAAGTGCATGGTGAAGAATTAAAAACATTGCGTTTTGCCGACGACATAGTAATTCTGTCAGATACAGCAAAGGATCTGGAAAATCAGTTGAACGGATTGGACAGTGTGCTGAAAGCTGCATATAAGATGAACATTAACAAGAGCAAAACTAGGGTAATGGAGTGCAGTGTAAGAAAATCAGGTGATGCTGAAGGAATTAGATTAGGTAACGAAGCAATAAAGGAGGTAGATGAGTTTTGTTACTTGGGCAGTAAAATAACAAATGATGGTCGCAGTACAGAGGATATAAAATGCAGAATGGCAATGGGTAGGAAAGCGTTCTTGAGAAAGAGAAATTTGTTAACCTCGAATATTGATTTAAGCCTAAGGAAGTCCTTGCTGAGGGCATTTGTGTGGAGTGTTGCCTTGTATGGGAGTGAGACATGGACGATAAACAGTGCGGACAGGAAGAGGATTGAGGCTTTTGAAATATGGTGCTACAGAAGAATGCTGAAGATTAGGTGGTTGGATTGCGTAACTAATGAGGAGGTACTGAACAGAATTGGGGAGAAAAGAAATTTCTGGCATACCTTGACTAAAAGAAGGGATAGATTGGTAGGACACATTCTTAGACATCCAGGAATTGTGAATTTAGCGTTGGAGGGGAGTGTGTGGGGAAAAAATCGCAGAGGGAGACCAAGGGATGGATACAGTAAGCAGATTCAGACAGATGTAGGTTGCCGTTCTTATGTGGAGATGAAGAGGCTTGCTCAGGATAGGGTATTGAGGAGAGCTGCATCAAACCAGTCTCCGGACTGAAGACCACAACAACAACACCAACAACAACAAGCGGCAGTCAACAATATATTTTCGAATTTGGAGGAGCATGTTAGCGATTGGAGTTTCGCAAGTAGCCCACGCTGCAGCGATAAGCGCCGTTGTAGTAATGAATTCCCATCCCAGATCATGTATCATTTCCGTAACGGTGTCTCCCCTGTTTTGTGACAATACGAAACGAGCTGCCCTTCTCTGGACTCTTTCGATGTCGTCCGTTAAACCCACCTGATAAGGGTCCCACACTGGGCAGCAATACTCCAACAATGGACGGACAAGCGTAGTGTATGCAGTCTCTAGTAGTTCTGTTGTATCTTTTAGCATTCTGCCAATAAAACGCAGTCTCTTGTTCGCCTTTCCCACGACATTATCTACGTGTTCTTTTCAATTTACGTCTGAACTAATAGTAATTCCTAGGTATTTTGTGGAGTTTACGGCTTCACTTTTGATTGATTTATCATGTAAACAAAGTTCAACGGATTTCTTTTCGTACTCATGTCGACGACTTCATAGTTATTATTTAGAATCCATTGCCAATTTTTACACCATACTGATATCTTATTCAGATCGTTCTGTTGTTTGTTTTGATTTTCAGATGATTTTTCTAGACAGTAAATGACGGCATCACCTGCAAACAACCTAAGAGCTACTTAGATTTCCCCCTAAATCGTTTATGTAAATAAAGAACAGCAGAGGACCAACAACACTTCCCTGTGGAACGCCCGATATCACCTCTGTTTTAGTCGATGCTTTACCATCGATTACTACGAACTGTGTCCTATCTGACAGGAAATACCCTATCCAGAGCGCTCAACGTCACGGCAGAATCGTCTTCGTTGGGAAACTGTATGACATTTGTTATATTTTTTAAAGAATTTTGTATACGCAATATTGGATTTTTACAGGAATATTAACGTATTTATCAGCTCGGGTATTTATATTTGCGAAATCAATGTATATATGCAGTTATCATAGGAAATTAGTTTTTCTCGGTCATAAAGAATATTTAAATGCAACGTAAAGGAGGAAGTAACAGCATGGAGGATGCAATAGTCTCTGATTTATTCTCCATGTTGCGGTATATAAACAAAATTCCGAGATTGTTACAAAAAATCTGCTATTATTTCGGTTCGGAAGTGCGTTTTTGAGATTTTTAGAATGAAGTTTTATTTCAGTTCGTTGGCAGCGCGACCTGTTTGTTCACTGGTTTCAGTGAAGCTCCGGAAAAAAGTTCGTCGTGAAAGAAAGTAAGCAAGTAAATGAAATAAAAGTTGTTTTTAAGCTGTTTTCGATTCGTTCTTCTACGAGAAAATTTTATATGCACATTCAAAGTATTTCTATCGCATGAGAAACGTTTTACGTCGCGGAGAGAACACGTATACGAGTCTCGTAGCGCGGCTGCCTAATATATGTGGCAGTGGCCGCAGCGTTGCAATGCGCATGCGTGGCTGAGGTTCAAATTCTCTCCTGAACCCCCAGGAGGCAGCATATGGGCGCTCCCGCGGCAGGGAGGGGCGAGGGGAAACGCCTTTTTTGTTAACATTGGCGTTGGAGCTGGTAGAGACAACAGCTCCTGGCTACTCGAGGTCTGGCGGTTACGCTCGAATGGTCCTGAAGCAATACAATGGCGCTAGCGCTCACCTCGTCTTACGCATGCGCAAATCCTCCAGAAATGCAACCTCCATGAATGCTACTGTGTAAAAATTGAGCCATTCCCTGCTTATTTGTTAATCATATATTACATGTTGTATTTTTTCCTTAAAAGAAAGGATTATGAGAGTACGTGTAGGTTTGTTTTGATTGTGAAATTTTAAGATTAAAATTGTCATTCAATAAATTTTTTTTTTTGTACTGGCAAAAGGTGTTCAATGGGGGCGCAGTCCCACCTATTTTTTATTTCCCTGCCACAGGTTGCTACCCTTACTTGCCTTGGGGTTTCCACTGGGTTTTACACATTACCGTTGAGTGACTTATCGATGGATTTGGTAGTCTTAGCACCGTCAAATAAAATTAGACTAGTTTAAGATGTGTTGACATTTTCCAACGTGAGGGGGCGGAAGAGAAGTTAAGTATTAGGCTAGATTACATGTGGAACATCCAAATTGTTCGCAATAAGACGAAGTGGATTTCCATGCTTATGAACCTTAGTCTCAAAGGAACAACTCCTGCTGGGTGAAGTTTCGTAACAATACCCTATAACAACGAACTGCTCTCTAAAAGTGAAAGAGTTCAGTTTTAATTGTTCCGTAGGATCATTATGCAACCTATGGTACGCTGAGTCCGCCAGTAGTAAATTGATCTTGGACACACAGTTTCCACATGACAGAAGAACTGTAGCATTCCCTTTATCGGACAGAAGGATAACCAAGTCCTTATGTTCTGTCAGATGTGATGGCCACTCTCTCCTTAGTTGGAGGTGGTGCTTTGCGAAGTTTGTAGGCGATCTCTTGCCTAGTTTCATCAGTCTGATCGTCTGGCCGGCCGCGGTGGCCGATGGGACTGAGGCGCTCCAGTCACGGTCTCCACGGCCACTACGGTCGGGGGTTCGAATCCCCCCTCGGGCATGGATATTTGTGCCGTCCTAGTTCGTAAGTAGTTGATAAGTAGTTTGTAAGTTTAGGGACTGATGACCCCGTAGTTAAGTCCCATAAGTTCTACAAACATTTGAACATTTTGATCTTCTGGAATACTGCACGAGACACAGGTTAGCTTGCTCAACAGCACAAATAAAATTCGTAATACGGTCAGTCCTAGATGCGGGTGCAAAATTTAATCCTTTTTCCAAAACTGATAATGCAACGTTGACCAGTGAGTCTGTGAGATTGATCATAACCCGGCGATAAAGGACGTCACCAGATATTAAATGCTGAGCGCCAAGCCGCTGAAATTTAGGTTACTGTTTACTAACAGCACCCCTCGGTATTGAGTCTGAAAAGGCCCAAGAAGCGCTATGACCCCAGACAGCCGTGATGAAATATTCATATGTAAGTAATATAAATCTTTGGAAATATAGTCCAGTTGTCTACGGCTAAAACCAAGGTGTTCACGTACATCTACATCTACATGGGATACTCTGCAAATCACATTTAAGTGCGTAGCAGAGGGTTCATCGAACCACCGTTATACTATTTATCTCCCATTCCATTCTCGAATAGCGCGCGAGAAGAAAAAACACCTGAATCTCTCCGTTCGAGCGGTGATTTCTCGTATTTTATTGCGATGATCTACCTGTGTAGGTGGCAGTCAACAATACATTTTCGCATTCGGAGGAGAATGTTGGCGATTGGAGTTTCGTAAGTAGCCCACGTCGCAGCGATAAACGCCGTTGTTGTAAAACGCTGTCTCCCTTGTATCGTGACAATACAAAATGATCTACCCTTCTTTGGACTATTTCGATGTTCTCCGTCAAAGCCACCTGATAAGGATCCCACACTGGGCAGCAATACTGCAAAAAAGGACGGACAAGTGTAGTGTATGCAGTTTCTTTAATAGTTCTGCTTCATCTTTTAAGGGTTCTACCAATAAAAGGCAGTGTTTGGTTCGCCTTTCCCACGACATTATCTACGTGTTCTTTCCGGTTTAAATCTGAAGTAATAGTAATTCCTAGGTATTTTGTGGAGATTACGGCCTTCACTTTTGATTGATTTATCTTTCTTTTCGTACTCATCTGGACGACTTCACACTTATTATTTAGACTCAATTGCCAATTTTTATACCATAACGATATTCAGATCGTTCTGCAGTTGGTTTTGATCTTCAGATGATGTTACTAGACGGGAAATGACGGCCTCATCTGCCAACAACCTAAGAACTGCTCACATTTTCTCCCAAATCGTTTATGTAAATGAGGAACAGCAGAGGACCAATAACACTACCCTGTGGAACTCCGATATCACCTCTGTTTTAGTGGATGCCTTATCATCGATTACTACGACCTGTATCCTCTCTGACGGGAAATCCCCTATCCAATCGCAAATTTGCGCCAGACTGGCATACATCTTGTTAGCCATTTTAGAATCAATATACTGAAGACTTCTAGCAAACTTAGGAATGATACCTTCATTCCAGCATCTTGTTAAAAATGCTAGTGCACTCAATAGCTTCAAGATCTGTTTGAGAAGTTTTCAAACTACTTTAAAAGCTTGAAACTCTATGGGGAGGAAATGGTCATTATGTGGTTGCGCAGACTTTCCTGGAGTGCGCCTCGGTTGCACAGTTGTAGAGTGTCAGACTACAAATCCAAAGGTCTCGGGTTCAATCCCTGCCAGGTCCAAGGATTTTTATCTGTCACTTTCCACTTCTTCCACCTCTGGCAGTATTGCTCATGTGAAAAATACCGAGTCGCACTGTGGTTCGGAACCCACGTTAAACTGTAGGTCCCCGTATAACTGGCTGGGTAAGCCAGTTCGAAGGTCGGAGGACGGCAACGTCATACCACCACCAAACAGGACCATGCCTAGTAAAGCACTGCGGTGCTCAAACCAATCTTCGAATTCTTGACTGCTTTGCCTTTTTTTTATTGTTCTTGGGTCTGCAGCCGGATAACATCAACAGACCAACTGGCTGCCACGTTTGAGGGTTGGTTTTTTTTTTTTTGTGGTTTTAGGGCATACAACTGCTGAGGTCATTAGCGCCCAACACTGCTCATAGTAAAATAGAACCGGGGTTAGAACTTAAATGGCTTTCGCCATATTTGCACGATGTATAAAAAGTAAAACTCTGTTAACAGAGCCGGCCGCGGTGACTAAGGCGCTCCATTCACGGTCTGCACGGCCACTACGGTCGGTGGTTTGAATCCCCCCTCGGGCATGGATATTTGTGCCGTCCTAGTTCGTAAGTAGTTTGTAAGTTTAGGGACTGATGACCCCGTAGTTACGCCCCATAGACTATACAAACATTTGAACATTTCTTTTTTTTCTGTTAACAGAATGCGGGTCATCAGATAAAATATCAGACATTTCAAATGGTAAACATAGATCATGACGGATGCGATTAAAAAACGGACATTGCACTAAAAGATGGTTCACAGTAAAAGGTTCATCACAGTGCTCACATAAGGGAGCAGGACCACCCCGTAGTAAATACTGGTGGCTATAACAGCAGTGGCCAATACGAAGCCGGGCCAGAACAATCTCCTCTCGGCGGGAAGGTCGAGATGTCGTTGACCAGAGATCAGGCACAGGTTTAATGGCTCGCAATTTGTTCCCTGACAGGGATGACCAGTGTAAATACCAACGGGAGATAATACACTGGGAGACACCAGCGCGAAGGTCATCAGAGCTAGTAGAAAAGGTAGATAGCCGAGGAAGGTGAACTGCCTCCTTGGCAGCCGTATCCGCAGCCTCATTCCCCAACACTCCCACGTGACCAGGGACCCACAGAAACGTCACAGTAGTTCCGCTCGTTGAGCACGTTTGTGTGAGATTGGGACAGAAACAGCGGGCCCTTTACACACCACTGACTGACATGCTCCCGCAGACTTGCTTACCTTGGAGATGAGCTCGTCGTGGTTGGCGAGGTGGGCGCGGCAGTGGATGCAGGAGTAGGTGCGGTGGCAGTTGGGCAGGTAGGCCTGGAACGTCTTGACCATGGTGGTGGGGCCGGCCCTGCCATGCAGGCCGGCTGCGCGCCGCGGCCGCTGCTCGGCAGCGGGAGCCGGCTGGCCCTGCTGGCCCTGCGCCTGCGCCTGGCCCTGGCCCTGCGCCTGGACCTGCCCTTGGCCCTGGCCCTGGCCCGCTCCCTGGCTCAGCCTATCCGCCCGCCACCACCTGCAACACATCCGTCTGTCACTCCGTCAGCGCGCTCGCGCCTCCGCTCACTTCTGGACAGGCCGACATTACACATACAAACATTTATCTGTACAAACTAACACCAAGGCTCCAAATTACATCTTCACAGTGCTGGTGGAGGTGGTGGTGGTGGTGCAGGTAAGGTAGTGATGGTGCAGGTAGAGGTGGTGCTGGTGGTCGTGGTCATGATAGTGATGCTGGTTGTGGTGGTAGTGCTGGTGGTGGTGATGGTAGTCGTGGTGGTAATGAGTATGGTGAAGCTATTCCCCATGACAGAGAAGCTGATCTCCATGGTGGGGAAGTTTTTCTTAAGACGTAGACTCTCGCCCCCATCCACCCAACAACATCACCCCCATCCACCCAACACCAGCATCCTCATCCACCCAACACCAGCATCCTCATCCACCCAACACCAGCATCCTCATCCACCCAACACCAGCATCCTCATCCACCCAACACCAGCATCCTCATCCACCCAACACCAGCATCCTCATCCACCCAACACCAGCATCCTCATCCACTCAACACTAGCATCATCATCTAGATCTACATAAATACTCCGCTAATCACATTTAAGTGCGTTGTGGAGGGCTCATCAAACTGCTTACATGATAGTTCTCTACCGTTCCATTTTCGAAAAGCACACAGGGAAAATGAACACCAGGAAATTTCCGTTTTCGATTTATCTTATTTTATTAAGATTATGATGTCACCCTTTGCATGTTGGTAGTAACAAAATATGTTCACTTCTCGAAGAGAAAGGTTGGTGACAGGAATTTCGCAAATAAATCTCGCTACAATGAATAACGTCTTTCTTTTAATGATTTTCACCCTAGCTTTTCTGTGACAGTCTCCCCTCTATATCAGATAATACGAAACAAGTTGCCCTTCTTCGAACTTTCTGTAAATCGTCTGTCAGTCCGCCTGGTGTGGGTCCTACAATGTGCAGCAATACTCCAAAATAGGATACAGGTTTGTAGCATAGGCCTGTCAAGGAAACGTGGCCACTGGCTCGGCTACCTTACAATATTTTCTGTGTGTTCTTTCCAATTTAAGTTGTTCGTAATTCTTTTTCCTACGTATTTCGCTGAATTTACGGCCTTTAGCTTTGATTGCTTCATGGTGTACATGACGTTTAATGAGTTACCTGTTCTTCTTCTTCAAAGGTTCAAATGTTTGTAAATCTATCGGACCAAACTGCGTGGTCATCAGTCCGTAGCTTACAAACTACTTTAAACTAAGGTAAACTAACCTAAGGACACACACACACACACACACACACACACACACACACACACACACACACACACACACACACCAGGGAAGACTCAAACCTCCGACGGCGAGCAACCATGCGCTCCGCAGCGAGACGCTTTAGACCGCTCGGCTACTCCACCGCGGCTCTTCTTCTTCTTTTTCTTCTTCATCGTCATCCACTCAACCTCCTTATCCTCCTCCCCATAAAGATAATCATCCTCTCTCGCCAGCAGCAGTGGCCAAGCTGTCTGCGGCGCGCCAGTCACAGTCTGCACGGCCGCTACGGTCGGGGATTCGTATCCCCTCTCGGGCATGGATGTTTGTGTCGTCTTTAGTATAAGGTAGTTCATAAGTAGTTTGTAATTTTATTGACTGATGACCCCGCAGTTAAGTCCCTTAAGCTTAACAAACATTTGAACATTTATATATAAAGAACAGTCTTAGTGTACAATTTTTTTCGACTAGTTTCGGTCTTATTTAAACCACCTTCAGGATATTAAGCTCCATTGATGTTGTGGAGCTGGCAGGAGACTTGGAGCCTTCTAGTGCGTCACTGAAAATGGTTTATTTAGAACCGAAACTAGTCTTAAAAAAAGAAATTTTTTTGCACTCTACACTGTTCTTTATATATAAATTTAAATAAGAGTGCTGTTTCCCATAAGTGGAACAAAAATGTTTCAAAAATGTGAGATTTGAACATTTGATCATCCTCTCAATCCCATCATCCATTCACCACCACCACCACCACCACCACCACCACCACCACATCATGCAATCAAAACAACAATCATCACTCATCAAAACTATTATAAGCCACACAACACCATCATCATAAATATCCACACATATCACCAGCAACAGCCACAATATACATGTGGCTACTACCTTTAGCTGCAAGGACCGTATGGCTGGATATAATAGTCATGAGTCAAGTTGGTGCATCATGCCATGGTTAGTCTGAAAATGGTCTCACAAGCAGACTGAGATCTGTTGTCTAGGAAAAAAGAATTCTCTTGCGATCGCGACTGCGTGTGTGTGTGTGTGTGTGTGTGTGTGTGTGTGTGTGTGTGTGTGTGGGGAGGGGTTCTTTTGGCCCACTTTAGGTTACGGTGGTAACACTAAAAATGGGCCTTTGCGAACGTCTTTTGACAGCTCGAAATTTAAACGAAAATAACGACTTAACCATTCATCTTTCACGAAAATGGAATAACCGAAGTTGTAGAGGAGAAAATTCTTTACAACTTTGCTGTGTTATGGTTTTTTCATATCTCGTAGCGTTTCAGAGATATTTGGAAAAATAACAGCGATTTTGGGATGTCTTTCTGTCTGTGTTGCCTGTTTTTAACACCAACCGTTCAACCGATCACCAAATTTTACAGACATAACTGTTGTCTACCAGAGACCAGAACCTCGCTTTTTCAAATATATCGGACAAGAAATACGTTAGTAGTACCAAAAGAAAGCCGTTTGTAATGTAACCTTAACTGCAAATAAACCGTTCATCTGACGCGAAAATTCAATAACCGAATTTGTAGAGGAGAAAATTCTGTACAACTTTGTTCCCTATGTTTTCTGCATATCTCGTTTCGTTTCAGAGATATATGCAAACATAACGAAGTTTTGACACCCTCCATTATTAACGAAAACCAGTCGTTAGCAGATGTCACGTGACATTCTTCGCCCAGAACTCTCTCTGGCATACGCCATTTTGCGTTGCGTATTTGATGATTTTCTTATTGTAACTTACACGTTGTCATTTCAAAGCAATGGCGCACTGAAGAATTAAGAAAAACACGTCGTTCTTCGTACGATAAATGATAATCGAGTGTCTACAAATGCTATATTAGCTTCAGTTAACAAGAGCCATCTATAGTATGAGATTAAAGAACGTAACTCATAACTGTTAGCTGTAGCGTAGTGGGCAATGCGTTGGACTGCAACTCTTAAGATCCGTACTTTGGAACCCGCCACTACCTAATTTTTTTTTTCCTAAAAGGGTTTCAGACACTCTTATTAATTTTTTATAATTTAGATTATTATTTTGGTCCATAATGTTTGCAAAAACTTATAAAACTACAAGTCTAAAGTGGGCCGTAAAACACGTCAGTGCGATTTTTTTTAATATGATGCATCATGAGAGCACTCGAGTTCTATTTCTAAGGAAAGATGTTGTCTGAAAGTGTGCCAGTTACAGAGCTGCGACACAGGGTGGCCGACAGCAGGCCGCGTGGTGAGCAGGCTGGCAGCGAGGACAAGAGGGCTCGGTTTTTCCGTTAATTACGGCCGCCAATCAGCGGCTCAATTTCCGGCGCGGGTTTTAAGGCCCGGCCCGTAATTAAATTGGGCGCCTCCACGTGGGACAGCACCACGTGGCGCGCGCACCCCGCGCTCCATTAGCCCCACCTGCGCGTTCCGCAGGGCTCCGTGTCGGGACCACACAAGGCAGCAGAGGGCCACTGCCTCGGCGAAGGTACGGTGTGCAAGTGCTGGGGACCTACCACCGCTTTGGTCGCAGGCGCGCCGAGCCAACACCACCTAGAAGACAAGGCCTTACAACAGGCCGTGCCTACGTCACACTTAGAGGCCCCGGCCGCCACCTCACTGGCTGGCCGCTGGGGCACGCCCACCGCCACGCAGCGGCCGACCAGTCAGATGGCATATGGGGCCTCTAAGTGTGACGTAGGCACGGCCTGTTGTAAGGCCTTGTCTTCTAGGTGGTGTTGGCCGAGCTGTGCACCAGCCACGCTTTTCTCTCTTCCTGCCTTTTTACTCGTTGTCTTTTCTCGTCTTCCTAACATGTTTGCTTTAATTAGTTAGTTTTCATATTAATTACACAAACGAATGGATACGTTTATACACATTATAAAAATAGTCGTGTTTATATACTCCTGAAAAATAAAAATAAAAAAAAATAAAACAACGTATTCGTCAAACTAGCAGAGTGAAATTTTATTGACGCATTCTTGAGAATGTATACACAATACATTTTTGTGTGGTTTTAGGGCGCACAACTGCTGAGGTCATTACCGCCCGAATCAAAACTGGGATGTACCCAAGAATAAAGGCCTATATAAAAACAGGTAAAAACATAGGATAAAATACAACAAAGGGAAGAGCTAAACGACCTTTGACAAATTGGTCAAGGTGATAACATTCAGTACTCGAGCAACAGCTCGTGCGTCATCAGCTAAATTTTCTTCCAGTGTATCCCATAGATTCAGTGCAATACGATCAGGAATAAAATTTGAACAAGACAATAAAACATGGCGCACCGTCAGTGGCTGACCACAGGAACATAACGGTGCGGGGTCCTCAGTTAGCAAGTGGCAGCGCCTGAACCGGCAATGTCCGATCCGCAACCGGGCCAAGATGACCTCGTCGCGAGCGGCGTGAGGTGGTCATCCAAGCCACCGGGAGCGGTTTAATGGTCCGAAGCTTATTAGTTGTAAGCGAGGACCATACATTGTGCCACGACGATATTAGGCGACGGGAGAGAGCCCCTCGAATATCATTCGTTGGGACACAGTACGTAGCTGCCCGAGGTAGGAGAGTTGCAGCCTTGGCCGCGGCATCAACAGCCTCGTTACCAGGCACGCCTGCGTGGCCAGGCACCCACAGGAGGTGAACGCGAGGGCCGTCGGCAGCTAATAACTGGAGGGAGCGGTTGATTCGGTGCACAACAGATGGGCCGAAAAGGGGTCGCTCAGACTCTGGATGACGCTCAGGGAGTCAGAGCAGATGACATAGGGAGGAGAACGGTGTCGGCGGATAAACTGTACAGCCTGATAGAGGGCAAAAAGCTCAGCTGTGAAATTCGAGCAGTGGGCATTAAGCCTGTACTGAAAACCGTTATCCCCGACGACAAACGCACATCCGACACCCTCATCGGTCTTTGAGCCATCCGTATATATTTTCGAGCCGTTTACGAAGTTCAAAACAACCTCGAGCGGTAAACAGCATCCGAAGTTCAAAATGTTCAAATGTTTGTATAGCTTATGGGACTTTACTACGGGGTCATGTCCCTAAACTTACAAACTACTTGTGAACTAGCTAATATTAAGGACGGCACAATTATCCATGCCCGAGGGGGGATTCGAACCCCCGACCGTACTGGCGGTGCAGACCGTGACTGGAGCGCCTCAGTCCCCTCGGCCACCGCGGCCGGCAAGATGAAAGGAAAAAAGTTTATTTCATACTACGTTATAACCGCTTATGATGTAAGATTACGATATTCTGCTTGTCATTACAATTCATTACCTCTACATTACTAATTGTATTGGTGTGACATTTTGCAGACAATTTACTTTATTTTAAAAGACATTATGTAAATGTTAAAAAGTTTGTATACCTAAGAAACAAAATTGCTTATGTCATCAGCAATGGCGTATTTACAATTTTGTTTTGGGAGCGCGAGACTATGCCTTTCATTTTACAAGAGCTCAAATTGAAAGGTAATGTTATTGGTCTATAATAATTTAAAGTCCAAAATTATAAATATAAAGTGTGCAATTGTTTACATTTGTTTCAGCAGAACACTAATGACACAACGTAAGCGAGAGAAAAAAACTGATGTAGTTTTCGCAACATAAAATTAATAGTTGTGACTTAAGTAAATGGCCAACGAGACAAAATTTTACAATTGTTCCTCACTAAGAATTTAAACTACAAAAGGAATACAGCCATATCAGTTATCACAGTTTGGAATCAATCTCTTCTTCTCGATGAATTGTCATCATGGCGGGCCCATTCAGACGTGCCTCGCCAGCCGCATACCTTAGGTGCGTCTTGATTCTCGCCAAAGTCGAGAAACTGAGTTCATTTGTGACTGTCGTCACCGGTAGAGTTTCCGAAACACATTACGATGGAACTGATGGTCGCAGACAAACCTTCCATTGCCTTTTGAGGCAACTGCTCCAGTCGGCTCAGACGTTGATGAAAGAGTCTCAATTGAGCCGTCGTCGTCGTTAAATCTGCGACTAATGGGTCTCTAGTATAACATGAATGGAGTTCATAGGAACAGACCGTCTTGGGGGTGATGGCATAACAAGAATCATTAAGTGAATCTCAGAGAACGGGAAATGTTGAATTGTGTTTGGTCATTTAATACTGGATCAGGACTGTGCGCTATGTAACACTGTAATTGTACTACCACAGTAGAAACAAAGATGATATTCCCTATGTCCAATCCAACAAGGAGATCTCATGGGTATTGGATTTTTAATTTCTTTCTATTTATGCTGCGTGAAGTTCAGAACTAAAATAACAATCAATACAGAGACATTCTACGCAACTCTAAAAAATTCTGAGGAAATCAACTTTGAACATCTGTCGATGAAGCTCAGGTGACAGTGTACTGGACTCACAAGCATAGAACCGATGGTTCGAATCTCACCGTGAGGGGAAAAAAAGTATTTTCAAGACGCGCGAGGCCCCTCTCCGTCGCGGGTTCGAATCCTCCCTCGGACATGGATGTTTGTGTTTAGTATAAGTTAGTTTATGAGTAGTTTGTAAGTTTCGGGACTGATGACCCCGCAGTTAAGTTTCTTAAGCTTAATAAAAATTGGAATTATGTATTTTCTTTTTGGAATTCCGTTATATAATACATTTTAGGATCACTAATTTCACGTTTGTGTCAGTGTTTATTTATATGTATGTAGACGAGCTGAACACCTTGTCGTCATGTAAAACGGTGGTTCAGTAGGTTAAACTGATTGGAAAGGAACTAGAGCTATGGAGATGACTTTCCAAAAACAGTGTCGTAACTCTTGACAAACTGAACAATTGAAGACTACCGTCGTCAACTAACAGTGAATCCAATACTATCAAAAATCTAATTTATGTTTTATGATTGAAACCATCATTACTAACAGCCTTCTGTAAAATATAAAAAAAAACTACGAATAAACAAAAATACGTGCACTTTTAGTAAAAATTACTTCCGCAACCTAAAGTAGGCAAAAAGTCTACACATCGTGCCATGCTCCAAACTGCAAATAAGTTATAGGAGAATACAGCCATTACAGCTACCGCTTTTCTCTTCCGTTATAATGAGCACTCCGCAATAACGGCAGGCCGTCCACCTCGTTTTGTAAGAGAAAAAAACAAGTTGAGCCAGCAAATGATAGCCGCTGGCGTGACGTACGGCAGTCTGCGTTCCCCGGGGCTAGATAATGACTCGTCCCGCGAGACGGCACAGCACAGCGGGGGGGGGGGGGGGACACGTCAAAGTGAGCGTCAGTAGGGGCCGTTAGGGAAGGCGTGGGGTAACACGCCGGCAGTTAGGGCCCGTGCTTGCCGCTACCCCAACACTGAAAAAGTGAAGCCAGCGAACTGGGCATTCTGGCATTTGTTTGTGCCCAAAACATTGATAGGGGTCTAACTTTTGAATATGGCAAATAGTAATGCGACTGATGTGTATGAGCTAGGTGGGAGGGGACAAGGAAGTAAGTGAATAAGAAGGAATCATCAGAATTGTGAAAACAGTTTCTGTAAGGTTGCAGGTGAGGTGTACAGTAGCAATGTCTGTGGGTGGGTCGAGTTTCGGGGGGGGGGGGGGGGGAGCAAAACTTAATATAACATTTATTTATATCGTTTTTTTCGCTATGATTCATAATCATCACTTTTACGAGGACTAGTTTTTCCTCGCAACCAAAAATTTTTCCATTTTACGAAAAAACGATGAAACGAGATAACATTGTAATTTTCTCGTAGTGTTTTATTTTACGAATAAGAAATGTTCATTACACACTTCGACACAGCGCATCACATACACCAAATCACTGTAATAGTTAATACGATGCAATAATAAAAAAACCAATACAACTTCAACTTCAGAGCACATTAACGAACCAGGATATATGATGAACGTTGTATCATTGCCCACAGACTTCAAGATTTGTCCTGTAGGGGCGCGGCTACTAGTCAGGTGCCATGCCGCATTTTGATTGGCTGCTGCTACATTCCACAATGGCGTCCCTCTGTCGATTCAACCTGTATTCCGTATTACACAGTTTTCGAGTTTCTACAATGTACTGTCATTACTGGTAATCTCCACAACAACAACAAGCTAGAAGGTGTTGCTCTTAACCAGTTTATTTTTGTCAATAACATCACACGAACGAATACGAAATGAACAGAGTTTTGGCGACGGAAAACAAATGACACCGATTTGTTATTTAAACCTGAAAATCGGAATTCGAACCACTCCAATCGTAAAGTCGTAATTTAAAACAATTTTCGTAACAATTACGATTAAATCGTAATGGTTGTAACCTCTGCATTGGGCATAGTGTGTGTGTGTGTGTGTGTGTGTGTGTGTGTGTGTGTAGGAGATCTAGTCGTCATACTTACTTCATACGTAAGTAAATACTCCAATGTGACTGTCAATTTCAAAAATGTTCAAATGTTTGTATAGCTTATGGGACTTAACTACGGGGTCATCAGTCCCTAAACTTAAAAACTACTTATGAACTAGCTACAACTAAAGACGGCACAAATATCCATGCCCGAGGGGGGATTCGAACCCCCGACCGTAGTGGCCGTGCTGACCGTGACTGGAGCGCCTCAGTCACCTCGGCCACCGCGGCCGGCTGACTGTCAATTTAGTTGCTTCACGTAAAGAAGGCAATATTCAACGGGGTTCTAAGCGAGAAATCTTTGTTTTGGGAACAAAAGCGTGGCTCCCCTGGCTTCAACCAATGCCTGTCCTCAGCCACGCCCCTTTATCCTAACCTGCTTGCTACGGACTCTCTTTCGCGTGGGGCGGTCCCTCCGCCCCCCAGTGACGGACTGCTTCGCGTCCCGCTACGGACGGACTCGCTCGCTCGCTCCTCGTCTGGCAGATTGCCGCCAGGTAGCCGCCAGGTAGCGGCCAAATCGGCTCATTCAGCTCTCCGGATTAGCGACGCCGAATTACGGGCACCTCGGAGCCACGAAGAAAGCCGAGCTTCACCTGCATCGCTGCACACCTCTGACGCTGCTGCCTCGTTTTCTTCGGGCTATTTCATGAGCTCTCCCGTATTTTAGCAACTTTTTTTTTTAAACAGTAATAACTTACTTTTTGACCACCTGTTCCCCGCTTAAACAGAAGTAAAAGTGATGTCAGGTGTGCCTCAGGGGAGTGTCGTGGGTCCGTTGCTGTTCACGATATACAGGGTGCTACAAAAAGGTACGGTCAAACTTTCAGGAAACATTACTCACACACAAAGAAAGAAAATATGTTACGTGAACAAGTATCCGGAAACGCTTCATTTCCATGTTAGAGTTCATTTTAGTATTTCTATTTAAATGTAAATTGAAATAATTCGTGCAGTCAATTATAAAAATACCCAATTGTTTCGTTAGTATGTACCTTCGACCTCGATTCACCGCCAGTTGGCCCAATTGAAGGAAGGTAATGTTGACTTCAGTGCTTGTGTTGACATGCGACTCATTGCTCTACAGTACTAGCATCAAGCACATCAGTACGTAGCATCAACTGGTTAGTGTTCACCACGAACATTGTTTTGCAGGCAGCGCAATGTTTACAAATGCGGAGTTGGCAGATGCCCATTTGAGCTTCTGCACATTTCAGGCGACGTGTTCGTGCGCTTCTCAACAGTAGAGCGATGATTGGTAGAGGCGGTCCAATTCCATGGCATCCGTGATCTCCTGGCCTCAACCCTCTTGACTTTCATTTATGGGGGCATTTGAAAGCTGTTGTCTACCGCAACACCGGTAACAAATGTACTCTTCTTGCTCGTATTGTGGACGGCTGTGATACAATACGCCATTCTCCAGGGCTGATCAGCGCATCAGAGATTCCATGCGACGGATGGTGGGTGGATGCATGTATCCTCGCTAACGGAGGATATTTTGAACATTTCCTGTAACAAAGTGTTTGAAGTCACGCTGGAACGTTCTGTTGTTGTGTGTTTCCATTCCATGATTAATGTGATTTGAAGAGAAGTAATAAAATGAGCTCTAACATGGAAATTAAGCGTTTCCCACAGATGTCCACATAACATATTTTCTTTCTTTGTGTGTGAGGAATGTTTCCTGAAAGTTGGCCGTATCTTTTTGTAACACTCTGTATATAAATGACCTTGCTGATAACATCGAAAGTTCACTGAGGCTTTTTGCGGATAATGCTTTAGTGTTTAGAGAGGTTGTAACAACTGAGGATTTCAAATAGGTATCCGAAGCATACTGTAATAATCGATGACGACTTTAATTTACCCTCGATATGTTGGCATAATTACGTATTCAAAACCGGCGGCAAATATAAAACATCGTCCCAACTAATTCTGAATGCTTTTTCTGAAAACTACTTCTAACAGTTACTTCATGAACCCACTAGAATAGTAAGTGGTTGCGAAAATACCATTGATCTCCTAGCAACAAATAATCCTGAGATAGTAAAGAGCATCAAAACAGATACAGGTATTAGCGAACATCGAGTTTTAGTAGCGAGACTAAATGTCGAAATGCCCAAATTCACCAAACATATACGAAAAATATATCTATTCAATAAAGCAGATATAAATTCGCTTCACGCTTTCCTGAGTGATAGTCTCCAGTCCTTCAAAACTAAAAATGCGAGTGTAGATCAGTTGTGGCTTACTTTCAAAGACATATCAGTAGCAATCGAGAGATTTATACCAAATAAATTAATAAAAGAGGGGGCTGACCCCTCGCGGTACATAAAGCAGGTCAGATCACTGTTGCAGAAACAAAGAAAAACGCATGCAAAATTTTAAGAGACACAGAATCCACAAGACTGGCAATCTTTTACCGAAACTCGAAACCTAGCGCGGACTTCAATGCGAGAAGCCTATGGTAGTTACCACAACGAAATCATGTCTCGTAATCTTGCAGAAAATCCAAAGAAATTCTGGTCATATGTCAAGTACACTGGCGGTAAAACACAAACAATACCTTCACTACGCGATAGCAATGGTAATACTACCGATGACAGTACTGCTAAGGCAGAATTACTAAACACAGCTTTCCGAAATTCTTTCACCAAAGAAAACGAAGTGAACACTCCAGTATTCAATCCAAGAACAGCTACATGCAAATCTTAGATGTTCCTGGAGTAGTAAAACAACTGAAGTCACTAAACAAATCTTCCGGGTCAGATTTTATACCAACTAGATTCCTCTCAGAGTATGCTGATGCAATAGCTCCATACTTAGCAATAATTTACACCCGATCACTCAGCGAAAGATCCGTACCCAAAGAGTGGAAAGTTGCCCAAGTTACTCCAATATTCAAGAAAGGCCTGTAATGCTGGGGATCACTCCTATTGCCTATCTCATTGACGTCGATTTGCAGTAGGATTTTGGAACATATACTTTGTTCGAATATTATGAACTACCTCGAAGAGAGCGACCTATTAACCAGTAGTCAACACGGATTCAGAAAGTATCACTCTTGCGAAACACAGCTTGCCCTTTATTCACATGAAGTGTTAAGTGCCATCGACAAGGGATCTCAAATCGATTCCATACTTCTGGATTCCAGGAAGGCTTTTGACACTGTACCCCACAAGCGGCTTCTTATGAAATTGCGTGCTTATGGAATATCTCCCCAATTGTGCGATTGGATTCACGATTTCCTATCAGAAAGGACACAGTTCGTTGTAATTGACGGTAAGTCATCGAGTAAAACTGAAGTGATATCTGGCGTTCCACAGGGAAGCGTTATAGGTCCCCTACTTTTCTTCGTGTTTATAAACGATTTAGGAGACAATCTGAATAGCTCCCTTAGATTGTTGGCGGACGATGCTGTCGTTTATCGGTTAGTGAAGTCAACAGAGGATCAAAAGCAACTGCAAAGCGATTTAGACAAAATTTCTGCATGGTGCGAAAATTGGCAATTGACACTAAATAAAGAAAAGTGTGAAGTAATACACATGACCACTAAAAGAAATCCGCTGAACTTCAATTACGCAATAAATCAGTCAAACCTTAAGGTCGTAGATTCTATCAAATACCTAGGAGTTACAATTACGAACAACTTTGACTGGAGAGAACACATAGAAAATATTGTGGGGAAGGAGAACCAAAGGTTACGTTTCATTGGCAGAACGCTTCGAAGATGCACCAGCTCCACCAAAGAGACTGGCGACATCACACTTGTGCGTCCTCTCCTGGAGTACTGTTGCTCCTTGTGGGACCCTCACCAGGTGGGACTGACGGAAGACATTGAGAAGGTTCAAAGAAGGGCAGCTCGTTTTGTTTTATCACGTTACGGGGGGGGGGGGGGGAAGCGTCACGGAAATGTTGCACGAATTGGGTTGGAAATCGTTAAAAGAAAGACGTTATTCACTGCGGCGTGATCTGTTTGCGAAGTTCCAATCACCGACTTTTAGTTCTGGATGTGAAAATATTTTGCTAGCACCCACCTACTTAGTGAGACATGACCATCCCAATAAAATAAGAGAAATCAAAACGGATCGATTTAGGTGTTATTTCTTCCCGCGCGGTATTAGAGAATGGAACGGTAGAGAAAAGTTATGAAAGTGGTTAATGAACCCTCTGCCAGGCACCTGAATGTGATTTGCAGAGTATCTATGTAGATGTAGATATTTCAGTGCAGGAGGATCTGCACTGAATTGACGCATGGTGCAGGGAATGGCGATTCAGTCTCAATGTAGACGAGTGGAATGTGCTAAGAATACACAGAAAGAAAAATCCTTTATCATTTAGCTACTCTATAGTAGGTCAGCAACTGGAAGCAGTTATTTCCATAAATTATCTGCGAGTAGGCATTAGGAGTGATTTAAAATGGAACGAGACCATATAAAATCAATCGTCGGTAAAGCAGATGCCAGACTCAGATTCATTGGAAGAATCCTAAGGAAAAGCAGTCCGAAAACGAAGGAAGTGGGTTGCAGTACACTTGTTCTCCCACAGCTACAATACTGCTCACCGGTGTGGGATCCGTACCAGGTGGGGTTGATAGAGGAAGTAGAAAAGATCCAACGGAGAGCAGCGCGCTTCGTTACAGGATCATTTGGTAATCGTGAGAGCGTTGCGGAGATGATCGCTGAACTCCAGTGGAAGACTCTTCAGGAGAGACGCTCTGTCGTTCGGTACGGGCTTTTGTCGAAGTTCCGAGAACATACCTTTACCGAGGAGTCAAGCAGTATATTGCTCCCTCCTACGTATATCTCGCGAAGAGATCGTGAAGATAAAATCAGAGAGATTAGAGCTCACACAGAGGCATACGAACAATCTTTCTTTCTGCGAACAATACGTGACTGGAATAGGAGGGAGAACCGATAGTGGTACGCAGGGTACCCTCCGCCACACACCATCGGGTGGCTTGCGGAGTATGAATATAGATGTAGATGTAATTCAAAATTACAGCGACGATCGTCGAGGGGGTGTAGTGAGGACTTATTTTATTGCATCCATCAAACGGTCTGGACAAGATATATCTAACATATTAGAAGCAACAGCTATAAATTTTTATAAGTAACTAGTGGACCGCTCCGTATTTGCACGGGCATCATTTATTCAGGTAACATCGAACACACGATTTTTTCAAACTGATTCCCGTAATATTAAGGGCCTAGGAGTGCCTCAGCCCTGAAGAAAGCTTCATTGCCTGACACCGGTATATTATATTACTAACATACAGGGTGGTCCATTGATAGTGACCGCGCTTTAAACGAAGAAACCACAAAGAACAAAACTTTTCTAGCTTGAAGGAGGAAAACAGATGGCGCTATGGTTGGGCC
The DNA here is from genome assembly GCA_026315105.1 of Locusta migratoria. NCBI lineage: Eukaryota > Metazoa > Arthropoda > Insecta > Orthoptera > Acrididae > Locusta > Locusta migratoria. Next base: position 250,352,265 of record CM048744.1, on the reverse strand, counting down.
GCTAGATGGCGCTGCCATAGGTCAAGCGGATATCAACTGCATTTTTGTTAAATAGGTACCCCCATTTTTATTACATATTCCTCTAGTACGTAAATAAATATGAATGTTTTAATTGGATCACTTTTTTCGCTTTGTTGTAGATGGCGCTGTAATATTCACAAACATATTGCTCACGTGCACATAATTTCGTACATACCGTGAATATGACGAGATATCTTATTTACCACGAATTTAATTAACTAACACTTGGCAATTTTCTTTAATTCTTTGAATAGGTTTCGGCCTGTTGTACTCGAATTTATATCACAAATGAGGCGTATTACACGCTTTTGCACCCTTAAAACGACGGAGCTACTCCAAAACATGGCAGCGAATGCCGCAGCACTAAATGTACGCGGAGCATACAGTTGTTTCAATTTACGTCTGCACTTCCACCGAATCCATCAAAATGCGATAGGGTAAGATCGGCCGAATCGGGTCGGGAGACGAATCGGGTCAATTTTAGGAATTCCCGCCTAATCGCCATGTACGAAGTAGTATGGGAAGTGCTGCCACACAGCGATGACTGTTGAAACTCTATGTACGAGTTGTAAAGTGATAGACATTGTCAGGCGTGTTCGTTGTTGTGTAAAAATTTGTGGAAGATTGCGCTTTTTGCGGTAAGTTCTTAAAATTTTCTCCTTTGTAAAACAGCGTTGGATTCAAATTCATATATCTCTGCTAATTCGCTTAGTAATTTGTTAAGTATTTGTTTAGAAGTAAATTTATATAATGGAGTTCAGGATATGGTGTTAACTGGGTCGTAGTTATGCTTGTGCAGGACTGCCAACGTAGGGGAAAAAATAGTTTGCATTTCCGCCGAATCGGGTCAATACAATCCGGGTGAAAAGGGTCAATGCTTTTATTTCGATTCATTGCAGTTACTATATTGTTTCGTTTTTTATTAATTCGTTTTCGGTTCTTTATTACAGACGGGGAAATTTAAAAGAAAAACCGTTAGTTTGTGGAGCGAGGATGACATGCAAAATGCAATTAAAGCTTACTGGAAGCGGGAGGGCAGAAGTCTGCGCCATGCAGCAGAAATGTTTCGTGTACCGCATTCCTGTCTACAATGGCGACTGTAAAATGGAAAGGATTATCCAGCAAAGGTAATAGGTGGTCAGAAAACAGAAAGCACTACTTCTAACTTCCCCAGAAAATATAAATGCAAAAAAAAAAGAAGAAAAAAAAAACCAGAAAAATATCATCCTAGCCCCAGAATAGACCTACAGCATGAAACATCAGTGTCGCGTTCATCAGAATCCTCCGAGGAAACAGATGACTATGATACATCTTGTGAACTCTGCAACATTAAATACAGCGATCCAATATCGGCAAAACTCGGTGACTGGATTCAGTGTCAAGGAAATGGCAGGGAATGGTACCATGAGAATTGTGTTGGTGCAGTAGGGAAGAAGAGGTTTATTTGTGGAAATGTGTTGATATTTTAATGTGATGCATACATTTTCGTACTGACCCTATTGGCCGAATTGATGACCCGATTCCCCTTACTTGAAGAAGGCGAAGAGGACCCTGCAGCTTAGCTTTCAGATTTAGTTTGTGAAACTATGAACAATAGTTACGATGTGTAGGAGGCGAGGTACTGGCGGAAGTAAAGTTGTGAGGCGGCATCGTGAGTCGCGTCGGGATAGCACAGTCGGTAGTGCGCTTGCCCGAGAAAGGCAAAGGTCCCAGGTTCGAGTCCCGGTTCCGGCACACAATTTTAATCTGTCAGGAAGTTTCAATGTGTTATATATTTGAATTTATAAACAAAAGAACATACTTTTTATGGATATACAATGCAAATTTGTTCGAGTGTTAATTTGTCTTTTATTTCGATTTTAACAAATTTTGACCCGATTCGGCCGACCTTACCGTATAGTCGTGCAGCTGTAATGTACTGCAACAAAGTGTCGCTTAAAATCGTTCTCAGAGGTAGGCCACTTTGGTCGCCCTAGGCAGGCACTGCGCCTGTGATGGACTCCCTCGGGCAGACGGTCGATTCCAATACGGCCCGGACCCTCCCTCCACAGTGTCCAGTTACTCCCCGAAGGACAATGAGGTGGCCCGTTCAGAATGGCGATTCCTCCCTCGGGTATTCCCTCAATAGGTGTGACGGCGAATCGATACGTACCACAGTCGGCAGCAGTGGCGGCTACTCCTTGAGGACTCTGGGGCGGCGCCCTCCCAAAAATATCCAACACGGAATACGTACCAAACGTTAATCACAAATCTAATTGAATAATTTTCGTGTAGCAGCAGCCCGTGTAAGTGAATGACCAATGTTTTTAGTCTAGGTAGTCTGCCAGCCAGGCTCACCGAATGTTTTCAGAATGGACTGACTGTCTGACTCTACGCGATCCGTCCGCGCCTTGTAAAGGCTGGCAACGGGCGCCGGAGTGAGTGGGGGGTACTGAGGGTTGGGCGGGGGTAGTGTGCTGAACCGGGCCGCTTAGGACGGCGTCCGCGCCAAGGGCGCCAAATACAAAGGCGCACCGGCACCGGTCAGGCAGTTTCTAACAGGTGCCCTGCGTGTGAAGGTGCGTGTTATTCCCTAACTGTTTTTCTAGTTCCCTATTTAGAATGAATAATATAAATAGCGTTAACTACATTTTAACATTTGGTAGTGAAAAATTGACTTTTGAAGGAAAGTTGGAATTAAAAAGTTTAGGAGCACGCGAGACCTAATTTGAACAGTGTACAGACACAAAATGCGTGCAAAAGCAAAAGTAGTTTCACTAGGAAATTTAATCCTGCTTTATATAAACACACCAATATATAAGCATACCAATGGTATTACTACATTTGTTGGTGACAGTCTTCTAATTTTAGTAACATATGTTTGTCGCTGACGAAGCATTTGTGTTCTCTGAACACTTACTTATATAGTTATACACACAACGAATTTACTTCTTACTTTATATTATTTTAAGGTACAGTTTTGGGTCTGTTGTGAAATCTAATATAATGGAGTTAAAAGGTTTTCATTGCCTGCAGAAAATATTAAAAACGACATATTTGTGCGTAAATTTGTTCGTATTTTGGTATAGGAGGAAAAAGTGTTAGATGAAGGGTTAAATTAAGTAACTAGCTAATAAAATTAATGCTATATTCTGCCAAGAAATGTTCTGAAGGGACAAAATGTCGTGTACAATTGAAGACACATGCCGCCCCTCCTAATAAACAGCCCACCAGCCGCCACTGGTCGGCAGGCCGCCTTATGACGAGGTGCAAAGAAGGTGTAGCCCTGTGGGTTCCTCCTTCGCCGCGCCCTTGCGAATGCCGGTGAGAGGCTGGTTTTACAATGCACGTTTTCACAGGTGCTACTCGCGTTTTTTGAGGTAATTTGTTTGATGGACAATGCGCCATGGCTTAAGCTTCTTCCTCTGCGTAACGTTTCGTCTTCCATTACTAGATACATCGTTGTTGTTGTTGTGGTCTTCAGTCCAGAGACTGGTTTGATGCAGCTCTCCACCCTACTCTATCCTGAGCAAGCCTTTTCATCTCCTCATAAGAACGGCAACCCACATCCACTTGAATCTGCTTACTATACGCGTCTCTTGGTCTCCCTCTGCGATTTTTACCCCACACACTTCCCTCCAACGCTAAATTCACAATTCCTTGATGTCTAAGAATGTGTCCTACCAATCTATCCCTTCTTTTAGTCAAGGTATGCCAGAAATTTCTTTTCTCCCCAATTCGGTTCAGTACCTCCTCATTAGTTACGCGATCCACCCACCTAATCTTCAGCATTCTTCTGTAGCACCACATTTCAAAAGCCTCTATCCTCTTCCTGTCCGCACTGTTTATCGTCCATGTTTCACTCCCATACAAGGCAACACTCCATACAAATGCCTTCAGAAAGGACTTTCTTAGGCTTAAATCAATATTCGATGTTAACAAATTTCTCTTTTTCAAAAACGCCTTTCTACCCATTGCCATTCTGCATTTTATATCATCTGTACTGCGACCATCATTTGTTATTTTACTGCCCAAGTAACAAAACTCATCTACCTCCTTTATTGTTTCGTTACCTAATCTAATTCCTTCAGCATTACCTGATTTTCTTACACTGCACTCCATTACCCTAGTTTTACTCTTGTTAATGTTCATCTTATATGCACCTTTCAGCACACTGTCCATTCCGTTCAATTGCTCTTCCAGGTCCTTTGCTGTATCTGACAGAATTTCTATGTCGTCAGCAAAACGCAATGTTTTTAATTCTTCACCCTGAACTTTAATTCCTTCTCCAAATTTCTCCTTGCTTTCCTTTATAGCTTGCTCAATGTACATCACAGGCTACAATAATTCATAAATCTACATCTGCAGGGGATACTCTGCAAATCACATTTTAGTGTCTGGCAGAGGGTTCATCGAACCATATTTATACTATTTACCTCCCATTCCATTATCGAATAGCGCGCGGGAAGAATGAACACCTGAATCTCTCCGTTAGAAGTCCGATTTCCCAGGTTTTATTCTGATGATAGTTTCTACCTATGTGGGTGGGTGTAAACAGTATATCTATGGATACGGGCAAGAAAATTGGCGATTCGAGATTCCTAAGTAGCCCACGCCGCAACGATAAGCGCCGTTGTTTTAATGATTCCCATCCCGGATCCTGTATCATTTCCGTGACGCTCTCATCCCTGTATCTTGACAGTACAAAACGAGCTGCCGTTCTTTGGACTCTTTCGTTCTCCTCCGTCAAACCCAACTGATAAGGATCGCACACTGGGCAGCAATACACGGAAAAAAACACGGACAAGCGTAGTGTATTCGGTTTCTTCAGTAGTTCTGTTGCATCTTTTAAGGGATCTGCCAATAAAACGCAGTCTCTGATTCGCCTTTCTCACGATATTATTGATATTAATTACGTGTTCTTTCCAGTTTAAGTCTGAAGGAACAGTAATTCCTAGTTATTTCGTGGAGTTTACGGGCTTCACTTTTGATTGATTTATCTTGTAAACAAAGTTTGACGGATTTCTTTTCGTACTCTGTGGACAACTTCACACTTCTCATTATTTAGAGTCAATTGCCAATTTTTACACCATTTAGATTGTTCTGCAGTTGGTTTTGATCGTCAGATGATTTTACTTTGCGGTAAATGACGGCGTCATCTGCAAAGAACCTAAGAGAGCAGCTTAGATTTTCTCCAAAATCGTGTATGTAAATAAGGAACAGCACAGGACCAATAACAGTACACTGTGGAACGTCCGACATCACCTTTGCTTTATACGATGCCTTATCATTGATTACTACAAACTGTGTCCTCTATGACAGGAAATCCCCTATCCAGTGACAAATGTGGCTTTAAAAGATAGACAGGTTTTATCTCTGACCGATTGCAATCGATAGAGATGTTTTTATCTCTGACAAGGACTATCTCTGCTGATAACGTGACAGCTTGGCCACGCCCACTCTCCACAGTGTAATATTTCGCTCTCCGAGATCCGACTCGGCAAAACTCAACGGAAGTTACAAGACCTCTGAAGATGTCCGACGCAGCTATGGACGAAACGTTAGGAAACACTGAAAAGTTTTATGGAACACGGTCTTATAACTCGGAAATTCTACTAGCAACTATGACATCCGGTCGTGAAAGCCTTCATTGCATGATGAGAATAGATCTGTTTCCACGAATGTGAAATTTATCAATCCAAACCGTTCTTTATTTTCCGAATGACTTTTCGTGTCAGAACAAGCCATTACGGTATTTTCACTGTGCCGCGAGGTTCCAAACCTGCAGCAGCCTGGGAATAATACAAAAGGGATCGGGGAGCGTACGAGTGGATTTGGTGAACTGGGGCCAGCTGTCAGGATATTTTGTCGAGACAAAGCCTCCCCGGAGATTGGCGGCAAGCAGTGGCTCGGCGAGACGGGGAGGGGCAGTAGACACGCGAGCCGGCCGTACGGGATTGCGGGGCTGGGGCGGGGCGGTGGGATCCGTCACGCACGGCCAGCCAGTAAAGGCAGCAGCCGGGCCACGTAACGTCGCCCTGGGACCTCACACTGGCCGGCCGCGGTGGCCGAGGGGACTAAGGCGCTCCAGTCACGGTCCGCACGGCCACTACGGTCGGGGGTTCGAATCCCCCCTCGGGCATGGATATTTGTGCCGTCCTAGTTCGTAAGTAGTTCATAAGTAGTTTGTAAGTTTAGGGACTGATAACCCCGTAGTTAAGTCCCATAGACTTTACAAACATTTGAACATTTGAACCTCACACTGCCTGCGTCTGTAGCGCACAGCTGCCGCGGTACCCAACATCGGGCACGGCGAGCGACTAACGCACACGCAAGCTGAAACGTGTCCATAAAAAATATTTTTGTAAGAAAAGACTAATATTGTGCCTCCTGTTTTGTGTCGAGTAACTTGCTTGCAAGAAAATGTATAATATCGCTTCTACTGTGTGTATCGATATGTGTACTTAACTCGGTGAAGTTTCATCTTTGGCGAAGATGATGTATCGCATAGCATTGTAGCTCGCGCAGAGAGAGAGAGAGAGAGAGAGAGAGAGAGAGAGTGGGACTTGTGGTTTAGCTCGCTTAGAGAGCGGTTGAGTTGTGTGTATGGATTCGATGTAGAGCAGAGGCTGCTCTGCCAGCAAGTTGATTTGATTGTATTTGGAATATTTATATTGTATTTTTTATTACTATCACCGCTGGAATGATGGTAATTGCATTTGATGTCATTAGGAAAAAGTTCTATCATTCAGGTAATGTAATGCTGATTATTAATAAGTAACAAAGTTGACCTTTCTTCCCTGTTTCATTTACGTAGTTAGAAGATTAACCTACTTCTTTCATTTGATAATTAGTTATTAGTGGATTTAAAGTGCAGCATTGATTTTGATAATACTGTTGAACAGATTTCGTTATTTGTGTCATAGCAAATGATTGTCATGCAACACTACAGTTAATTGATTATGATACTAAATTTTGATAACCAGGTACTGATCTGCATAAAATTCTCGCAGTCAGTGAAACATCAAGAAAGTGGTTTGTGTTTTTTTAATATCTTTCTCGCAGTCAAGTTTTTTGAGTATAGTCAGTGTCTGTGACTTGCCACAGTTGTTTTGTTAAAAGATCCGTTGCGCACATAATCAGTTTAATGCACTGTTTCTTATTTAATACTATATACATCAATATCAGGGCCATAATTAAACCAAATTGCTGTGTTAATGAACAATCTGCTGTCTGATTTAACGACAGGTTCAACATCCACAACACACACACACAGCTTTTAAAGCTAAGGCGCGTCTGCTACCACTAGAGCACGTCCATATAGACGGGCATGAGCTACACCATTTTAAAACTGACGAAAGATGACAAAATTGACCGCGGATTAGCCAATGGCGTTTCAGCCGGGTGGGGGGGGGGGGCGAGGCAGATGGACAATCTTCCCCCCCTCCCCCCCGAACTTTGGAGGGGCAAGACACGGTTTCTGTCCCCCCCCCCCCCTCGCAAAATGTTCAAATGTTTGTTAAGCTTAAGGGACTTAACTACGGGGTCATCAGTCCCTAAACTTACAAACTACTTATGAACTACTTACGAACTAGGACGGCACAAATATCCATGCCCGAGGGGGGATTCGAACCCCCGACCCCCCCTCGCACCCAGTATTTTTGATGCCAGCTATTTTTGACTTTCACTGAAGCATCTTTTAACAACTACATCGTTAGTCAAAACATCCACGGGTGTACTGCCGGTATGAAGGCACTAGGATTCTGGTACAGACGTCGAGATACTGGGACTGCGTCGTTAGAGAAGCCATTGAAATTCGCACAAGTGACGACCTCATAAACCGTGACTGTGGCTATAATCTTAGCAAAACTCCAGCGATTTGGTTAATCAAGAGTAAATCTAGCAAACGTAAAGCAGTGACGACCACGACGGACAGAGCCCTCACATCGACGTCATCTCAGACGCCTTCGCAATCGGTTCCACTGCGCGACCGCGGCACGGGGCGCGGACCACGGAGGGGTCGCTCCGCGGGCCGAGGGTATTTAAATCGCCCGTCACCGGGCTAGAACCCAGAGCACCCAGTAGCAATGCAAGAGGCCGAGGGGACGCACATGGAGGTGGACACATCTCCTCCTGGACACGAAGAGTCCGAAGAAGAGGAGGACGTTTGGATCTGGAGCACGACGAACACGGAAACTGTGGTCATGGAGGACGAGTTTCCGAAAACGGACGAGTGCTTGCCCATGCCGGACAAGCACAGTGTCAAGAAGGTTCTTGACAAGCTCGTCTCGTCCATCCGAGACAGGACATACCTTCACCTAGATAATCCCTATCCTTTCCTTCCGTCCCATCTTAAACCCAGTCTCCCTCACAAACCTGTCCGTCTCTCTCAGCATTTGAGAGAGCACCTATCCCCGATTCTGTCCAACAAGGAGTTCAGACTCCTTAATTCCCACCTCATGTTTTCCCCTAATCAGTGGGAAGTCATCTGCCGCGAGGTAGATGAGTACACAAGATGGGAGAGAAGAGACCCGCGCCCTAGTGGAGCACGCGGGAAAGCACACCGCTGTTGCTAGTACCTAGGATTGTATTTCTTCTGTTGCAGCACCAACAAGTTTAAGACCATTCTAGAAGCCAGGAAATATTAACACCATGAAGAAATGAAAAAAAGAGGAACAGCAACCATTTGTTTAAACTCTATATACATCGGGCCAAGGTCGAAGCCCGTTTATAAAAGCGTCAGCGTCAGCGGCTATAACCCAGTTCACTTCGAGCCGCCGTAGCGTGCGGATCTCCGTGCCGGCGCGTTTCCAAGAGCTCAGTCCGCCAGTTCACCTGATGGCGACATGTATGATCGCCGAAATATTGTGCCCGTTGGACACTATAGACCGGCAGTACACCCGTGGATATTTTGATTATCAAATACGCAGGTAGAAACTCAAGAATCAACTACTGCGTTCTTTCCTTTCGTCCCATTTTTCAGTCTGTACCGATGGCGCGCTCAGTGTCGCTGTTACATCTAGATCAGAAGCAACTGCAACTTGACGAGTCATCTCGGGCTAAATGAAAATTCTATTACCTCGGCCCACTCCCCCACCGCCCCCAGATCGAAGACCTGGTATAGCAAAGACGGTCAGTAACTACGTTTTCTTGCCTCTCCCCTCCTCTAAAGAAATAGTTGGTACGCCACCGGTATAGGCCCATTTTTGATTACGGCACAAGTGAAAGGAAGGAACCTTCGAGTCATTAGAAACGGAGCTTAAGGTCGGAATGTTTGGGTAAGAATATGGAAGGAAATCGTCCGTGCCCTTTCGAAGTAAACATCCCGGCATTTGCCTGGAGCGATTTAGGGAAATCACGGAGAACCTAAATCTGGAACGCCGGAGGTGGATTTGAACCACCATCCTTCCGAATGCGAGTCCACATCGCTCGGTGTACGGTAGAAACCATGAAAATGGGCCTCTGCGATCGCCTTTTGACGGCCTGAGATTTGAATGAAAACAACGCCTTAACCATTCATCTGACATGAAAATTGAACGAACGAAATTGTAGAGCAGAAAATTATCTACAACTTTGCTTTCGTATGGTTTTTTCTCTTTTCTTTTTCATGTCTCGCATCGTTTCACATGTACAGTGGCGGTCAAAATAATAGAGCCACCTTGCAAAGGATTGCACATTTATTACTAAACATGTTTGTACTACGCTTGAAACCAAATTTTACGTTGTACAGGAACCATTACAACAGAGTCACACTGTACCAAAGTCAGTTATACAGATAACGCAACAAAATATTCACAAGAATACCAGACCACAGTGTGTAAAAAATATAGAGCCAATTGACACAAATATCTTGTAGTTGGTCTCAGTATTATGAAATTTACAGGATCAGTCTTTTTTTTTTGCATAGTAGTGCATTAGTACTTCGTGGAGTATCCCTTATTCTTGAGGATTGCCCTGTACCTCTTGCCCATAGAGTCTACCACACGCCTGCATTCGGCGCTACTGATCGCATACATAGCTCTCTGGATTTCTAAGTTTGTCTAAAGATGGCTTTTGAGCGGTCAGTTCTCTTGCCTACGATCCGCCGCAAGTTCTCAATGGGTGATGCGTCAGGGAATAGAGATGGCCGCTGTAACACTTCGATATTGTGATCTTGACAAAATTGCCTTATGATCCTTGCTGTATACTTTGGATCGTTATCTTTCGGAAATTTTCATTTCAACGGCATTTCCTCTTCAGCATAAGGCAGCATCACATATACTTAAGATGTCTTTATACATTTCTGTGTACATTATGCTGTTGATAAGATGTACTGGACCAACGCCGTACCGTGAAAAACATCCCCATACCCTAACACTTCCGCCACCGTATTTCACAGTCTTTAAAGAATAATTGGGATTAAATTCCTGGTTTGGTGGTCGGCGCACATAGACTTTTGCGTCTGAGGCAAACCTATTATACTTTCATTCATCTGACCAAACGATTTTCCTCCACCAAATATTAGGTTTTTGTTCATTTCTGCGAGCAAAAACAAGTTTTTCCGAAAATTAGCTTTTGAAATATGTGGCTTCTGTCTCGCATGCGCCCATTCAATTTTTCAGATATAAGTTTGTCGCTAAACAAAATGCCTTTCAGAAGTGGTGCTGACAAAATTGGTCTTTTTTACTTGCTTAGTGAAAGGCATTTTCTAAATGAAAGATGACAAATGATGAAAGGTACATGAAATTTCAAAAAAAAAAGAGCACATGAATACCATATCACTCTATAAGAAAGTGCCTTATAAACTGAATACTTTCCGAGCTATAAGTATCATAAAGCTTCTCTTCTTGAAATTACGTTACTTTCGCCCCTAAAAAAAAACAACCGGAAGCGTTTGCGAATCACAGCTACCAGTTTGTCAAAAATATTAATGGCTAGTTTCTATGACAGAAAAAATTAAACCCTACAAAAAATTAAACGTTTCCTGCTGCCCAAGAAATGGAATGGCTCCCATGCGCATGAACTTCTGCTCTAGAAGCAGCATTTTAGTTGAAGCGGTAATAGTGTGAGCTACTCTAAGCTTTTGCAACCTGCGACCATGTAATGAAAAAACGATCAATTTAGGTGATGGAACAGCAATAAAGTCAAAATCAAATACAATGCCCGACAAAAAGGAAACTGCCGTATCCCGAAGATATGGATGGTTGTCGATACTTCGTACACTTACACATTACTGAAACAGAAATGTAATCAATTACAGTTGCAATCCTCGATATGGTGTCTGTTCTGACGGACATATCCGAAAGAATAGACACCACAGGTTGACTTAAAAGGCCGTAAATTTATGAATTAGAAATACTGAAACATTTCGACCGTTTCAGGGCACTGAAATAAAATCAACAGAGAAGTTGAAATTTTGTACTGGACTGGGATTCGGGATTCGAAGCCGGATTTCCAGCTAAGGGCCAGCGGTCGCCTTAAACAATTAAGCTATCCTTCCCTTCCTGCCCAAATTCGTAACTAATAGGCCGAGTAGACTGCGGCGCGCCAGTCACGGTTTGCACGGCCAATACGGTCTGGGGTTCGAATCCCCCCTCGGGCATGGATATTTGTGCCATCCTTAGTGTTAGCTAGTTCATAAGTATGAAACTTCCTGGCAGATTAAAATTGTGTGCCGGAACCGGGACTCGAACCTGGGACCTTTGCCTTTCGCGGGCAAGCGCACTACCGACTGTGCTATCCCGACACGACTCACGATGCCGCCTCACAACTTTATTTCCGCCAGTACCTCGCCTCCTACTTTCCAAACTTCACAGAAGTTCTCCTGCGAACCATGCAAGACTAGCATTCCTGGAAGACAGGATATGGTGGAGACTTGGCTTAGACACAGCCTAAGAGATGTTTCCAGAATGAACTTTCACTCTGCAGCGGAGTGTGGGCTGATATGAAACTTCGTGGCAGATTAAAATTGTGTGCCGGAACTGGGACTCGAATGCGACCTTTGCCTTTAGCGGGCAAGCGCACTACCGACTGTGCTATCCCGACACGACTCACGATGCCGCCTCACAACTTCCAGGAGTGCTAGTCTTGCATGGTTCGCAGGAGAGCTTCTGTGAAGTTTGGAAAGTAGGAGGCGAGGTACTGGCGGAAGTAAAGTTGTGAAGCGGCATCGTGAGTCGTGTCGGGATAGCACAGTCGGTAGTGTGCTTGCCCGCGAAAGGCAAAGGTCCCAGGTTCGAGTCCCGGTTCCGGCACACAATTTTAATCTGCCAGGAAGTTTCATATCAGCGCACACTTCGCTGCAGAGTGAAAGTTTCATTTTTTTTTTTCTTTTTTCTTTTTTTAAAGATTATGGGACTTAACTGCGGGGTCATCAGTCCCTAAACTTACAAACTACTTATGAAGTACTTACGAACTAGGACGGCACAAATATCCATGCCCGAGGGGGGGATTCGAACCCCCGACCGTAGTGGCCGTACAGACCGTGACTGGCGCGTCTCAGTCCCCTCGGCCACCGCGGCCGGCGAAAGTTTCATTCCAGTTCATAAGTAGTTTGTAAGTTTAGAGACTGATGACCCCGTAGTTAAGTCCCATAACCTTTACAAACATTCGAACATTTTCATTTCGTAACTAATAGCACAGTAGCATTTCTCCGTGACTTGTAGAACAGCTACCAGAGTATTTTCGTGTCCCGCGTTGTTGCCTGGTTTCGGTGGGTGAATAGCGGGCGTGAAAGGCTACAAATGTTGACTGTTACGGTGAAGTACGCGGGGCACCGAAACTCTGGCGACATGGCGTTGTCAGCGTTTGAAAGGGGCCTCATTGGCGTCTCCAATCAGCCGGCTACCCCAATCGTGCAGTATCCACGTTTGCGGGTGCCGTAACTAAGGCCTTCGCCTGTGCGGACGGCTACCCGCAACATACACGCGTTCGACCAGTTGCCTGCTCTGCAGCTTCACAGGGGACACTCCTTTGGCAGACCGAGACGTGACCATTGGCGCGGCGTGTCAGTCACAACACACGGCGGTCTGTACCGTCGTTCAACACCGACTGGCATCAGAGATATCCGCGACGACAGCTTCGCCTCTAGGACAGCTGCAGTGGACAGCGCCACAACAGAGAGCTGTAATTCGTCCGCCAATCACGTCCTCTCCAGACGTCGTGCAGGTGCTGCTAGACGTTTTAACGTCTTGGACGGGGCGTAATATGGCCTCCTCATACTAATAAATATATACAACTACGGTTGGCATCTGTATCTAGAACCTCGTTAGGACGGTCTGAGGCGTTGGTGTAGAAATGAATACTCGTAACATGAACTTGTAATCGTTGCTCGTAATGATGTTTAGAAAGAATCGTCTTATCTGAACGATATTAAAATGGAAACTGCCCCACACTTTGGCACAGTTCTCGTCATGTATTACAATAGAAGTCTGGTATTTACTCGAATAGTGAAGGCAGATCTAGAAGGCACTTGCGATTGTCGATATAGGATACGCACTAAGCAACGCTTTTTTTTTTTTTTTTTTTTTTTTAGAAGACTCTCTGAACATAAACGTGCTGAAATAAATGGAAGTGAGGCTGCATTTACAGGTTGCTCTATCAGTACTTACGCCAAGTTAGTTACATAATCTGCAAACTGAGTGTTGTCGGGATGTCGCGGCAGCAACCTCCACAACGGTAACGGTATATATCTCTGAACGTATGGCAATCCTGTATGAAAATTAGAAACTCTGTGCAATAATTCCTTATGTGGCAAATCAAGATGGTGTCAGAACGCATGGTTCCGCTGAAATGCTACAGTTACCACAGTTACATTCATATTAATTCGAAGTTTTTTTTTTTATCATATCGTTTTCGCAATGTAACTGTCATTTCGTAATATAGTCACAGTCTAACATACCTGTCACGACAGTCCAGCGAATGTTTGTTACCCGCTGCGATCGTAGCGCGCCAAGCGGGCAGCAGGGGACCCTACCGAGTTGGCGGTATCTCGTGAATTGTGTCTCGTTACTTGCAGCTTATATTCGTTTTTGTGATTGTTTTTTGAACCGGGAACGCTTGCAGCGCAATTAATTGCAGCAACAACCAGAAAAAGACACCACATTTGTCATTTTTCTGATTTCCTAAGGACCCTGAAAGGTTTGTAACATAATCCTATTTCTGAAATGTTTTCGTTACGAATCGGACAATTACATAAATGAAGTATCATTATGATTCTTTGATATTTTCAAGAGTAGAAAATAGCTCATTAAATTGCAGAAGAAAAGATCTGCTGAAGAAAGATACCGTTTACCTGTACAATAAAGTGGAAATTTGTTCGTTGCACTTCGAACAACACCAGCCCATGAACGCAGAAAGTTCGAAAGTCGTATGGAATGCTGTACCAACATTATTCGAAACACCGAACAAGCCGCCACGATTGTCCCTGAGAAGGAAATTGCCACAGAGAGTTGAAGACCAAACGTCAAAAGCTACTACAAAATTTTATAACTTTATAATGTACGGCAAAATTGAAAATAAGGTGAAAACCACCAGCAACATTGTGAGGGAGGAGACAGGCAAATATCCAAAGGGTGCAGAGGATATTAACAGCAAAATCAAAACTGGGCGTCAGTGGTCGTCCTCGCCCGACATTTTTGTAAATAAATCCAGTTAATTCGTGTTTGCTGTGCACCTAAACGTAACGAGAAAAGCCCGGTAAACTATCAACTAATGGTAAAATGAAGTCTTCAACCTACTTCTACTGTTATTTGCCAGTAGGCTACCTCATCAAATAAAGACGAAAGTCGTGGTTTTTCTAAGACGTGTACTGCAAAGTAAACAAACAACGCATCGGAAGTTGTCACTCCCGCTTAGTTTTAGTTTCAAGTTGCAAATATATTTTGGATCGGCGCTTATTTCTGCGCGAATGGTTTAAGATTTCGCCTTTCTCTCTCTCTCTCTCTCTTTATATATATATATATATATATATATATATATATATATATATATATATATATATATATATATATAGTTTATGGGACTTAACTACGGAGTCATCAGTCCCTAAATTTACAAACTGCTTATCAACTAGCTTATCCTAAGGACGGCAAAAATATCCATGCCCGAGGGGGGATTCGAACCCCCGACCGTAGTGGCCGTACAGACCGTGACTGAAGCGCCTCAGTCCCCTCAGCCACCGCGGCCGGCTTTCGCCATTTCATTCATCTGTTGTAGCTGCACAGGTTTTAATTTTAGGGTAATCCTTTTCGGCATATTTAATGCCATCGAGTCTAAAATAAAACAATCATATCGGAAATTATGCAGAAAAGTGTTGAAAATGCAGTGTTATAGGCATGATGTTAAAGGGCAGCTCCCTTGCTCACCGCTTGGAGCGCTAGTGTCGCCCCGGCTGTCAGACGGTAACAGATTTTACACCAGTGAGTGACGCGACTAGTATGTTAGACTGTGGTATAGTCCCCAATACCACCAAAGGAGAGAGGTGTCTGCATACAAAGAGAAAATATTGCTGGGTACACCAATTTCATTTTACTGTGAACGAATGCAACGAAGCCCCCAATGTCTTACCAGAAGCGTTTGTGTGTGAGGTCGCAAGATCAATCCCTAGTAATGCTAATGGTAGCAAGTGTGAGAGAAAAAGAAATTGGCTGCTAATGACTCAGAGTGTGTATCAAGAGAGCGGAATAAAATGAGTGTCCGAGATAGACACACAAAGAAACGAAACTTTCACTCTGCAGCGGGGTGTGCGCTGATATGAAACTCCCTGCAGATTAAAACTGTGTGCCGGAACCGGGTCTCGAACCTGGGACCTTTGCCTTTCGCGGGCACACTCCGCTGCAGAGCGAAAGTTTCTTTCTGGAAACATCCCTGAGGCTGTGGCTAAGCCTTGTCTCCACCATATCCTTTCTTCCAGGAGTGCTAGTCTAGCAAGGTTCGCAGGAGAACTTCTGTGAAGTTTGGAAAGTAGGAGGCGAGGTACTGGCGGAAGTGAAGTTGTGAGGCGGCATCGTTAGTCGTGTCGGGATAGCTCAGTGGTAGAGCGCTTGCCTGCGAAAGGCAAAGGTCCCAGGTTCGAATCCCGGTTCCGGTACACAATTTTAATCTGCTGGGAAGTTTACAGCAAGAAATGTTCAAAACAAACCATTAACTTGCACAACGAACAACAAAAAAATAGCGCACCACACTGATCACAAAGTTCCTTCTCAGCTCCCGTTACACCAATGTGGTTCTAAAAGCATTAATTATATGTAGCCATCTAGATGAACACCAAGCACGGTTTGCAACTCCCACGGGCTTCGTATTCTGTCTTTATGATCCTTATCTTTGTGATCTCTGTGACGTGCCATTTCTCATTCAGTGTTCGTGGTACAAGTTAATGTTTTGTTCTGAACATTTGTTGGACGTCGACGATGTCCATTTTGTACACACACCACTCAAGATTTGGCCCCTGCACTTCCCGGACACTCATTAAAAAAAAAAAAAAAAAAAAATGTTTGTAAATCTATCGGACCAAACTGCGTGGTCATCAGTCCGTAGCTTACAAACTACTTAAACCTAGGTTAACTAGCCTAAGGACAAATACACACATGCCCCAGGGAGGACTCGAACCTCCACGGCGAGCAATCGCGCACTCCGCAGCGAGACGCTTTAGACCGCTCGGCTACTCCACCGCGGCACACTCATTTCCTCTCGCCCTCCTGATGCTCAAGTGCAGTCACTAGCAGCTGTTATGATACGTTCAAATCAAACTTACACTCTTACTAGAAATGGACTCGCACTGAAGGAATTCCCTGTCACTGTAACAAGTACTCAGGACTTTGGCACAACTAATGATGTGGGCCGGGAATATTCCCAGTGGGAAGGAACTTATAAAATGTAAATGTTGCCGGTAATATTTCTTTGGCCCGGGAAGATTGGAGAAAAAAAAAAGGGAATTTATGAACCTTTTTGATATTGAAAGTTTTAACCGTACACTTTAAGAACCTTATAACTAGGTTAACTAAGAAAGTCATACATTTTAACCCGAGATTTATCATATCTTGCTAATTCCATGCAAGACATAATTTACTTCAAGTCTCGTGGGAAAAAATAATTTAAAATATTCGCTAGGGTTACAATTTTTTGGCAGGTTGAAACCCCAAATTTCTGTGAATCAAACCTAAACTTAAAAAAGAGGAATAAATATATATATTTCTCTGGAAACGCATGGCTAGTGGTGTTTCAATTTCAGAATTTAAAGAATCCTCAATTCCTGCAATGAATTATGATTTATAAAAATTTATTTCCTAAAATAGTGGTATTAATTTCTGTTTTAGAATCGTTAATTATTGTTTTACGTTGTTCTATGTTAATACAATCACTTTTATTTGGAAGCAAATCATAAATCTCGACCGGTTTATTTGCCTAATTTCCCCCAAAATGCCATTTTCATTGACAAAAGTTTACCAAGTGTTCAGAAGTTTATTTTGAACTTTTGAAACAAACCTCCCCGTGTATTTTAGTATTCAGTAGCTACTCACCAGATGACATATCAGTATTATAAATTCTGTTTTTCTTAAGGTTGATTATTTCGAGGTTGGCAGTTCTAGAAAACATAATAATAAATTTTGCATTCCGACTATTTTCCTGCACATTTTTCCAATTATAATATTTTTTCAACATACGAGTGTTCGTTTTTGTTTTAATAACTCAACTATCACATTGACCACCTAACTTGAGCAATTTCTATTTAAAATTATAAATTCGCATGAAATGTATTTAATTATACTGTTTTCGTAAATCAAACAGAAAATCTGAAATAAAATAACTACATACTTATTGCCTTAAACCTAATACTTAAGTTTTATTGAGCTATCGGGCTAATTTATCATAAATTCCTGGGAATTTATGAATTTTGGGAGTATTCCTAACAATATACCCTGGGAATATTTCCTCGATTTGAAATTCCCGGAAATTTCACAACAGGAGGCTGAACTGACTTCTTTTTTCTTAACAAGAAAAACTCCCTGCTCTAAAAGCTACAAAATAAAATGGATACACCATACGCGCTGAACAGAAAGGGAGACGTGGTGGGGAGAGGATCGGTACTTACCTATTTGTGTGCCACGCTCGCCGTCTCGTCTGGCTTGCACGAGACGAACATCACATCCATAAAAGCCGGATCAGAATCATCCTGCAACAGGGAAAAGGCACACTGTCAGAAGAGAACGGGCAAACGCACTCGCGAAGGCGGTACAACACAGACATTTATTTGTTTACCGTTCTTGAGGACCAGTTGCATTTGGGTATATAGCTGGTCGTGATTACAAATACTACGTGATACATATAGGGAGCGTAAGGTTATTTACAATTTGTACAAAAACCAGACAGCGGTTGTCAGAGTTGAAGGGCATGAAAGGGATGCAGTGGTTGGGGGATGCAGTGGTTGGGAAGGGAGTAAGACAGGGTTGTAGCCTTTCTTCAATGTTATTCAATTTGTACATTGAGAGAGCTATAAAGGAATTAAAGTTCAGGGTGAAGAATTAAAAACAATGCTCGTGGAAACGAGACAGAGGCTGGCCAAGAGTATGATGGAAGTGAGATACCAACAGCCATATGGATAATAAAATATTTATTGCATTAAAAGCAGTTTCGGCATTCTACTATGCGATCTTCAGGTCCCTACATCGTAGCATAATATACATTAAGTAGGGATTCGAAATCGGTTTCGTGGAGTTGTGTCTCTTAGTGGGGACCAATGACAACAACAACAACTACAACTGTGACAGGAAGGACCAGGTTGGTTGTGATACAATAAATATTTTATTATACATACTGCTGTTGGTATCGCTCTTCCATCATACATAGAAATTCTGTCAGAGACAGCAAAGGACCTGGAAGAGCTATTGAACGGAATGGACAGTTTGCTGAAAGGGGCATATAAGATTAACATTAAGAAGAACTAGGGTAATGTAGTGCAGTCTAAGAAAATGAGCTGATGCTGAAGGAATTAGATTAGGTAACGAAACAATAAAGGAGGTAGATGAGTTTTGTTACTTGGGCAGTAAAATAACAAATGATGGCCGCAGTACAGAGGATATAAAATGCAGAATGGCAATGGGTAGAAAAGCCTTCTTGAAAAAGAGAAATTTGTTAACATCGAATATTGAATTAAGCCTAAGGAAGTCCTTTCTGAAGACATTTGTGTGGAGTGTTGCCTTGTATGGGAGTGAAACATGGATGATAAACAGTGCGGACAGGAAGAGGATAGAGGGTTATGAAATGTGGTGCTACAGAAGAATGCTGAAGATTAGATGGGTGGATCGCGTAACTAATGAGGAGGTACTGAACAGAATTGGGGAGAAAAGAAATTTCTGGCATACCTTGACTAAAAGAAGGGATAGATTGGTAGGGCACATTCTTAGACATCAATGAATTGTGAATTTAGCGCTGGAGGGAAGTGTGTGGGGTAAAAATCGCAGAGTGAGAGCAAGAGATGAATATAGTAAGCAAATTAAAATGGGTGTAGGTTGCCGTTTTTGTGAGGAGATAAAGGGGCTTGTTCAGGATAGGACAGGGTGGAGAGCTGCATCCAACCAGTCTCCGGACAACAACATATTGATTAAACACTCAAGAACGAGTGCTATAGTTAAATATTTTTGTTTTCTCAATATATTTCCATTTACAATAACAAATGTTCGAAATGATGTAAATTGTACCGTCTTACCCTAGGTTGAAATAAATCGCAATTTGCGATCGGTTATGGGGCTTCACTGTACTAGGTTTACGTGGAATACCAAAGTAGGGCGAATAAAAATTTGTGCCTGGCCAGGATTCGAGCCCGGGATTTCCTGCTTAGTAGGCAGACGAGTTGACCACTCCGTCACCAAGGACACAGTGACCAGCCCGACTGCAGAGGACTCTTCCCTGCACGTCTCCCGCCACACACAAATCTCCATTCGCCACGCTGTCTCTTTCCTATTATTACAGCCTATTTGTTCTGTAACGCTCGCAGCCACAATACTGTATTCCCACATCAGGGAGAACAGACCATGAGGTATCGAGACTATATTAATTGTCGGGAGCCCAGCATCGGCTTGTATTCAATTATATATATTTTTGACGACGTTACAGCGTTCAAATTGCCGTCGAGAGCCCAGGAAGGAGACAATTAATCGTTTATTATTAATTATTTGACGACATTAAAGTGTTCACTGAATGAAATAAATCGCAATTTGCGATCGGGTATGGCTTAGGTGGAATACCAATGGAGATTTGTGTGTGGCGGGAGACGTGTAGGGAAGTGTCCTCAGCAGTTGGGCAGGTCAATTTGTCCTCGGTGGCGGAGTGGTCAACTCGTCTACCTAGTAAGCAGGTGATCCCGGGTTCGAATCCCGGCCGGGAACAAATTTTTATTCGCCACAGTTTGGTATTGCACCTAAACCTAGTACAGTGAAGCCCCATAACCGATCCCAAATTGCGATTTATTTCATTCAGTGAACACTGTAATGTCGTCAGAAATATATATAATTACCCCAGGTTTGTTGACCCGGAAGCCTGCCACTATTTGTATTACCTGCGCCACTGCTGGGCGAGTGGCCTCGGGCGGGTCCTGTTGTGCGAAAGGTCAGACGCAAACGGCAGGTGGGGCCGCTCAGCTCAGGAGGACAGCAGAGCAGAGCAGAGGAGCCGCCCACGCGGCGGACGTGGCCGGCGCGGCGCGGCGCGTCAAATATGCAGCGCCATCGAGCGCGGCGATAAGTCCTCTTCTACCTGTCGTGACGGCGCCGGTCACGACAAGGGCGGCCCCGCGTCCTCTGCACCCCACGCTATTCTGACCGCGCTCCTAACAGCCCTCACCTTCAATCATGTACCATCGCCCAGACCGCCGAAACGAGACAGCCTTCTACGTTGGTCGATACTGATCATCAGCGTTCAGCCCGAAGGCAGCTCTTCACTTGCAGCCTTCCTGTCTGCATCTACATGCGATACTCTCCAAAGCACATTTAAGTGCCTGCCAGAGGGTTCATCGAACCACCGCTATACTATTTTATCTCCCATTCCATTCTCGAATAGCAGGCGGGAGAAAAGAACACTTGAATCTCTCCGTTCCAGCTCCGATTTCTCGTATTTTATTCCGATGATCATTTTTACCTATGTAAATGGGAATCAACGATACAACGTTGTTGTAATGATTCCCATCCCAGATCCTGTATCAATATTCCTTCAGTAAAAACCGTCTTAATTGCAAATTGTTTTATTAATTAATGACACGTTTTGCCCTTTAGCAGGGCATCTTCAGATTATCTGCGTGACAGAATTTACACAAAATTACAAGTAGGAATTACAAAACGGGTATAATGGCACATGGACTTATTTTGTGTTAGGAAGACAATATAAATGGTAAACAAAGCTTACAATGCGCTCCCCGTGGTGTGACACCGTAAGTTCTTTTGCGGTGTTTCTATGTTTTTGGAATTATGGATTTTCTTGTAGCCCTAGAAATGATCGGGCAACAACGAATTACGGTTCGAACATACTCGGTAAAGATGTGAGAAACATAAAACCGATTTTTAAAAATACCTTAATAGAAGCGGTGGTCTCTGGTGATTACGATTAGATGGGTAGATCATGTAACTAATGAGGTGTTTAACCGAATTGGGGTGAAAAGGAGTTTCTGGCATATCCTAAGAGAAGAGGTAGATTGGTGGAACACATTCTGAGACATGAAGGAATCGTCAACTTAGCATTAGAAGGAACCGCGTGGGCTAAAACCATAGAGGGACACAGAGGGACGAATATAGTAAGATGATTCAAAAGGATGTAGGTTGCCGAACGTATTCTCAGATTATGAGACTTGCACAGGACAGGGTAGCGTGGAGAGCTGCATCAAACCAGTCTGCGGACTGAAGACCACAACTCCCCTCAATCCATATCTGAAATGCTTCTAATCTCCTTTCGTTCTCTTTTTCTCAATGAACATTGTGTTATCCCTCCTTAACTCTAGAAATTTATGAATCAACAAAAGACATTAAAAAAATTATATGTAATAATTTGTGTTTTAGCCAAGTGGCGCAATCGAATCACATGTAAACCCTACCACAGAATAGTAACTACAAGTTCTGTGAATTATAGTATTCCGCCGATTAACGTTAGTTGGTTGATCTCTGCAATCTCTACCCATCGCCATTCCTATGTGAACTGACTTGGCTCTTG
Organism: Locusta migratoria; assembly: GCA_026315105.1. Lineage (NCBI taxonomy): Eukaryota > Metazoa > Arthropoda > Insecta > Orthoptera > Acrididae > Locusta > Locusta migratoria. The sequence continues at coordinate 250,330,092 of CM048744.1, read as the reverse complement.
GTGGATGTGAACAGATGGCTATACACGTTTATTTCTCAATAATTATTTTATTGATTCTGAAATGTGTTCATTCGTTCAGCTAACCGACACATTCAACTACTATTCCTTTCCAGTAAATATTTCTTATGTGTAAGTACTGTGTAAAGAAGTGGCTCACAATACAGTTTATCGGTTTAAACGATAAATTGTCTGCGATAGATTGTTTTAAAACCCACTGTTGAGAATCTGCGTATTTTTACATTTTAGAGTAAAAGTCCGATGCCTTCCAACTTCATTTTAACACGGTCGAGAGTCAAGACAATTGTATTGCAAAGCCATTTCGATACAGAAGTTCGTCAACAGGTACAGAGGCTTTTCGAACGTTATTTCTCAATAGCGCAGTATAATTTTCATAAATTTACTACGGAAAAATTGTTCATTTGACAAAGTATATTATTTTCCGTTCCTTTAAAAATTGGTGCGTCTGCAAATTTTGCAAAATAAAGTTTAATTAGGTGCTAACTCCGTTGGGAGTATCATTAGTCAACTACACTTATTCAAGGATTAATGATATCAGAATAGTTGGAAACCACTGCTTCATGGAGAGAGTATACTAGCCGAAGTTTAATGTTTACGACGGTTGTGGCTTCGTATAAAACTGGTGCACTCTAGTCAACCGAGTAAGTTTACTTAAAGGTTAAATATTGAATTACATAGTAAAACACCGAATGGTCAAACAGTATGGTTGATTGTGGAGGGAGAGGCTAATATTTGCGTCGAAACACACACACACACACACACACACACACACACACACACACACACAGAGAGAGAGAGAGAGAGAGAGAGAGAGAGAGAGAGAGAGAGAGAGAGAGAGAGAGAGAGAGAGAGAGAGAGAGAGGGGGGGGGGGGATTGCTAATATCGACAAAGCATTGTTAGTAAATTCTTTATTTATTACATCTAACACACAGTGTTAAATTGAAAGGATGCAATTCCCGGTAAACGTGCTTGAAATTACAAACAAGCAGTAATTCTCAACATGATTACCGACGCATTGTAATGGCTTAACGTTTAGAGTGCAATAATAAGTTTTCATACAGCAACAATCAATGTTGTCAAGTGCAGGCTCCGTCCAAACAAGCGCGTAAACAAATTGTAATTAACCGGCAAACAGTGTTACAGGCAGCGTCACAGCGGACGCCTGCAAACATTATGGACGCAACCCGCGACGCACACCTTACACTGACCGCCGTTATTCCAATGCAGCCCGGTGCTTTTATCAGTTTCAGACGTTAAACGGCGACTGAAATGCCGTCGATGCTTGCGTCATTAGAGGCCTGACAGTACCTCAGCTGGACAAGAATTCAGCAGAGCGTATAGCGAAGCCGTCTAGATCGCCGAAAAGTGTCTTCATTTCTACGTTTCGGTACCTGCTGTCATGAAGTTCGGACTCGATAATAATATTAATACGACCCGATTAGAAAAAAACCGAATGAGGAACGTGACCAAGCAGTATTAGTAAGATAGCGGAAAACAAAGGGGTATACCGTGACAGAACTGGAAGAGGCCTATATTTGACAAGAAGGGGCTATTCGTTTTTCTGTCTTTACTAAAAAAATCTGGCCGTAAATATTAATTTCTTGGGAAACTTTACGAGGATTACTAGAGGAAGCTTCTCAGCTGCTTCTTGTTCACAGAGGGCAGTGTAATTTGGTCAAATGGCGGACGGCAGCAGCAAGCTAATAGAGTGTTCCATTTATTTGACCACCCAAATATCTCGAACAGCAACAACTATCGTAAAACGACTTTCACCGATATTAATATAAGGCAGGGGCTCATGAATGTAAATGTTTTGAAACATTGTAAAACGAAAGCATGTATGTTATTTAACACAAACGTAGGTTTCAATAAGATTCTTCAGGTTTTTTTTTGCCAAATCCGACGTTTCGGCCACTGCTCCAAGTAGCTTTTTTTTTTTTTCCTTCTTCTTCAAGGAGTCAGACAAACATGTTGACAAAGGCCACTTGCAACAGTGGTCGAAACGTCGGATTATTTTGACAATGCGGCCAAAAACCCTGAAGAATTTTTTTGAAAGTGACAACGGACGCGGAAGCCTTCGTTTACAACAAACTTTAAATGGACATCCAACATTATGTCATCAGCAGTCTATAGAATGACAAATCATATGAACAGTGGCATTGACTGCATCGAAATACGCCAATTACATTCCGAGTTGCTGCGAAGAAACGTTGACGTTTGATATAAATGAAAACCGCAGCTAGCGGCTCTCGAGACTAAGGCCTGAGTCTCAGGACGAATGCTATTTGTCAATCTATTAATATCTGATGACAAAGTAGGGTGTCCATTCAAGAACATCAAAGATTTTTGTTAAAAACACAATCGTTAGCACGGTGCCTTTGAAAATGCCCCCATTTCGCGAGGCAGCTCAAACACACTCGGTTCCCCCACCGAGAATGAAATCCTAGCTTCACTACTGGATGGAACTGATGTGCGGCGACATTCGGAAAGACTCGGCACATTCGGAAAGACTCGGCAATTTTCGCATTTTGTGGAAAAATTCAAATAATGGGAAGATGCTCCAATTTTTCGAAGGGTCTGGCAACACTGCAAACGTGCAGTGTGCGTTAAAATTTTAAACATAGCTGCTATTGTCAGCAACCGTTACAATGTCAATGGACGAAAAAGCAGTCCTCGGTCGCAAATTAAAAATCAATGACTAAGATTGCCTTCATCAGACATTGTAAAATAAAACAAGTCACATAATATACTACTCAGCTGTAACTTTTCTTTAAAAATTTTGTGACGGAAGCTTTGCAGCTGAGTAGTACGTGACTTGTTTCATTTTATATTTTCTGATGAAGGCAATCTTAGTCATTGTCGAAACCAGGTGAAATAATTTTTAATTTGCGACCGAGGGCTGCTTTTTCATCCCTGGTAGTGTGCGTTTTGAGAGGCCTCTACGGCACGCCTCGGCTGCCTGCTGCACAGCCGGTAGCGCCCGCGCACGCAACAAGTGCTGTGCTGTAGGGTCAGCGACCCTTGTACGAGGCGGCAGCCTGCGCTCGCCTTGGGTGCGAGTGCGCCTCGCTTCTGCGTGCTGCCCCTGACTGGCCCCCTAGCCCGCTACACAACCACAACCTACTGCGCCGTGTAGCCTGCACCGAGCGCCAGCAAGATGCGTGCCTGCCTTTTCGCGAGCAGCACACGATGTTTGCAGTTGTCGAAACAGCGGACGGTGTTTACCTCGCATCTTCTGCGCCGTTCCCTAATGACGACTAGGAAAGCCCCTGACATACTCAGCAGTCACTCCTACAACATTAAATCATTTCAAAAAAAAGTGTTGGATGGTGGTTGTCACATCACCACCACACACAGCTTGACCTTCATTTTTTACGTTATGTTGCCTATCGTCACGCACCTAGCAGAATGCATCATGATGCGTACTGCCGTCCGCAATAGAAAGAAAAAACGGAAGCGTAGTCCGCAGCACGCTCTAACATGTTCACGTAGTTTTCAATCCGGTCACCGGAATAATTTCGTGCGACCTTGTTCCTACTCGAATCTTTCAGTGCTGACGTGAATTCAGCCCGTGGGTTGTTAATGATGAACATACTATAAGGAGTCATGAAGCGAAGACACGCCCTCGACTTTGTTGATCTTGACATTCAGCTAGCAACTTAAGTGGTATCCCGATGCCTGAGCCCAACAAGTGGCAGTCTTCACACCAATGAAAAGTCGTCACTGTATTGATTTAAAATTTATGATGCGACCGGGGATCAAACCCGGACCACCGCATACTAGCGATGAAGGCGCTTTGAAATAGTCCAAGAACGATTTCCTTCACGTCACAAACTTTAAATCACCTTCTGTGTTCCATAGAACGTTGCCACTAATGCCAAGGCTGTCCATGCAGCGGAATAGCACCTCGGCAATGGACATATTGGAACATTCCTGTTTAATTTGATATAAATATCAATGTAAACACAAATATTAAGTCAATGCTTCAGATTTATCATTAATGTCTTTGACATATTCTAGACGAAAATCCGTCCCAGGGAATTTTCATTTGTACAGTAAAACTTCTGTATGATGGACACCAATGGGGAAAATAAAACCGTCCGCTTTTAAGGAAAGGATAAAATACAAAATAGTGAACTACCGTTTATTCGAAATGATTGGATGGCGGCCGGTTCGGATAACTAAAATCTCTGATAAAACCAAAGTCTCCTGTTTTCACGCGCGAAACACACCGAATTGCGTCAATACCACTAAGTACGATCACAAAACGTGCGAATGCCACGCCGCTTCTTGAGCCGATCCAGTCAGCCATAATGTCCTGTGAATTCTTGTTCCTTTCCTTCAATGAGCTGATAAAAAGTCACCGCTTTTAGACGAAGTAGAGGACCTTAACTAGCACGCCTTTGGCTCTTATTTCTCCATGCCACAAAAATAAAACCTCTTAACTGAGTATACGAACTTTTTCTCATTCTTCTTCGAGATTCCATTGCGCTGCTTGACGCTTGTTTAAATATCTGATCAGTCTGTTTCTCAATCAGTAATCGCACTCGTACCTACGTTCAAATCCGCAGCAACTTTCGCGGGTGGCTCACCTGCATTAATTTTCTGCAAAAATGCGAAGCTTTTGTTATAACGAGATCACATTCTTTTTTCGTTCCGCGCCCATACTCAGCTTTTTTTTTTCTTCATTTTTTTTATCGGCACTCGATTCTTTTTTGGTATTTGGCCACATTTACCTCTGGGCATTTTAAAGCATGTAGCGCGAGCACGCAACTTCAAATCGAAAACACTGAAGACGCATTAGACAAAGCTTTTACTGTTTTTACATTATTTAATTCTGTAATACATTACGGAGAGAACGCACAAGCGGCGAGCAGCAGCATTTTTCTCGGTGCTGCGACGTTGCGCAGACTATAGCTGCAGCCGTCGCGGCAGAGAAAGGAGGGAGGGAGGCGGTGAATCAGCTGAGTGCTCGCTGCGGGCTTTCACGGCTCTTCCCGCGCAGACACTGTGGAGGGGGAGGGGGAGGGGGGGGGAGTATTTTAATTACTGTCTCTGGCGCCGCGCGGCGAGCCGGTCACGGCGAAGCGAAGCGCCGAACAAAAGAGCAGCGCCTCGGCACTCGCGGCTGCCGGTGCTGGCATTAGCGGACAAATGAAGATCTGGCCGGCGGCGGCGGCGGCGGCGCTGCGGTCGCTCACTTCACACCTGCGACGCTCGCTTGTTTCTCGTTACGTAGGCAGGTCGCAGGGAGCACACGTGCCAGCACACGCAGCGATGCGTCTCAATGGCGGGCTTACTAAATGGCTCAGTAGGCGAAAGCGGGCTATTTTGCCCCGCTGCGGTGGCACATCTTTTTGAGTAGAGCGCCGTAATTATTTTCCACGGCGTTAATCTGAGTACGCCGTCAAAATGTACAGCCGTGTAAAGAGGGTGCGAGGCGGAGACGTGTGTACGTTGTTCCACGAGCGCTTCCTAGCGCCTCGCCTGCTCTCGAGTTGCTGCGAGCATGACGGGACGCCGGACTCAATGCGGACACGGCAGCGGTTCCCGCTTGCAGCAGTTATCACGCGAGGTTACTCGTGGAACGTGTAATGAGAAATTACTGTAAAAAAAAGCACCGTATTCTAATTACACTTTATGTTTACTCTCACAAACAGTATTATAATTCGATGTGTCTCTGGACCCTCTGGGGAACCCACACATATACAGCATACAGTCCCGAACTCTACCCATAAGAGTATCAATGTAAATACAATATGGGGACAAGAAAAGCAACTCTACGAATATCAAGAACTCAGACGGGAAACCAGTTCTCAGCAAAGAAGGGAAAGCTGAAAGGTGGAAAGAGTACAGAAGCAGCTCTACAAAGGAAATGAACTTAGAGACGATGTTGTAGGAAGGGAAGAGGAAGTAGATCAAGATGAAATAGGAGATACTATACTGAGAGATGAATTTGACAGAGCCCTGAAAGACCTACTTCGGAACAAGGCCCCAGGAGTAGATGACATACCCTCAGAGCTACTAAAGTCTCTGGGAGAGCCAGCCATCACAAGACTATTTGAGCTGGTGTGTAGGATGTATGAGACAGGCGAAATGCCCTCAGACTTTAAGAAAAATGTAATAATCCCCATTCCAAAGAAATCAGGGGCAGACAGGTGTGAAAATTACAGAACCATCAGTTTGGTAAGTCATGGTTGTAAAATTTTAACACTAATTATCTACAGGAGAATGGAAAAGCTGGTAGAAGCTGACATCGGGGAAGATCAGTTTGGGTTTAGGAGGAGTGTAGGAACCCGGGAGGCAATACTCACTTTACGTCTTATCTTAGAAGATAGATTAAGGAAAGGCAAACCTACATGTTTAGCTTTTGTAGATTTGGAGAAAGCGTTTGACAATGTTGACTGGAGTACACTCTTTCAAATCTGAAGTCTGCAGGGGTAAAAAACAGGGAGAGTTATTTACAACTTGTACAAAATCCAGACCGCAATTATTACACTCGAAGGGCATGGAAGGGAAGCATCAGTTGGGAAGGGAGTAAGACAGGGTTGTAGCCTTTCTCCGATGTTATTCAATTTGTACATCGAGCAGGCGGTGAAGGAAAGCAAGGAAAAATTTGGAATAGGGATTAAAGTTCAGGGGGAAGAAATAAAAACATTGCGTTTTGCTGATGACATTGTAATTCTGTCAGAGGCAGCAAAGGACCTGGAAGAGCAGTTGAATGGAATGGACAGTGTGTTGAAGAGAGCTTATAAAATGAACATGAACAAGAGCAAAACAAAAATAATGGAATGCGGTCTTAGAAAATCAGGCGATGCTGAAGGAATTAGATTAGGTAACGAAACAATGAAGGGGGTAGATGAGTTTTGTTACTTGGGTAGTAAAATAACATACGATAGTCGCAGTACAGAGGATATAAAATTCAAAATGGCAATGGGAAGAAAAGCAGTTTTGAAAAAGAGAAATTTGCTAACATCGAATATTAATTTAAGGGTAAGGAAGTCCTTTCTGAAGGCATTTGTGTGGATTGTTGCCTTGTACGGGAGTGAAACATGGACGATAAGCAGTGCGGACAGGAAGAGAATAGAGGCTTTTGAAATGTGGTGCTACAGAAGAATGCTGGAGATTAGGTGGGTAGATCGCATAACTAATGAAGACGTACTGAACAGAATTGCTGATAAAAGGAATTTTTGGCATACCCTGACTAAAAGAAGGGATCGCTTGGTAGGACACATTCTTAGACATGGGGGAATCGTAAATTTAGCGTTGGAGGGAAGTGTGTGGGGTAAAAATCGCAGAGGGAGACAAAGAGATGCGTATAGTAAGCAGATTCAAGTGGATGTGGGTTGCCGTTCTTATGAGGAGATGAAAAGGCTTGCTCAGGATAGAGTAGGGTGGAGAGCTGCATCAAACCAGTCTCCGGACTGAAGACCATAACAACAATATGTAATCCCAGAGACGGATTTTCGTCTTATATATCTCAAAGACATTAATGATAAATCTGAAGCATTGAATTAAAATTTCTGATGCGACCGGGAATCGAAACCGGACCTCCATGCTTACTGGGCAGACGTCTTGCCGCTTTTTTTTAAATTATTATTACAAAAATTGAAAACAAATTTACATCAGGTATGTACAGTTTTCTGGATTTTTACAATTGACAATATCTATTGATATAAAAATTCTGCAGTAGAAATTGACATGCAGTAAGATTAACACAAAATTATTGATCACATGAAAATCAAGTCATAGGCCTCATTCATAGCTTATTATTACTTAAGATCACTTTTGTCAGCAGTTTTCCTTTCTGTGAAGTTCCTTCTTTCAGTTTTTTACTCTTATGTTCCATCCATCTAACCTCGTTTACCGAATCCCCTTGCTTTTCAAAAACGATGTCAAGCATGTTGCCAAGAAGATTTTTCTGATTTCCAAATCTCCTTATTCGCCACTATGCCGTCTCCAGATACATCATAAAATCAACGGTATTGTCAGGACCTCTCCTGTTAATTATATAATTTATATAGTTACCCAGTAACCACATTATATTATTTTTTTTCGGGGAAATATTTTTCATCGCGTTATAAAAGTATTTGCGGCGTGTATTTCCGTTCATTAGTTCGTGTGAGGAGTCCCAACTTCTTCCTAATCCACTCCCAATTTCTCAGGTGTCCTCCACATGTAAATCTGTGTTAAAGCGTATCTACCAGTCCACATTTACAACACGTTATGTGCCATTCGTTGCTATCCAATGTAGTTTTTCATTGGTTGAAACTACATCATTAACGACTTTGTACCAAGTCGACTTCACTTCACTGGAGTTGATTTTAAGGTGTATATTTGTCTATACTCTTTTGCAAGTGATGTTTGGATAAAGCATTTCTATTTTATTAAGACTATCTGATTTTCCCAGTGGTTTAATAAATGTCTTGATGCAATACCAACGCATCACTAGCGATTAAGGCACCTCGGAATAGTCTAAGCACGATTTCCCTGCACGTCACAAACTTTAATTCAGCTTCTGTGTTCCATAGAAGCTAAATTAAAGTTTGTGACGTGCAGGGAAATCGTGCTTAGACTATTGCGGGGCGCCTTAATCGCTAGTGATTCGGTGGTCTAGCATTAAGACGTCTGCCTAGTAAGCATGGAGGTCCGGGTTCGATTCCCGGTCGCAAATTTAAATTCAATGCTTTATATTTATCATTAATGTCTCCCCATACGATTTCGATGTTTTAGGCAGGAATGAAAACATTCGTGACCATCGATTTGCTAGGATCGAAAAGGTGCCAGCCTGCGTAAAACCAAGGTTTCACACATAACAGCTAACATTTTTACAATTATTGCTATGGTGTCTGTTCTCGTCGTACGTTCGAAAGAATGGACACAATTGGTTGACATTGACGACCGTGATTTTACGAATTCTTGTACATACCCCCTCTCCGATCTCCTCTCTGGTCCACTTCATCGTCCCCACTCTCTCGGCCGATTTCGTATTCCACTTGTCTCACTGTTTGCTTGCCCCTGACACACAGACTGCCCTGGAGAGCAGTTCGATAAGGCAGGCTGATGCTATTCCCATACAAAACATCGGTTGTTCAGACTAGCATGTATGGCACGGACTGGATAACACGTCTTTGTCCATATATACGCTACTATACCAGCCTGGAGAACCCAACGGTGCTTTTGCAACGGGCGGCTGGGTGATGTGTGTACGTTAAGAGGTTTTAGCAATAATAGCAACGGGTGGCCACTTATTGATTTAGTTACTTTATATACTGGCAAACAATTATTTAATTTAACGCTATCTGTCTTACTGACAAAAGTTATATAAAGGCAAAATACCTATAGGCAATGTCCTGTATTAAATCCAGCCGACACCGTTCTCAATTAACAATGAAATAAATGAAGCAAATATTCAATTCTGGAAAGTGACACCTCGCTTCGCAGTACTTTCCATTCTTCACTTCAATTAGTTCATGATACTGAATTTCTACAATACACTCAACTATCACTAAGCTACAAATCCATGTAATACTAAACTTGATCCCACCTTTACTTTCCAAAAGAAGTTAAAAGAAATGATCAATGAAACTAAATAAATTCACCTTATGTAAAATATTATGAATAATAAGTATTAAATTCACCTCAACTATCACAAACCACATAAACGAAGAATGTGCATATTATGGCGAAGTGTGCAATAAGGATGTTCCGAAACTTAAGGAAACTCTATCCCAGGTAGCGGTATTAGAATTGACAACGTCGATATATCAATGATTAGTTTATTATACTTTCAACCCCTTTATCTTTACACTAATCGCACTAAAAATCATTGTTATAAGTTAATTAAATGGAGCCTCACTGAGTGGAAATCTATATTAATAATAAAAGAAAAAGCCAGTTATTCATTACTTTAGTAAATAAATGTATTAACACTTATCTTGCACTGATAGTTTCCAAACCTCATCAGGGGCCAGCTTCAATTTCTCCATCTACCACCCGATCCTCTCGCTTGGCTAGCAGACGCGATCCTTTCCCGACCGACTCCAGACTGCTGCTACTCCTTACTCAGAGGCAAAACCACTGCCTACCGGCCGCCAACGATAATCTTACTTCCGAAACAAAGATGGCTGTATAAGTTGTTGCCAACCTATATAGCGTAAACTTAGGATTCGAGATTTCCATTCAGTAGTCCTCGTACAATATTGAAAGCAGTAATATGTGTACCAAACTTGGGTGAAATCAATGCAGTAGTTCCGAAGGAGATATGGAATGTACATACACAGCTATAGGTAACACATCCGAGACTAAACATTGAGTCTCGATTGAGGCTGGGAAATGCCCTAGCTGCCCCATTCGTGAATTTCAAGCGTCAGCTTAGCTTCGGGGTTAGCTTCGCATTTTCTCCGGATTTAACCGACTTATTGTGGATACAACCAAAGCCATTCTCTTTGTGATTTTTCACGCTATTGATTCCGTAAGAATATGTGGTATCCATTAAGAAAAATTAAATTAGTGTTTAAAATAATGGTCTTTTTCGTTTTACACTGCCTCATAGTAATTTCTTTCATTAGCCCCTGCCGTACGTTCATGATCGTGAAAGTCGTTTTTAAAAATTGTTGTAGTTCCAGAGATATTTTCGGTGAAGAAATTGAGTGGGGGCTCCCTGTATGTATATCAGTGGGGAATGCAGAATATTTGCCGGGGGGGGGGTGACCTCATAGAAATCTTATCTCAAACTCAGGTAACAAATAAAATAAAAAAACAGAAGAGGCTGATTTGTAAGTAAAGAAAAAATATCGTATTACACATATTAGGAAGTTTTCCTCATGGTCTTGGGATGGGGGATTCGCCACTGTTATGTATAAAATATTTTTATTACTTTCTATCCGAGATATTTGTAAAATCATAAAACAAAGTGTGTGTGGTTTTCTTTTCTTTTCATTTTTTTTTTACAAAGAAACTAATATTTATCAACAAGTGCAGAGAAGCCAGCTTTTGAGAAAGCCAATTAGTAAAGGCCGCGCAGTTCTGTTACCGGCATTACAGAAAAACTAACACATATTAAAACAAAGTCAATGCAACAAAGACTGAGCCTCTTTTTCTTACCTGCAGACTGACGTCATCTCAGATTTCCACTACAGTTGTTGATCATGTTTTGAGTTGAACACTAGTTGCCCCCTTAACTGCTCCTGTTTTCACTGGTAACATGTTTTTTGTTTTGCATCATATGCATCTTCTGCACTAACAGCACCTAACAGTTCTGTTTTATATCAGCACGAAATTCCGATCTCAGATCTGCACTACATTCGTGAAGTAGAAGTTCAAGAATCATTTTTTGAATTCGAAACTCCAGTTGCCAATTAACTGCTCCTGTTTGCTAGAAGTACACTGATAACATGCTTATTGTTTCGGTGTCATATCTTCTGCAGTATCAGAGCACTCAACAGTTGCTTGTTCATAATAGCACTAAATTCTTATCTCAGATCGCTACTGCGTAAGTGAAATAGGAGGTTAATTTTTTGAACTGAATACTTTAATTGCCCCCTCAGCTGCTAGCAGTTCCTTTTCGCAGGAAGTACATTGGTAACATCTTTGGGTGTGACGTCATATGCATCTTCTGCAGTAACAAAGAGCACTTAACAGTTCTGTGTTCATGTTAGCTTTAAACACGGTCTTATTCTTCCGTACCAAACTGGGGAATTACTGTGAGGCACCAGAAGAATAGCCATCATAAGTTTAGTGACGCGTACTTTGATTCCTGAAGTACCAGCGAGTTTAGATATTCGAAAAAATTGTAATTTTAGCCATATCATTCGTACTGTCATTATTATAGGAGAAGATTCGTAATTATTATGATTTTTTCGTAATGGTTGGCATATCTGCAAGTGTATGACATAGTGTTGATGGCCGATGCATTTCATACAAATACTAGCAAACCCGGCAACGCTCTGCAGTCGCTAATGTGTATGGGATATATACCCGGATCTCTCATCTTCTTCTCCCGATGTCTATCCCTTCCTCCCCCCTCTACTTCTCCATCGCCCCCTCCCACCTTCCTTTGTCCATCTCCTCCTCCCCGTATCTTCACACCACTCCCTCTTACCCTACATCATATCCATCTCCTCCCCCCTTCTATCATCCCCCCTTTTTAAATCCATTTCATTCCCCCATTCTCTGTCTCCTCCTCTCCTTCTCTCTGATCTTATTTATTGTTATTGCAATCGGGACCCGCATTGGGAATAGAAGGGGAAAAAGGATGGGTAAAACAATTGGAAACGGGTTATTAGAGAGAACTTTCGAATTGCTATATGTGAGGATATTAGCTTTAATGTCCGTACTCTTAATGGTTTTATTGCACGAACATATATATATCAACAGCGAACTGATGAAACAATCTGCGGCATTTCAGTATGTGATTGTCCTCGTTTCGGTGAATTATCATACGGCAGGCATAAAAATTCACACAGTTGTCATTCTTGTTAGTTACTTTATCTGTAAGTGAATAATGAACTCTTATCAGGAATCTAATTGAAACAATTAACAAAATTGCTACATACCGGTAAAATTTTACATTCCGCGACACAGGCAACAGCTGTTGGATCGTGGGAATGAAGCCGACCAATCGTGGCAAAGCTTGAGACAGCCAATGGAATTATAGTTGGCGACAGTTGTTTTCTCTTCATATTAAACGATATTATTTTGAAATTCCGCAGACACATTAAACTTACCGAGGAAGATGATGTTTTTCATGTATCAGAGTGAAATCGAGTTCCCTTATGGAAACAGCCTTACAAATGCCAAACAATAGTGTTTCCATGAACGACAAACGTGGTACTGGTACGAAATCGTCAAATTTCATTGGATATTATATACTATCATCCGATTGGCTAACAGCGACGTAACGCAATTTCCCGGAATCAAACGGCTGTTGCCAACATTGCCCGCTAGGTCTGTGTAGCGGATTTAAAATTAAACCCTACATACCAGTTAATCCCTGGTGTATTTGTTTGCTCCGTTACAGCGTATTTAGTCGCTAGGCGAGTAGCGAATGAATAAGATGATTTTTGGAGTTTTGTGTCCCAACTTCGTCGCCGCTTTTGTGTCCCAGCCTCGTCGTAGGTGTCGGTGGCCGAGTGGAATGAGCCCGACACAGGAACAAAAATAGCACGCTGGTGCAGGTACGGAGGGGAGCAGCCAGAAACTATAAACACTAGAGTAAATTAGAAAGAGATATATATTGCACAGAATGTAACAATACTTAACTTTTACATAGTACTGCAGAATGTTGATACATAATTGTTAGAGGCCTGCCTAGTGCCTGTACGATAGCAAAGTCTTCACTGGTGCCTATCTGATTACGAAGGTCCTAACTCGTTGCTATCTCCGTCCGAAGTGACCGATGTCTTTCCGTGGTGGCCACGAGCGGGGTTGCAGCAGAGGGCGCTCGTGGCTGTCGTCGTGAGAAATGCGTGCATGGCGGCGTGCGGCGAAAGTAGGTGGCGCGCACTTTGTACTTGTGCGATACCACATGGAGAATCTACAAAATGATCCGAGCTGGAATCGTACATTCAGTTATTCTCAAATTCTAATATTATCCGGTAGATTTTTCCAAAAATTTTCTTTCATACAAACCTTCTCCTGAGAATTACGAACAGAACAAAGAAAAGATCAGCCAATTGGTGAAGCCATTCTCAAGTGATGCGCTTTCATAAATGGGGTAATTCATTTTTATTAATATAGATAGCCCTAGATGTGTCATACATGAAATATTAAATAAATAGGTATCTAAAAACCTTCCTATGTCCATCTCCTGCTTCTAAGCTACCTCCCACCAATTTTGAGCCAAATCGGTTCAGTCGTTCTTTAGTTATAAATAGTGTAACTAACACGACTCTTTTATATACGAGGCGCGTCCAGAAAGTAAGTTCCGTTTCAATTTATCTCCGTCGCAGTGCCGCGATTGCAGTTTCGCACATGAGCTGTAGACGATGTGTATCAAGGAGAAGAACGTGCGCCATTTGGAGATCGCCTGTGAAATCAGGTCGGTAATTCGGTTTCTGAATGCGAGGAAAGTGAAACCAAGTGAAATTTATCGGCAAATTTGCGATGTTTACGGATCAAATGCGATGAGTGATTCGATGGTGAGAAGATGGGTCCGACAGTTCAGTGGCGGGCGTAGTGATGTGCACGATGTAGAACGAAGTGGGCGTCCAACTTTGGTTACAGAAGAACTGGTTCACGCGATTGATGACAAGATCCAGGAAAACCGTAGGTTTACAATTAGTGCTCTCGCTATGAAGAAGGTATACAAAACCTGTGCCACGCTGTGACAAATGCCTGCAAAATTTCGGCAGTTATGTGGAAAAGTAGTTTAAAATTTCTTCTGTATCAGTGTACAATTTCGTTTTATTACCAAACGGAACTTATTTCTGGACGCACTATATATATATATATATATATATATATATATATATATATATATATATATATATAATTTGTGTGTGTGTGTGTGTGTGTGTGTGTGTGTGTGTGTGTTTACCTCTGTAACTTATAAAATAATAAGTGACGGGAAATTTTAATGCGGTAGGTCAACGCAAGAAATGTTACGCTTTCTGTGGAGCTACGATCATAGTTTATTGTATAATTTTCCAGAGAGATACACCACACAGGTATAATTTTTTAAATGGAACAATAGTTTTTTTCTATCGTGCATTGGATTCGTTGAAACCAGCTGCGTCAAAATCAATTTAAACTACTGTCCTATCACAGTTAGTTTGGGAGCTACAAACCTTCAAAGTTTAGGGGGCGGAGGCTACGACAGCGTAGCTAACTGGCTGGTGGTCATGAGACAGTGGGCCGTGCCCCAGGGGATAGCCACTCGGCCAGTGAGCTACGCTATCGCAGCCTCCGCCCCCGGGACTTTGAAGGGTTGTAGCTTCCAAACTAACAGTGATAGGAATGTAGTTTAAATTGATTTGGACGCAGCTGGTTTAAACGAATCCAATACACGATAGAAAAAACTATTGTTCCATTTAAAAAAATTATATCCTTGTGGTGTAACTCTTTGGAAAATGATACAATAAACTATGTTCATAGCTCCGCAGAAAGTGTAACATTTCTTGTGTTGACCTACCGCATTAAAATTTCCCGTCGCCTATTATTTTATAAGTTACAGAGGCAAACACACTTAGTGATAGGGGTCAGCCGGCCGCGGTGGCCGAGGGGACTGAGGCGCTTCAGTCTCGGTCTGGACGGCCACTACGGTCGGGGGTTCGAATCCCCCCCTCGGGCATGGATATTTGTGCCGTCCTTAGTGTTAGCTAGTTCATAAGTAGTTTGTAAGTTTAGGGACTGATAACCCCATAGTTAAGTCCCATAAGCTTGAAACGTGCCCATAATAAATATTTTTGTAAGAAAAGTCTAATATTGTGCCTCCTGTTTTGTGTCGAGTAACTTGCTTGCAAGAAAATGCATAATAATGCTTCTACTGTGTGTATCGATATGTGTACTTGAGTCTGTGAAGTTTCATCTTTGGCAAAGATCATGTATCGCATAGCATTTTAGCTCGCGCAGAGAGAGAGAGAGAGAGAGAGAGAGAGAGAGAGAGTGTGTAGCTCTTGTGGTTTAGCTCGCTTAGAGAGCGATTGAGTTGTGTGTATGGCTCCGATGTAGAGCAGAGGCTGCTGTGCCAGCAAGTTGATTTGATTGTATTTGGTTGTTGTTGGGTGTTTAAAGGGGACTCAACTGCTGGGTTATCAGTCCCCTGATTGTATTTGGAATATATATTGTATTTATTACTATGAAAACGTTGTACCACCGCTGGAATGAAGGTAATTGCATTTAATGTCTTTAGGAAAAAGTTGTATTATGTAGGTAATGTAATGATGATTATTACTAAGTAACAAAGTTGACCTTTCTTTCCTGTTTCATTTACGTACTTAGAAGATTAACTTACTTCCTTCATTTGATAATTAGTTATTTGTGGATTTAAAGTGCAGTATTTATTTTGGTTATCTTGTTGAACAGATTTCGTTATTTGTTCCATAGTAAATGATTGTTATGCAACACTGCAGTTAATTGATTACGATACTAAATTTTGATTATCAGGTACTGATCTGCAAAAAAAAAAAAAAATTATCGCAGTCAAACAGTAAGAAAGTGGTTTGTGTGTGTGGTTTTTTTTTTTTTTTTTTTTTTTTAATATCTTTCTCGCAGTCAAATTTTTTGAGTATAATCAGTGTGTGTTTCATGCAGATTACTTGTCATAGATTTTTGTTAAAAGGTATTTACATTAATATCAGGGCCATAATTAAACCAAACTGCAGTGTTAACGAACAATTTGTTGCCTGATTTAACGATAGGTTCAACATCAACCAACACACACACACACACACACACACACACACACACAGCTTTTAAGCTCTACAAACATTTGAACATTTTATTGGGGTCACTGAGGTATTAAAAAATAATTGCAAGCTTCGAGCGTGACTTCGTGTACTCGCTCAGGAGGACACAAGTAAATAAAAGGAGCGGTAAGATGAGTTTCTGAAATCAGCAGGGGTAAAATATAGGGAAAGGAGAGTTATTTATAACTTGTACAAAAGCCAGATCGCAGTTATTAGACTCTAAGGGCATGAAAGGGAAGCATCAATTGGGAAGGGAGGAAGACATGGTTGTAGACTTTCACCGATGTTATTCAATTTGTACATCGAGCAGGCGGTGAAGGAAAGCAAGGAAAAATTGGAATAGGGATTAAAGTTCAGGGGGAAGGAATAAAAACATTGCGTTTTGCTGATGATATTGTAATTCTGTCAGAGACAGCAAAGGACCTGGAAGAGCAGTTGAATGGAATGGACAGTGTATTGAAGAGAGCGTATAAAATGAACATTAACAAGAGCAAAACAAAAATAATGGAATGCGGTCTTAGAAAATCAGGCGATGCTGAAGGAATTAGATTTGGTAACGAAACAATGAAGGTGGTAGATGAGTTTTGTTACTTGGGTAGTAAAATAACATGCGATGGTCGTAGTACAGAGGAAAGAAAATGCAGAATGGCAATGAGTAGAAAAGCGTTTTTTAAAAGAGAAATTCGTTAACATCGAATATTAATTTAAGCATAAGGAAGTCCTTTCTGAAGGCATTTGTGTGGAATTTTGCATTGTATAGGAGTGAAACGAGGATGATAAAACAGTGCGGACAGGAAGAGGATAGAGGCTTTTGAAATGTGGTGTTGCAGAAGAATGCTGAAGATTAGGTGGGTGCATCGCGTAACTAATGATGAGGTACTGAACAGAATTGGGGAGAAAAGGAATATCTGGCATACAGTGACTAAAAGAAGGGATCGCTTGATAGGACAAATTCTTAGAGATCGGGGAATTGTGAATTTAGCATTGGGGGGAAGTGTGTGGGTCTAAAAATCACCGAGAGAGAGCGAGAGATGAATACAGTAAGCAGATTCAAATGGATGTGGATTGCCGTTCTTATGAGGAGATTAAGAGGCTTGCTCAGGATAGGGTATTGTGGAGAGCTGCATCAAATCATTCTCCGGACTGAAGACCACAACAACAATATATGATTGATTCGTAATGGTTGGTATGTCTGCAACTGTATGGCATCGTGTTGATAACCGGTGTATTTTCTACAAATATTGGTGTCACTGAGGTATCAAAAAATAATTGCAAGGTTCGAGTGTGACTTCGTGTACTCGCATAAGAAGACGCAAGTGAATAAAAGGAGCGGTAGGAGGGGTTTCCGGTTGTCGGTAGGGCAGTCAGGTTTCCACCAGTCGTAACAGTTGTCCTGCTTCCGCGAGTCGATTTGAATATTGGGTATCAGGCGCGCGCGGCTGGAGTGCTGGCCCCTGCGGAGCTTACAGTGGCAGTTTGCAGTTCCCGGTAGCGGCCGCTTCCACGTAAAGAGTGCACCTGGCTACTGGCTAGGCTAGCACAGCCAGTGGCGGCTTCCCGCTGCGGGCTTAGTCGACACTTCCCAGAACGAGCCGCCGGTGCCGCAGTTCACCCAAAACACTCCCACGGGGAAACACGGCGGGCCACACACGTTCCGAGAAGTAGCGCGCGCACTGCTGATCGCGGCTTCTGTCAACTGCATTTTCTGGCTGCAGCGCGTTCTCGGAACGACTGTGTATGAGGTTGCAAGGTCCCTATGGTGCCGACATAATTAATTTCCCCATAATATTTAAACCACAAGTGTTCACACAGTTCTTATAAGGCAACAACATATGCTGCGAGCAAAAACAGTGCCTAGAGTGTAGCAGCAAAGGAAGCGAAATCGAGAACACGACAGGGACAACAACACGGACACGGACGCGGACAGTCATAATCGTTTGATAGACAATAATTAGTGTAACTGTAGTAGTAAGAAAAAATACGAAAGTGCCAGCGATTTGTTGCTTTTTGTCACCGGCAAAACAGCACTGCCGCGGTGGAGTAGCCGAGCGGTCTAAAGCGTCTCGCTGCGGAGCGCGCGGTTGCTCGCCGTGGAGGTTCGAGTCCTCCCTGGGGCATGTGTGTGTGTGTGTGTGTGTGTGTGTGTGTGTGTGTGTGTGTGTGTGTGTGTGTGTGTGTGCTGTCCTTAGGATAGTTTACCTAGGTTTAAGTAGTTTGTAAGCTACGGACTGATGACCACGCAGTTTGGTCCAATAGAGTTACAAACATTTGAACATTTTAAAAACAGCACTTTAAACCTTCTAACTGTTATAGATAGTACTAACGATGGTTGAGGGTTGAAGACTTGATGGGAATGCCATGTCCTCGACCCTCCACAAAGTGTCGGACCCTCAAGCATCACAACGTTCATAAAGATAGAAGATAAACTATACATTTTGTCAAAGTCCGTAAGTACCCTCCACCATGCACCGAATGAAATTTTATACAGACATTGACATTCCTCTTGTTTTTAAGGTCAAGTGTGCAAAATTTCATCAATATCGGAACAAAACTATGGATTTTTATGCAATAGAAACACGGGGTCACGCACTTTGTTGTTCTGAAATTTTCCAGTTTTATTTCATACAAACCTTGTTCTGAGAATAGCGAAAACAATAACGACAACAACAACAACAGCAAAACAACAACAACAAAGGATCTGTGAAATCGGTCGAGCCGTTCTCAAGTTATGGCGCGACCAAGGTATTTAGGGATCCATTTTCATGTTTCAAAGGACCCTCCCCATTCACCGTATGAAACTTAAGGTAGACTGCGACCTTCCTCTTTGTTTTGAAGGTCAAGCGTCAAAATTTCGTGAAGACCGGAATGAAACTGTAGATTTCATCAGTCTGTACCAAGAGTCTCCTCTGCACCTTAATTCTATCCTATCGCAAAATACTTTCTTAGCTGATGACTTCTACCTGTAAACTACATACCAGCAAAATTTCTGCTTCGTAGGTGCAGTAGTTTTTGCGATTTCGTGTTTAATCGGTGAGTGAGTGCATGAGTAACCTTCCGCTTTTATATATATCTCTTGAATTGTGTCTCCTACAAAAACATTTTCCGGGTTCGTAGAGTGGAATATTAGGAAACTGCCACCGAAATGTGTTGTAAATAGAGATGGTAGTAAAGACATAGTAAATTACAACCTCATCCTTAATAGGACGAATTTTCATGCATAAAATTGTCTTTGACGTCATAGCACCCGAACTATATATTGTAATACCATATTGTTTGGAAGGTACATCCAGTGGTGTATTTTGTAAAATATCTGAAAAATACGTAGCGAATGGAGTTACTAAGAAAGATCTAATAAACCAAACAGTCATGCGTGATGAGGCGGTTTTTCATTAACTTAATTGTTTATGACTCCATGTCTCGTGAACTGTGTGTCGTACTATGTTAAAATTTCGAACGTACATTCTGTGGTATGTGTATACTGTTTGTAACATTTCTCGCGAATACAATAAATAGTGTACGAGTAATAAATTGTAACGTCATGCCAAATGCCGCAATTTTACTGCATGAATGCCGAAAAAGTAGTAAGCGACAAACTTTCTACCTTTCATCTTTTTGCTCGGTTTGTCAGCAAGAAAAAGTTTCCTAAAGGTTTGAAATTATGTTTAAAGTTGGTTGCAAGTCGCTAAGTGCTCTCCTTCTCAAATAGTGGACTGATAAAGTCACACTATCATGTGCTGCAAGACGGAGTTTTCACTGTTATTGACGTATCTCCTGAGCAAAGAGCCCTATCGCAAAATCCTTTCTTAGCTGACGTCTTCTAGCTATAAACTACATTCCTGTCAAATTTCAGCTCCATAGGTGAAGTAGTTTTCGAGATTTCGTGTTTATTCAGTGAGTGAGTGAGTAAATGAGTGTCGATTCGTTTCTATATAGATAGCTATATCATGTCTGATTATGTGTGCTGTTTGTCATTCTGCATTGTGCTTAGGTTATTTTGTACGTATTTGAAAGTACAGATATTCAACGTAGTTGATGTTGCGAGCTGGCCACAGATATACATTGTTAAGTGGCACAGTAATTCTTTGAACTATCGATCGATTCGAGAGTGAACGCTTCGACTGCGGAAGGCAGTAGCGGTAACGCGCCACAGTCAGTAGTTGTAACGTGCCAAGGTTGGTTAGTAGCAGTGACTAGAGGCGGTTGGTGAATGCAGTCGTTATGTAATAGCTGGATAATGAATTATAATGGAGAGTGAAGTTGCGATGTGACCTGTATTATGAACTCATGAAGGAGATATGCATACTGACATATGGCTCAATAACTGGAGTAATGTACATTATCAACTGAATCATCAAATTCAAATTTTTGTACAACTTATGGGACTTAACTACGGGGTCATCAGTCCCTAAACTTACAAACTACTTATGAACTAGCTAACACTAAGGACGGCACAAATATCCATGCCCGAGGGGGGATTCGAACCCCCGACCGTAGTGGACGTGCTGACCGTGACTGGATCGCCTCAGTCACCTCGGCCACCGCGGCCGGCACTGAATCATCGAGGTATGTGTTGCGGCACGACATTATTGAAATTATATACATGTGGCGTCTGTTCCCAAACTTGATCTTGCAGTTGTTATTTTTTTCATATTCACAGAATATATGACATCAACTCCGAATGGGCATCGCTGAAGATGTGTACCCAGCCGGGATTCCAACCCGGATCTCCCGATTTCTGGGCAGTTGCGCTGACCTCTACACCACTGGGTACAAAGTGATCACCGCACCTGCAAGGACTATCTAAGCACGCCTCTCACCAGATACAAATTCGCAGCTTTACCCTGCCCACAGTACTCGTAGTTTTGAAAACTAATTCCCGTAAGAGTAAGGGCCTCAAACTTTCCCACTCTTCCCCACTAACGAAAGGATCATTGCCCGGTCACTGGCATATCACACACACACACACACACACACACACACACACACACACGTGGCTTTTTCAATTGACATATCATTTATAACCGTAACTTTAATGTATGTGATAAAGCGTTAAACCCCGATATTCATTTATAAACACTATGTAGTTACGTCTGTCAAACGTCGCCTATTTTCGGGACAAATAATGCCCAAACAGCGACAGTCGCAGTAGCTCCTTACAATGTCGCAAAATTTTAATTCAAGTTTCCCAAAAGGCTACTATGTGAGAAGGTGGCCACCCTGTCGGCGGCCCAGGGGAAGCCCCACAGTGGGTGTCGTGCAGCGCGCATGCGCGGACGAGCGGCCGGCTCGCGGCACCAGCAACAGCGCCAACGACCGCGGAGCGACGACCTCTGCCACGAGCTACCGACTGCACGGCTTCCCTGACACACAATGGCCGCGCTCCTGCACGACAAGCCACACACGCGACCAGCCTCCAGCTTCTATACACCTTGGTCGCTCTGTCTCCAAAATGTACTCGTTACTTTTGTATCACTCAACGCACCTGTAAGGGCAAGTGCAACTGGACTTTCACTACGTTTACATGGAACATATCTTCCGGAAGACGAAAACCGATTTTCGTAAACCGTTTTTCGCTGTCGTGTTTACATGGCATAGCCTGGATCGGATTTCCTAGCCCACT
This sequence comes from Locusta migratoria, assembly GCA_026315105.1. NCBI lineage: Eukaryota > Metazoa > Arthropoda > Insecta > Orthoptera > Acrididae > Locusta > Locusta migratoria. Next base: position 250,308,044 of record CM048744.1, on the reverse strand, counting down.
TTACACGTTGGCTCAAAAACAGCTGATTTAGTTCCTGATTTAGTCAGCAAAATCGCTATTTTTATTTATTTAAATACGCAGATTCATGTTCACTCTAATATTTGCACTTTCATTTCACATTAGAAAATATAACTATTTCAATATGTGCCGAAAATTCTTAACAAGAAAACACAATCTAACAAGCCAAAAACGCTTCAAAAACGGTAGCGTTTACATGAGCACGAAAATCGATTGTGGGACTGGAAAACAGCTTTAGAGAAGCGGATTTCCAGAATCGATTCTGGAGTGTTTACATGACCAACCAAATGCGGAATTGTCAAATCGGTTTACGAAATCCGGTTTTGGGAGCCCATGTAAACGGTGTGATTCTCATTATGATTATCTCTGATACTACCCCCGTAACGTTGCTCATCGACAGTGACTACAGATATCCACTGTAATCTGCCTTTGCACAGGGTGGCCTGCTGTAGAGGTCAGCTGGAAATGCGATGTTCCCTCTGTTGGAACTGGTGTAATCTTGCTTCACCGGAAGCAATGTCTCTTTCTCAGCAGATTTCCAAGGCAGTGCGCCTCTACAAGGCCCGGTTACAGTGGTGTTCTGTACAAGACCACCGTAGTTAAGGTTCCCATACATGAGCTCATGTTTCAGTCTGATGTGTTACCACTTTTAATAATGTAAAGGGTGTAACACAAAAAAATACAGCTCATCAGTTGCAAAGCTAGAAGTTTCTTGTGGTTCTTGAGCAACAGATCTCACGTTCAAGTTACCAATGTAAAACATGTGTCAAGATTTAAAAAGCAGAACGTACATTTCATGTACTCGCTGCTATGGGTCGCGTGTTTGGCCAGCACGGTGGGTGGCGTCTAGCTGCTTGCATGGGAAAGGGTAGCTTGGAGAGCTGCATCAAACCAGTCTGCGGAGTGAAGACCACAACAACAAACGTGTTAATATACGTTACCAATGGTATATTGTGTATGATATCTCACCTGCTCCCCTAACTGTTTTGAGCAGTGTATAAATGGATTCAGTTGAGAGATGCCTGTCTATCGTCGCGGTACGATCGTGCCGGGTCCTCCAGACGCCTGCGGCTACTGGTGTGCAGAGGCTGGGAGGTAACAGGTGGTCTGCCGGTCCTCCTAGCGCCTGGGGCGACAGCACAGCCGGCAAGTGTCGGATCGCCGAGTGACGGAGGAGTGGGAGACCCGGAAGCCAGGGCGTCGCCGTCGCCACGGAGCCTTGAGGCTTGGTTTCGGTCGACACGGCAATTATAAGGGGGCCCAGTGGCCGGCTAGGGACACAGGACCGGCTGCCAGGGCGGTCGTTCTGCTATGACGGTGCTGGCTGCCGTCACCGCCGCACCACAGAGTAACATATATTTGTCTGTGGCCGCACACGGAGGCCACTTCGCAGTAAGGTCGTTTGTAAGCGGTCGCTACGTTAGCACTGTAATGGTCAGCAAACAGTGACACTTTCGCCACTGCAGTGCACATCTTTGACGAGTCGACCACGACTACGGTTCTTGCCATACGTTACTGCCACAATGCAGTTGAAAACTCATGTTACAGAGGCACGTATGCACAACAATCTTCTTCTTCTTCGTCTCCTTTCGTTTCGGCCATCTTTGGGCCACGTTAATTCATATCAGCTTCCTTTCTTCCGTTCTTCCTCCTCTTCCAGTATTCTTTCATGCTCATACTTTGCATCTTTCTTCGCTCTTCTGTCCACGATGATTTCGTTATCGGTCTAGGTCTGTCCTCAAATCCTGCAAATGCCTGAATTTTTTATTTAAAAATCACCCTGTTGTGTATTTCTGGTTCCCGTATTCCCATTTCTTCCAGATCCCTTTGTACTTCTTGGATCCACCATATTTTGCTTTTCTTATACAACAAGAATTGTGAAATTTGCTGTGTTAACCTCCCCTGGTCCATTCTGCAATTGTGTCCAAAGAACTCGCACCTTCTTTTCTTAATGATCTTGGATATTTTTTCAATTTTGGAACAGAGTTCCTGGTTGGGTCGATTTCTAAACTGACCGTCTTCTTCGAGGTCCTAATATTCTCCTGACAATCTTCCGTTCCACCAGTTCTAGCCTCTTGATCACTCCAGTTCTTATTAGGTTGAGTGTTTCCGCTGCATATAAAGCTTCAGGGCGGATCACTGTCTGGTAATGCATTTATAGAAATATTCTTCTTATTATAGATGTTCATTGCCAGTCTATATGCTAAATTAATTTTGTTTATTCGTGCTTCCATTGCATCCTTTTCTGTTAGTCCAGTGTCTATCCATTCTCCTAGGTATTTGAATTTTTTCCACCCTCTGAATTTTCCCCCTGTCTATTGCCATCCATCCAGGAGCTTCCGTGATGTTTGTCATATATTTTGTCTTCTCCATATAGATCTGCGGAAAATTATTATTATTTGCATTGCTTTGCCGTCATTTCAAATGTAATAATTCAAATGTTATAATTAACTGACATCTTATTCAGGTTGTTTTATAGGAGGCGATCTTTTACTGTAATGGTTATGAATCCCCTTATGAAATCTTTATTTGCCATATATCGCTTATTGATTTTACATGATGACTAGTTTCGACTCGTTAAAGAGTCATCATCAAATCTTACTTGTTCAGGCATGGCAAGAAATATACTTCAGATGAACCAACATTATAGTGGCGAGTTGTAAATCGTATGCACATCAATCGAATATGCCTTTGGGTCATGTTGTTCAACACCTTGTGCTATATTGTCCCACATGTCCAGGTAATGTGTTATCACAGTGAAAACTGTAGATGGATGCAAGCATCAGTCCATCTGCAGTTTTCACTGTGATAACACACTACCTGGACATGTGGGACAGTATAGCACAGGGTCTTGAACAACATGACCCAAAGGCATATTCGATTGATAATGTGCATACCATTTACAACTCGCCACTATGATGTTGATTCATCTGAGGTATATTTCTTACCATGCTGGACAAGTAAGGTTTGATAATGACTTTTTAACGAGTCTAAACTAGTCATCATGTAACATCAATAAGCGATATATGGCAAATAAAGATCTCAAAGGGATTCATAACCATTACATTTTAATGTGTCTGCGACAGAAGACAGTTACAGCGAAAATCTTTAATGCTTTAATACCGCGACAACCAAGAATGTTTGAAGTGCAGCTCCGCATTCCAGGTGTTGACTGTGACTTTTGGAGATTGTACTACGAGTAAGACAAAGTTTCACGAGTGATACAAGAAAAAATCTGCTAACTACAATGTGTAAGAAGTAAAGAAAATGGTGCTGGAAAAATCGCCTAGTCACTATTGGAGTAGTTCCTGGTGATATCGGAATATCCTTTGGCTCATGGTAAGCGATTTTTTCAGACATTTTGGACATTAAACGTGCAGCAGACAAGTTGATTCCGAAGTTGCTTAATTTCGAGCAAAACGACGTCGTCTATACATAGCTCACTAATGGCTAAATGAAGTCCAACTAAATCCATAATTTCTGAAGGAGATTACAACAGGTGACGAAGTATATAGGTTGACAGGTACGTCGAAACGACGGCCCAATAGTCTCGATGTAAACTGCCTGCAGAGCCAAGTCTGGAAAAAATTAGACAAGTTACATGACTTCACCACTTGTGAAGGTACACCTCACTATTTTCTTCGACTTCAATGGAGACAGTGCATCATGAGTCCCTGCCTTACGGCAGTACGCTCAGTGAGAAACACTACCTCGATGTTTTGTACTTTAGGACGAAACAATCTAATGAAAACAATATAAATTGTGACAAAAACACTTGTGGATATTGCATACCATCACGATAAGGGTCACGATCACATCTCAATGTTCGTTCCTTTTTTGTCAAATTAATTGATTAAAAACATTATGTTGCTTCAGACACCCTGGACGCCGGACAAGGTACTGAGAGACCTATTTACAAGTCTGAAGAGAAACACGAAAGGACGTCTTTTGCCACCACCCAAGAGAGAAAACCAAGAAAAACAGAATAGCTGAAGAAGCTGAACACAATATAGGAAAGTGAGGTGCAGATGTAGTTGCAACAATGGAAAGAGCAATGGCACAAGTGTATTACGTCAGAGTGAGGGGACAAATTTATGTTGATGAATGTATAGATTCTTTAAGAAACACAGAAATTCCTTTCACTTTTACATCCCGTTAACAAAGCAGACAGAAAGATTCTCGTTTCGCGTCGAATCGGCGGGGAAGCCATTAGAGACTATTGTTCGAGGATGAGTGAGAGGCAATCGGGCGTATCGTTTTGAAAGCCCCCTCCCGGCACTTTCTTATCTGGTTTGGGGAAACTCAATCTGAACAGCGGCGCTGAGAGTCAAACCTCGCTCTCGGCTGTGCGTGGAACTAACTAAAAGAAACCGCGCTATCGTCTAGCGTCCCCTTTATCACTTATCCATACATCCGTCTAAATTACATTCCCTCGAGCTGTGTACCAGTTTCTCGCAATAATGACGGCTGTATCGTAATCCATACACGCCGCAGTACAACCTTTCACCTGCTCCTAGCTGTCACAATGACTGCTACTTGCCAGTAAAAACTGATTTCTGAATCAGTAAACATGAGTTCAACAAAGAAAGATTATTAATTTAAATTGCATTTCTTTTCAAATGTTAGAAGGCCCCCGAATTAAAACTGTAACAAAGAAAGTAACGTGAAAGACGATTTCCTTCGGAAACAATATTTTATTACATATACCAAGCACGATACATAGGGTGTCTGATACTAAATTTCCTTTTGACCTATGAGGAAGACAGTGCAGAAAGGAAAGGGAGACAAGATCAATTCAGCCAACATCGGCAGTGGCCAACAGATATAGATGCGCTTTGCGCAGGTCAGAAATAACTACCGAGGAAAGTGCCAAGGTCCAGAGGAAAGGATTGTTCAAAGCTATCAAATGTGAGGTGTTTTCTGTCTTATTTAAGACTAGCTTAAACCCGAGAATTCGCTCGCGTGCTGATTGATTATGATAGATAAGCTATCTTTCAGTAGTTTGCTATTTATTTATTCATATATTTCCTTATTTGTATACTTATCCTTACAGAGAAAGAGCTGAAGACATTGTAGCACGCATAGACCAAAGAATGGCCAGTGGCATCACGTTTCGCTGTATATAACCTCCTTGCTACAGAGCCGCAAACATTATCGCTGGCCTTCAGTCCGAATTTTTTTATAATCTGACGACTTTCAACCACCATATCTTCCACCCCTTTTTATATAGCTATCGGCATGGAACTGCTATGGCGTACAACGGGAGACGTCGGAGAACAATTACACACAGACCACTGGTTAGCGTTCTGTAGTTTTCGCTGCAGAGCGAAATATTAACACACACAAACACACACACATACACACACGTATAATTTTATATACACCGATAACTTTCCACCATTTTATCATTATCAACCCTCAAGCAACAATGCAACCAATAAAACCATTTGCAAAGAGTAATTATTGTATCGTATTTCGCGTTATATTCTTCAAATTACTAAATATCTATCAGATCGCTATAGAAACGTGCCTAAAACTTTCCTCAGATATAAATTAGTAACTGTACAAATATTTAAGTCTCTGCGTCTTGTCGTTTGGACGTTATAAGCATACACCGAACAGATATTCACATTTATAGATATGAGTTGTCTCATACGGTCCATATTTCATAGGAATACCATTTAATAGTGTCAATAATTAGAAACAGCTTACGGTCGTTTTGCTTATTAGCAAGTCATAAATTCTTCTTCACGCCATTAAAAAAAAGGAAAAAAAGTTGTCTCGCTAGTAAACGGACGTAGCGCATGTTACATATAATCTGCAACAGTATACAAAAATTAAAACATCCTTCAAAATCAGGTAATCTGTGGTGTCAACCAACACATTTAAGATTATTTGCTTTAATTTACTTTAATAAGTCACTTGCTGCCTCTAGAGCCTATGCCGAATGACTGCCTATTGTCTTGAGTAATGCAATACTTCGCGTCACCGGAAAGGACAGGAGTGGACGAATAGGGTGTGGGAGAGATATAGCTAGGAGGAAGTCTATAGTAAGCCTTCTGCGAAGCAAACAAGTTCTTCCCAACAGGCTTCGTGCCAATGTTCACCGGAAAGCAACTCGGAGATCAAGTACGTGAGGCAGTTATTTTTGTCATTCATGAAAGTCAAAGTAAAATTTTGTGCGATGCACTTTCAAATAACTTTTACAAAAAACATATGTGAAGGAAGTATTTCATGGTATTAACACCGCAATGCTGCTGTAGGTAACAGCTTTTATTTCTTTCTTTCATATAACAGTAATAGGCCTACTTCGGCTCTGTGACCATCGTCAGGCTATCCGAGAATAAACACTTTCGGTTAAAATCATTAAAAATACACCTACTTACAATTTTGGTATAAAATTCTGACATATCTGTACATACTTAGTCCATTTCGCATCTTGGAGTTGTCAGTTTTATTTATATAGCTGTAAGTAATTGTAGTCTGAGCATTCTTTCGATCTTATTCATGTAATTTAATGTTTGTCAGATTATCAAATTATTGGTTATTGTTCAGACATTTTTCAGTGACAAATCCTTCAGCCATTCTGTTTGGTTGCAGCACAGTCTAACATATACAGTCGAGACACTCCCAGTGATTTTTGTTATACGTCGCGACAGCAGCGCTACGATATCGGATGAATGTGAATGGTACACCAATAACTAGAAAGTAACTCCACAGTTCTATTTATTTGCTTTTTAAAGAACGACTGAAGGGTATGAATCGGTGCTTTGCAGGGCAGTTTATTTATGATGATCTTGAAATCTACGACTTTTTAATCAATAATTTCATTTTGTATTAAGAACAAAAATGGCTAACAAACAACAAAAGACCCATCCTTCTACAGAAAGACTCAGAAACGTCAGGGTTTCTTCACTACAATTCCAGACAAATCAGTGAGTACTGAACGTAAGAAACTTATACTGGACTCAATACCTATATTACTTAATGCATAAGATAAGCTGATGGAAAATCCTCACAAACACGACAGTAAAACATCGAAAGCAAAAAATACTATTTCCCAACAAAGTTTAAACCAATTCCATAATTGTTGCTTCATCTGAACCACAAACTGCAAGGATATTCAAGACTTTGGTTTTAAAAGCAAAAGTAATTACACTCAAAAGTACAGGCGTTTGTGACAAACACGAGTGAAGTAGAAATAGGTTCGAATCATTGGACTCCATGTGGACTTTTTACATGTCAAAGAAAGTGCCTGTCTCATAAGGACTGATCATAACTGGCAATAATGTTTCGTCTTACTTTCATGGGAGTAGTCTGCAAAATACACACATATTTTAAGTGTTTCCTCCCTTAGATTTACAAACATCTGAACATTTGAACTGCTTAGGATGGTTACAGAACCTGCTGGTAGACAGAGATTAAATGTCATACAAAATTCTCTGGTGCATTTGATGCTTTCGTTCAACTAACTCCAGAGAGTAAGACATGAAGAAAATATTTAGAAGGCAGAAATTTTACTGCCTTTATCTGACCGTCTATTTACGTAACAACTGCTTGACGTGGTCGAAACGCACAGAGGTAGGTAATGGTTGTACCCGGCGTTTGTCCGCCTCTGTGATCAATTACTCATGTCATTGACTGTGCCTTTGTGGCCAGCTCAAATGATAGCGATTCACGTAACTACGAGTACTCGGAATATGCAGCTGCGGACACCGATCCAAATAAAAGTGCTCTGCGTCAAAGGCCATCGGCATGACCCCGACTAAAAGTAAGAAATACGGGATTGGCCAAAATAAATGTTCAAATGTTTGTAGAGTCTATGGGACTTAACTACGGGGTCATCAGTCCCTTAAATTACAAACTACTTATGAACAAGCTACAACTAATGACGGCACAAATATCCATGCCCGAGGGGGCATTCGAACCCCCGACCGTAGTGGCCGTGCAGACCGTGACTGAAGCGCCTCAGTCCCCTCGACCACCGCGGCCGGCTAGCCAAAATATTCTTCGCCTTTAAAAAATGGTTATTTAAGAGTATACTACGTACAAAAACGAGTCATGTAACAAAAGATACGTTCGCAGAGTTTCTGGTAAATTCTACAAATCTACACAAATAAAAATTAATGACAAATTGTTGCTAAGCGCCGAACTGCTGAACGGCATTTTTTTTATTTTTTTTTTTCAAATATTTCTTAAAATCCGAGGAACGTTCTTATCTCAGGAGCTGTTCACCGCAATACTCGAGATATTTCGTTTTAACGAAAGACCGTACCGCTTAGTGAGTAGAATATGAGAGCATTTTAAATTTTTAAGTTCGGACCATAATTACGCAAAATATTGAAAACAAAGTCTCTCACTAGGAATGTGACCACAAAAGATATCATATGCCAAAGGAAGAAAAACGAAGAAATAAAATAGCAAAGAATTTTCCACGTGTCAACTGTAGCGCTGTATGGAAAAACATTCATCTTAAGTGTTTGTCATCTGATGTCTCTGCATGGTACAAGGTAGTCAACAACATCTGCAGCACAAATGAGAGGTTACATGCAATGGGTATAAGCGACACCAATCTTTGCTCCAAATGCCAACTTGTGGACGCGATTCTACACAGATTCATGTGTGCGGGTCACTTGGGCAGTTGGAAATGGATCACGCAAAGCATCGCACTTCTTTCGAGATCGTCTCCTGATTACATTTCTCCTGAGATAATTTACAGACCACATAACATGTACTATCCGGCAGCAAACAATAACGCCATACACTGGGTGATAGGCAAGTATGTCAGCTATGTGATAAACACGTTTGGTACGGACATCACAGACTTCCGTGCATACGTGATGTGTGAATTTCATAAAAGCAAAACCTAAAGAGATCATAAAAAACACTAAGGAAACATGCTGAAAATTGAAACTTCCTGGCAGATTAAATTTGTGTGCCGGAACCGGGACTCGAACCTGGGACCTTTGCCTTTCGCGGGCAAGCGCTCTACCGACTGAGCTATCCCGACACGACTCACGATGCCGCTTCACAACTTTACTTCCGCCAGTACCTCGCCTCCTACTTTCCAAACATCACAGAAGCTCTCCTGCGAACCTTACAAGACTAGCACTCCTGGAAGAAAGGATATGGTGGAGACATGGTTTAGCCACAGCCTAAGGGATGTTTCCATAATGAAACTCTGCAGCAGTAAATTTGTGAGGCGGCATCGTGAATCGTGTCGGGATAGCTCAGTGGTAGAGCGCTTGCCCGCGAAAGGCAAAGGTCCCAGGTTCGAGTCCCGTTTCCGGCACACAATTTTAATCTGCCAGGAAGTTTCATATCAGCGCACACTCCGCTGCAGAGTGAAAGTTTCATTCTGGATGCTGAAAATTGCTATCGAAAGGTTGGGTATCGGTTAAATATCATGATGTTTTGAATGTTTCGTTTTGTTCAAGAGAAGAATGTTATTTAAATAGACTGCAAAACAAATACGAGCATCATGAAAAATAGTATATTTTGTGTGAAGTTCTTTTCTGTATGTATGTTGTTTTTCAGGCATAATTGGCATTGTATATGTTGTATGTGCATTGAAACTGTGTTATATCTTGTCACAGACTGTCACTATGTTATATTAGTAACTTACACGCCGGATATGGACGGGCAGTTTACACTCTGAATACGGTGTGTAATGGGCGGTGTGTGGTACTTTGCACCAGTTCTACCGTCTCCATATACCATTCAACCACCTACGTGTTGGCAGCTATATGATTACGGTAAAAATAATATAAAAAAAGGGTTACGCAGTCATGGAGACACTGCAACGATTGTATGTTCAAATTTGTATGAATGACGATGATAGAAGTGTTTAAGGCAAATATGCCACATGGTTGTAAAGTTGCCTCAGACGTGCAACTGGTAAAGTGTCTGTGTAGGTATGCGGTCCGTCTCGTGGTTTATTACGCCTATCGGCGGCCGATACCTCCACCTCCCGAATTAGAATACCCCCGTTACATCTGGTCGCATCCGAGATATACCGGTTCATCCGCCAAACCGAAGCTCGGTGGAGTTACGCCAAGAAAACACGAAAACACACACACACACACACACACACACACACACACACACACACACACACCGCACGCACGCACGCACACACACAGAGAGAGAGAGAAAGAGAGAGAGAGAGAGAGAGAGAGAGAGAGAGAGAGAGAGAGAGAGAGAGAGAGAGAGAGGGGGGGGGGGACGACGAAAGGGAACAGAAACTACACTGAAAATGTAAAAAATCATTGCTAAAGTATTTCCCAGCTGAAGATGACCCCATTAGATTCGCTGTAACAATTAAGTATTTCACCCGAAACGTATATTCCTGTAGATATACGGTATCTAAACAGAATGCCTAGCGAATTATTTAGAACGTGAAAAGCAACGACCTGTCTCATGCAAAGAATCGTAACGCAGCAACTGCACAAACACAAAGTTCTCACAATGCCTGTATAGTCTATGGGACTTAACTACGGGGTCATCAGTCTCTAAACTTACAAACTACTTATGAACTACTTACGAACTAGGACGGCCCAAATATCCATGCCCGAGGGGGGATTCGAACCCCCGACCGTAGTGGCCGTGCAGACCGTGACTGGAGCGCCTCAGTCCCCTCGGCCACCGCGGCCGGCTCACAATGCCTGACTGATGCTCTAGCGAGCGAGGTGGCGCAGTGAATATGCCCCGACGGCGGTCTAAATTCGCCCCCGGCCATCCAGATTTAGGTTTTCCGTGATTTCCCTAAATTACCACACACAAATGTCGGGATCGTTTCTTTCAAAGGGCACAGCCGATTTCGTTTCCCATCTTCACCCGAACATCCGATTGTGAGCTGTCGATCGGACGTTATACTCCAAGCTTCCTGCCTGCCTTGCTCATATGATCCGAGAAGCGGAAAATGTCGACTGAAACAATAAACGTATTCATGTGCTCCACGAATAAATAAATCTAATATATAGATCGTATTTTTGCGCGACTAGGTTCGACTCCGTATAGGGAACATAATTGAGAACATAAATAAGAATGTAATACGTGGACTATGTGCTGTGGCAGCTATTGTTTCTCATTTAGATAAATGATATGCATTCCAGTAGAACAGGTATTATTGTTTGCTGTTGACACCAGCTTGGTAGTGAAGGGCGCTGTTTGCAATATTGACGCGGTATGAAATAATACATAGAAAGACGCTTATTATGGAGTGTTTGATTTTTTTTTTTTTTTTTTTTTTTTTTTTTTTTTTTTTTTTTAATACAGGTATGCAACCGCCAAATTAAAAAAAAATAAAAAAAAAGCTGGGAAAGAAAGAAAAATTCTAAAATTGCGCCGGCCGCGGTGGCCGAGGAGACTGAGGCGCTCCAGTCACGGTCTGCACGGCCACTACGGTCGGGGGTTCGAATCCCCCCTCGGGCATGGATATTTGTGCCGTCCTAGTTCGTAAGTAGTTCATAAGTAGTTTGTAAGTTTAGGGACTGATGACCCCGTAGTTAAGTCCCATAAGCTTAACAAACATTTGAACATTTTTTTCTAAAATTGCTTATAGTTTCCTGGAATAATCTCTTAGTTGTTGAAAGTAGATTAATTATTTTAAATACAAAACATGTTTCAGGCTAGCCCATCATCTGGTGACCTGTCAGTAAAATACATACACAACCAATAAGTGTAATATCTAATTTGGAATTACAAACATAAAATTATTTGCAATTTATACTGAGCATTGAGGCATTAAAATTTGTCATACAAAAAGGTGGGGAAATGAAAATAAGTTCATCAAAAGCTGACATTTCCATTACACAGAATGAGCATTTGATAGATTTCTGGGTGTCCAGATACGAAACTGTCGTCGACCGCCCATGTTCAGGATCTTGTTCAAAAACTAAATGCTGCGTTGTTTACCATTAGAACATCTAAAATCACACAATGTACCACGGAAAATAGTCCACTTTGCTTATTTTCATTCGGTTACGAGTACGGTGTTGTTTTCTTTTCTTTTCTTTTCTTTGTACTATCTTTTCTTTTTCTTTTGGGTTAACTCCTCTGATTTAAAACTAAATGATAGTTATTTCGCATAAACGGGCGTTTCGTGCAAAAGCTTGTGTGTGAGCACGCGACACACATGTTGATCCCTGATTAGTAGCCTGGTTACTACAACATTGATCTCTCAATCCCTATCTTCTGTAAATGCCGTTTGTTGTTAATAATACACTACTGGCCATCAAAATTGCTACACCAAGAGGAAATACAGATGATAAACGGGTATTCAATGGACAAATATACTAGAACTGAAATGTGATAACATTTTCACGTAATTTGGGTGCATAGATCCTGAGAAATCAGTACCCAGGACAACCACCCCTGGCCGTAATAACGGCCTAGATACGCCTGGGCATTGAGCCAAACAGAGCTTCGATGACGTGTACAGATGCAGATGCCCATGCAGCTTCAACACGATACCACAGTTCATCAAGAGTAGTGACTGGCGTATTGTAACGAGCCAGTTGCTCGGCCACCATTAACCAATTTTCTGAGAGATCTGGGGAATGTGCTGGTCAGGGCAGCAGTTTATTTTCCGTATCCAGAAAAGACAGTAAAGGACCTGCAACATGCGGTAGTGCATTATCTTGCAGAAATGTAGGGTTGGGCAGGGATCGAATGAAGAGTCTTAACACATGTGAAATGTAACGGCCAATGTTCAAAGTGTCGTCGGTGCGAACAAGAGGTGACCGAGATGTGTAACCAATGGCACGCCATACCATCACGCGGGTTGATGCGCCAGTATGGCGACGACAAATACACTCTTCCAATGTGCGTTCACCGCGATGTCGCCAAACAGGGATGCGACCATCGTTTTGCTGTAAACAGAACCTGGAGTCATCCGAAAAAATGACGTTTTGCGATTCGTGCACTCAGGTTCGTCGTTGCGTACACATCGCAGGCGCTCCTGTCTGTGATGCAGCGTCAAGGTTAACCGCAGCCATGGTCTCTAAGCTGATAGTCCATGCTGCTGCAAACGTCGAACTGTTCGTGCAGATGGTTGACTTCTTGCAAACTTCCCCATCTGTTGACTCAGGGATCGAGACGAGGCTGCACGATCCGTTACAGCCATGCGGATAAGATGCCTCTCATCTCGACTGCAAGTGATACGAGGCCGTTGGAATCCAGTACGGCGTTCCGTATTGCCCTCCTGAACCCACCGATTCCATATTCTGCTAACAGTCATTGGACCGCGACCAACGCGAGCAGCAATGTCGCGATACGATAAACCGCAATCGCGATAGGCTACAATCCGACCTTTATCACAGTCGGAAACGTGATGGTACGCATTTCTCCTCTTTACACGAGGCATCAGAACAACGTTTCACCAGGGGAAACGTCGGTCTACTGCTGTTTGTCTATGAGAAACACCAACCTTGAGTGAATGCTGTGAAAAGCTAACGATTTGCTTAACACAGCATCTTCTTGGTTAAATTTCGCGTCTGTAGCTCGTCATCTTCGTGGTGTAGCAATTTTAATGGCCAGGAGTATGTTTGCGTCTGTCCTTGGGATCGCGACCTACAGGTTCAAAAACACTGACAAATTATTTGTTAAAGAGGTTCTACATTCAAGTGATATGAATGATGCTAAATAAAGATTTTTTCAGCCTAGATACCATTACATAGGTGTTGTGTAACGCTCGGGTACCATTTATCGGGTTACGTGCACCGACATAGCGTTTTAATAATGTGTATTCTCTGGCGAGAAAACGAAACACAGTGACAACATGTCATTTTGTCAACTACACCAAAGAAACGATACTTCATTTCAGAACCACTTGGCTTGGCAGTCCTAAGCCCGACATTTTTATAGTGACTGGCAAAGTGCGGAATGCAGCCCACGCACAATATTATGACAGCGCTACCGCCGGTGGCACGGCAGTCTGCAAGGTATATTTAACTGCAGTCGTAGACACAACAACGTTACGAGTTTGAAGCGCCGCCAAGACAATTCTTTATGCGTGCGACCTGACTTCCTGATTTCGACAGACCTCTTAATGACTGCCCCAGAAACTCGGCCTGCCGCGTTTCTTTTCGTAATTACATTCCCTGCAGTGCTCGGTGACAGCTCATCTACTCCGTACCAGCAGTGGCGTGTGTGGCTGACATCTGACGGATTCAGAGCACGAGAGGGCTAACTCCACCTACGATAAGTTGAGTAAGAGGAGAATTCCTTAAGAAGTGTATAAAATTATTAACGTTAATAATGGGTAGAAAAGCGTTGTTGAAAAAGAGAAATTTGTTAACATCGAATATTGATTTATGCCTAAGGAAGTCCTTTCTGAAGGTATTTGTATGGAGTGTTGCCTTGTATTGGAGTGAGACATGGACGATAAACAGTGCGGACAGGAAGAGGATTGAGGCTTTTGAAATATGGTGCTACAGAAGAATGCTGAAGAGTAGGTGGGTGCATCGCGTAACTAATGAGGTACTGAACAGAATTGGGGAGAAAAGAAATTTCTGGCATACCTTGACTAAAAGAAGGGATAGATTGGTAGGACACATTCTTAGACATTAAGGAATTGTGAATTTAGCGTTGGAGGGAAGTGTGTGGGGTAAAATTCGCAGAGGAAGACCAAGAAATGGATACAGTAAGCAGATTCAGACAGATGTAGGTTGCCGTTCTTATGTAGAGATTAAGAGGATTGCCTAGGATTGTGGAGAGCTGCACCAAACCAGTCTCCGGTTGAAGACCACCACCACCACCACAACAACAACAATTTTCGTATTTATGAATACTGGATAATATGCACAAAAGTCTCTCTCTCTCTCTCTCTCTCTCTCTCTCTCTCTCTCTCTCTCTCTCTCTCTCTCTCTCTCTCTCTTATATATATATAAAGCAGAGTGTCCGTATGTTTGTACATGTTGCATAAAAATCTGGAGTTTTGTTCTAATCTTTATGAAATTTTGTACACGTAAGCTTCAATCCATGAGGACGGTCGCCGTAAGTGTAAGAATCACATGCATATATAGTTCACGAGATATGATGTCAAACAATGAGATATGATGTCAAAAAATGAGATGCGCGAAAAACTGCTGCATTTTGCGACAATGCTGCTCATTTTCTCCTAAACCATTGGACCGATTTCAACCAAATTTGGTACACACATTCCTTACCGTGAGGTGGTAATTACTGCATGGTTAAGAATCACATACGGCACATGGTTCGAAACATTACGTCATAACCAATAGAAATCGCAAAAATGTCATATAATGCGGCGAGACTTTCGAAATACACGGTATGAGAACGACACTACTTAGCGATTTGCAACAAACATTAAACAGAATTTTAAACCTTTAGTAAACTTTTTCTCGATGGCAACCATAGTAAAATGATGAAAGGAAAAAAAGTTTCTCGCTTACTACTTTTCCGCTGTTTATGGAGTAAAACTACGGCATTCGTTATGATGTCACAATTTATAACTTGTACAGTTCAAATTGTAGCTGCAGGAAATTTTAGAGACAGTATACACGCATATAGTTTAGTGTACCTTCTAAATTGTATCACAATACGTCAAGTTGTTCATGACATATGAGCAAATAAACGGTAACGTTCATGGAAAACCGCCCCATCACGCACAAAGTTTTAATCTATTACTTCTTCACTAGTAATTGTATTCCCAAGAGATTTTATAGATATACAGCCCTTATACAAATGAATATATACCTGAAAATGGCAGGAATAAATACCCGGGCAACGCCGGGCTTTCAGCTAGTATATATATGTAAACAAAACAGAATATCACAGAGGAAATGCGTAGGATATGACAAGTTAAACAAAAATAAAGGAGTTAACGTAGTTTATGCACTGAACACTTGTCAGTCATCCACTGTAATTTCAAGTACATTCTGTGAATACAGGTTCGTCGTTTTCCTCGTCCGCAATCTGATGCCGGGAATCTGAATGATGAGTAGACACCTCCGTAGGCAAGTTCTTGAGAATGCGTCATACACAGGAGAAATAAATCTTCGAAGACGAAGCATATCCTTTTTGTTGATTATCACAGTCCACCTTGTGAAGTCTCCCTTGTGTCACTGAAGCAACGCTTTGAATTGGTCTGCCTAACGTGTGCTTATAAAAGTTCACACCATGAAATTTTTCATTTTGACGGAAACTAGATTTAAACGTCATGGAAAATGGCGCTGCCCGTTCAAATTGCATCCATTTGACTTGCAGCCAATTTAACGGACGCCCGTCAGTAGCCTTTTTCCTGATCAATGTGCTGTCTTCGTCCTTCGTTCGGACATGAAAGGCTCTCTCTTTTTACACCCTTGGATAGAATCTACCCAATCACCCGCAGTGTATATATTTTCGAATGGCTAATTCATTCAGTCCATAGTCTGCATCATTAAGCAGATAGCTATAGCCAGGTATCATAAATTTTGTGGGTTATTACTTCGACTTTCATCTCTGGGTCTTGCAATAATTTCATCAAGTAAACACACACCAGTGTGTTACCACTGCGGCCAATGCTTAGAACCGACAAAAAGACGTTGAGCCATTTTAGTCCATTCTGACGATGACAATACTTAAGAACCTAGATATCTCAACTGATCCCCCAACTGTTTTGTTGTTGTTTCAAAAATGTTCAAATGTTTATATAGTCTATGGGACTTAACTACAGGGTCATCAGTCCCTAAACTTACAAACTACTTATGAACAAGTTACCAACTAGGACGGCATAAATATCCATGCCCGAGGGGGGATTCGAACCCCCGACCGTAGTGGCCGTGCAGACCGTGACTGGAGCGCCTTAATCTCCTCGACCACCGCGGCCGGCTTTGTTGTTGTTGTTGTTGTTGTTATTGTTGTTGTGGTCTTCAGTCCGGAGACTGGTTTGATGCAGCTCTCCACAATACCCTATCCTGAGCAAGCCTCTTCATCTCCACCTAAGAACGGCAACCTACATCTGTCTGAATCTGCTTACTGTATCCATCTCTTCGTATTCCTCTACGGTTTTTACCCCACAATTGTTTTGACCAGAGTGTATATCTTATTGACGCAGTTTTGTTCACACACTTCGTATTGGAGACGCACTTGATGCCAAGTTCGGTGGCAGTATTAGCAGCTACTGTAAACGAGACTGCGTTCCTGCAGGTGGAGGGGTTTGTAAGGAAGCAGAAGAGGCTCCGTGATTCTGGAGTGTCGCGCCGCAGCGGCTGAGGTATCTGTTGACGCGGGCAGTGATAGGATAGGATAGCGAGAGGAGGGAACACGGGACGACGAAACGGCCCGCTGTAAGGGGCCTGCGCGCCGCTGTTAAAACATTCCTGACGTGTTTATCGACGCAATTAGCCCGGGCCCTCCTGCCTGCCTGCAGGGGTGGAGGTGGGGGCGTGGCACAGGCTGCCTTTAAGGGCGTCGCTGCGGGGCTCGCCCTTTACGTCGCACCAGGAGCCAAGACGGTCTTCCCCGGTATCTTCCGGGCGGTCTGCAGCAGCTAACAGAGGGAAAGTTTTATGCGGAATGGACGGGTGACGGCCGTGCACGTTTACGGTGGATAACGGCCAGACAAGCGGAATTTACGACTGTCTGATGCTGTTATTGCTGGCTACAGACGCAGGGCTCCCTGCTTCTTAACCCTCTATTGCACTGTGTACATTTAAATATACATATTTTCAGAACTCTATAGTAACTCACGTAATGTAACCTGTGCCATTCAAGCACAGTGTGTACTTCAGTACACAGCTGTGAAGCTCGCGTATCACGGCAGATCGCAGCCTCTGCTTACAGCAGTTGAGTAAAAGTTCGTCGAAATGTTCGTGTGTCTAGAAGACTGTCAGTCTCCCGACATGCATGTGTCTGAATTTCTTCATTCACGAGTGAACACTCCCAGAGGTTTTCCTTCGCTGTTTATCTCTAGCAAGAATCTGCACAAGCTATAAATGAATTAAGGCATTAAACATAAGGAGAGGCATTGAATTAAAATTTATGCTGTGGCCGGGATTCGAACCCGGGACCTCTTACTTACTAGGTAGGAGCTTAGACCACTCAACTAACACAGCGTTGTAGCCAAAGCAACTACAAGGACTGTCTTAAAGCACGTCTCCCTCCACACCATATACTTTAATTCTGCCTCAGGTTCCCTGTGAATTACGTATCAAATTGCCAGGGCTCATTGGAATAGCACCCAAGCTTGATATGTACTTAAGACCAAAACCAATAATTTTAACACTGGATGTACGTACTTCTTTCTAGTTTTATTTGTTATGGTCCGGGATTGGTAAGCTAGAATACTTTTGTTGATGGTTCTCCAGGTTATATGGCCGTGGCCCATGAAACATTTCTGTTGGTAATGTTTCGTGGAGAGCTGCGCTGGACAATCTTAGAGATGCTCCTGGCGGTGCCGACTCTTGACTGAATTAACTGAATAGCTTGATGTGTGTTTATCTTTGATAGTTAAGATTTATCTTTGACAAAGATTATCTCTGCTGATCACGTATAGAGCTGACCACGCCCATTTCAGACAGTATTTATGCCGCTCTCTGACGATAGCCTTATCAGTCGGCAAGACTGGGCACCTGCAAGATCGCTTCTGATGATGTCTAGCGCAGCTCTGGACGAAACGTTAGAAATAGAAATCGACCACGGCCATGTAATACGGAACATAAGCATCAGATCTTTCACGATTATTGAGTTTCCTGGTTGTCAGGATACTGCAATTCCCCGTAGTTACCTTAAAACTTTAGAAATTAATCGATCTAAACAAAAAATGAAATGCAGTCCTTTGGTAACCGCGTCAGTACAGAACGGCTGCAACCATCTGGACAATCTTGCTTTCAGATGTTCTTAACAGTTCCAGTAAGGATTTTAGGGGAAGAACAGTTGGAGAAGTCGGGGAAGAACAGTTGGAGAATTCTCTCGGAAAACAGGAAAATGTGGGAAATATTGAAAGTGTTTTTTCAGCAATTTTTCTACATAGTTAGGAGCAAACTACCAAATTTAACAATAGAGGTTTGTAATTTTGTTTGTTATAATCCGCGATTAATAAATTAGAAGACTATGTTGTTGCAAAACCGTTTAGTTCACCCCACAGTCGTGTGGAATGCCCTGCTTCAAGCAGTCCAACTGCTGCCTACTTCTAGCCTGAGTAGGTGATCTGAACACCGGTACTCTGTCTCTTGCGTACAGACAACAGCTGTCCCTTGATCTTGGTGTTCTATTGGAGAGTGTGTGTAAGCTATGTAGACTCAGCCGGCTCCGTTAGCTGAGTGGGCATCGCGGCTTACAGCCATGCGGAGGTTTTGGGTTCGATTTCTGATTAGCTCAATGGAGATATTTAATGAGTGGGACGTCTGCAACGAGGTCCACTCAGAAGGAAAGTACTTGGCCTCGAACAAACACATATACACCAAAATCGTATGAGAGATAATGTCAAGGTCCCTTATTACACTAGTGATACCCCCGCATCTGCAAAACTCTGCAGTCGTCCGTTAGAGGCCTCTGCGTGTGCCTTGCCGCAATGCACTTTGACCTGTCGGTTCGCCAGTAGGGACGGTGCAGTGTGCCTCCGAAGTTGCGTTTTGTGATGCTATTTGTGTGGTGAAGCGTCAGATAGAGCGGCGATTGCTAATTAATCCTGCTGATGTATTGCGATTAGTTGAGGTGAAGTTACGAAGAACCCTTCTTCCTGAAGATGGTATTAGTGTAGAAGATGAATTATTTGCATGCTTTCTCGATTCTGTTATAGTACAGAAATATGACCATAAGTTAGATACTGTTTTAACACTAACACATAATGATGATAATAGGGATGATAATGACGAAGAACTCAATGCTAGCGGTAGTGCTACGGTAAGTGCGGGAAGAGGCGTAGAAGCAGTGGCAGTGAATACCAACAATCTTTCGGGAAGAAGGTTCAAGTTGCAACTATCGTCACGGCTTTTGATGACAATTCGCTAGAGAACAAGTACGACGATTATTACATAAGTTATTGCTAAGATACCTGCATTGCGTATGGCGTCTACAATTACATCTATAGTGCTATCTAGAGCATCATTGTTGAGTTTTGCAGAAAAACGACACCCACCAGTACATTGAGGTGTACGTAGAGATCCTGTAACCAAACGTTCATACAGATACGTTTCTTCGAGCCCATGTACTTTCCTTGCGAGTCCCACGTGGGCATGTAACGATCCACTTGACCGAGTAGTAGCGGTTCGAGGTTAAGTGGTCGACGGGGCCCGGTTGGTCCGTCTAGGGCCACAACGCGCAAGTTTGGCGCCTTTACAGCGCAGACTGAACCGCGGCGCGCGTTTGTCGGGAATTGTTGCTCGCTGAAAGGACCGGCGATGAGGCGCGCCTAGCGCCTAGCCGGCGGCAATGGCGGCCGGTAACTGGAGACGGCCGTAAAGAGAGACACGGCCAGAGCCGGCCTGCTCCGCTCCCTTTACTCACGTCTGACGGCCCCTACCGACACCTGTTGCTGGACGCCAAGTCCACGCCAACAGCTGCGGCGACCACCACAGCACATCCGCTGCTTCCCCAGCAGGAAGACGGCCAACTGCTTACACCACGGGAGCTAAGCGATAACCTTCGATTCAAATGTTTGTAAATCTATGTGACTTATCTACTGTGATTATCAGTCCCCAGGCTTACGAACTACTCTAACTATACTCCGCGTCACGTAGGGGCGGCTCATTTGTCAGCCGTTCGGCGCATCCCTCTCCATTACCACACTCGCAGCCAATAATATTGATTCTCTAGGTGCATGCCTGGTTGTGACCAACGACAATGTTTCTCCCGCAGGCTCCACTGTGGTGCTCGGCCGTAGTTCAACTTCTCCAGGCTTCCCTATCGCTCAGCCTCTATGAGCGGAAGGAGAACACACGCAGTCATGCCGGAGGAAGCACTCTTAACCTCCGACGGGGAACAACTAGGCGCAAGGCAGCAAGTCGCCTTAGAGCGCTCGGCCGTTCAGCCGCAGCCCATAGATACGAATAGACCGGAAGAAACACAACATGTGTACACCTAGGCTTCGTAGCAAGATAGGACCACGTGACTGGTGAATTCGCTGGATATAAATAACAAATCAGCAGTTTTTAAGAAATGAAAATATTTTAAACTAATAATAGCTACAAGTGAAATGTAATATTAATTCACAAAAATCTCTGTATAACCATGAGCACAGCTGTAAACGGTCGATGTTCTGCCCCAGCAGTCAAATTGTTTAGCCATAGTGATGTTTTTTTTTTTTTTTTTTTTTTTTTTTTTGTGGTTTTAGGGCTCACAACTTCTATGGTCATTAGCGCCCAGCTAAGAACATAGATTCGCTATGATCTCAAAAAAATGGTGACTGTCAGATCATCAACAAGAGGCTAAAAACGAAAGATAAAAGACAATTAAAAGGGTTAAATATCCTTGGATAGGTTGGCCAAGTTGATAAAACGCAAAACTCGAGCAGCTGCTCGTGTGTCATCAGCTAAAAGTTCCTCCAGAGTAGACGGAAAGTGAAGGGCTACACGGAGATGATTAAAATTAACACAAGTCAGTAAAACATGTCGCACTGTCAGCAGTTCACCGCAGGAGCATAGCGGTGCAGGTTCGGCGGATAGCAAGTGACGGTGGCTGAAACGGCAGTGACCGATCCGCAACCGGGGCCAGGATGACCTCCTCCCGACGAGAGGGGCGTGAGGAGGTCCTCCAAGCGGTCGGGATCGGTTTGACAGTTCGCAATTTATTGTTGTACAGTGAAAGCCACACACTGTGCCATTGCGACACGATACTCCGGCGAAGAGCCCGTTGAACATCGTCCGATGGGACGCAAAAGATAGCCATGCGAGGCAAAAGAGCTGCTGCCTTGGCTGCTATGTCGGCGGCCTCATTCCCGGGCACACCCACCCATAGTGATGTTGGTGCCAAGAAAGTGATATGTCCTGTCTACTACTATGTACGATCGAAGACGCCAACACAAACGCCCCTTTCATCTGCTTTCGCGGCTACCTTGTCCAAGACTCATCCTCGGTCACTCTATTAACACACCCATCCACTCGGTAACCATAGTAGATTGCATTGCATAGTGCCTACACAGTAGTGTTGCCAATCCTCATATAACATACGGATCTGAACTCTATATCCCTTTGACTTCTCTACCATAAACCGACACAAAGTTCACCATTATATGTTTATTAAAGTAATCTGTTGTTCATAACTTATCAGACAACACAAGGGTCGTAAGATCGACAAGACCTATACGTATGGAGTTGCGAACGTAACTACAAAGAGGTCGAAAAAATGTATCCACCGTTTAAAAGTCATAACTTGCAAACTAATAGACGGAGTTGTCTCATTTTTGGAGAAAATGTAGCTTAAAGTCCAACTTAAAGATATCACTGTAGTTGTTCGAAATTGTCATCCACACACAAACGATGCCGCCGAACTACAGCACCAACAGATGTGTGCAACGTTTTCAGTTGGGTATCTCCACATGAATGTACGATGGATCCTCGACGTTCATCCAATGTGCGTGGCTTTTGTCGATAAACAACGGCCGGCCGCGGTGGCCGAGGCGACTGAGGCGCTCCAGTCACGGTCTGCACGGTCACTACGGTCGGGGTTCGAATCCCCCCTCGGGCATGGATATTTGTGCGATCCTAGTTCGTAAGTAGTTCATAAGTAGTTTGTAAGTTTAGGGACTGATGACCCCGTAGTTACGTCCCATAAGCTGTACAAACATTTGAACTTTTTTTTTTTTATAAACGACGTCCTTTAGTGTTCCCTACTGGCAAAAGTTCAGAGGAGTTAAGTCTGGGGAACGTGGTGGATACTCCACAGCGTATCCATCTTACTGGTAGATTTTCGCCGAGATAAGCCCTAAAATGATTTTGGTAGTGGGCTGGGGTACTATCTTGTTGAAAGTAAAAAGTAAAATCTTCCGTCTCCATTCAAGTCTCGGATGGCACGTAAATTTGATGTCTGAAGCTTCTGAAGGTTCACCTCACCGGTAACTGTGCCGTCAAAGAAGAATGGCCCCATCAAGCCCCGGTAAGACAACCCACACCATACATTTACATCTGGCAAATTCGTGGTCGTTCGGATTTTCGACGGCCCAGTGGATGCAATTGTGGCGATTTACTGTACCATTGAGTTTGAAGTGTGCCTCATAAGACAACACAATTATCTCTGCAAACTCTTCATCGTTGCACACCATGTTAGTAAACCACCCGCAGTACTCCATCCTACGATCTGGGTCGTCCTTGTTCATTGCGTGGAACAATCGTGGGATGTAGCACTTCCACTTTGCTGTCTTCAAAATTCGCCGAACACTTGAGCGACTCACTCCAGTTTCACGGGCACACTGTCTCATAGACTTCTGTGGTAAGCGGGTGAATTGTTGTAACACAAGACGGGAGTTAGCTGGACTTGTTACTGTTATAGGTCGTCCAGATCGTTGTTTGTAGTACATCTGTAACACAGCCTTCGGCTTAAAATTTGTCTCGAATGCGACGAATCGTTAAACGTGGCGGTGGCTCTTTTTGATACTCATTTCGCCATTGCCGTTGAACCTCAACGTTTTCGTACTTAAGATACCACTTCAAAACGGAATTTAAGCCTTGCGCCAACCATGTTTACTAGAGTATCTAGGTGCAACCAAGAACAATACACTGACTACCCGGCGACTGGCATCTGGCAAAAAAAAAAAAAGCAATTCAAAGCTTGTGTGGCGATTGCCGGAACTACGAACTATTAAACTAAAAAAGATGAAACAACTCCGTCAATTGAAACTTCCTGGCAGATTAAAATTGTGTGCCGGAACCGGGACTCGAACCTCGGACCTTCACCTTTCGTGGGCAAGCGCTGTACCACTGAGCTATTCCGACAAGACTCTCGGTGCCGCCCGACAACTTCAATTATCAGTACCTCTCATCCTACTTTCCATACTCCATAGACGTTCTCCTGCGAAACTTGCAAGACTAGCACTCCCGGAAGAATTAATCTGCCAGGAAGTTTCATGTCTGCGCACACTCCGCTGCAGAGTGAAAGTTTCATTCTGGTGACTCCGTCAATTAGTTTGCATGTTATGGACCTTTGAACAGTGGCTACAATTTTTTTTTTTTTTTTTTTTTTTTTTTTTTTTTTTTTTTTTTTTTTTGGACCTCGCTGGATAATGGACCGTCATGATTTTCACAGATTCTAATCACCAAGTGTTAATAATTGAGATCAGTGGGGAGATTGCAGCTACAGTTACTTCCATCAACATCCACAGGGTACAAGGGGATTGGTGTAAACGGGGCTTCGCACGCCCGCTACGTAGCTCGGTTATTTCCAAGGAGGTATTGGAGGAGGATGAGGGGGGGAAGAAGAAGAAGAGGGGAGGGGAAGAGCAAGAGGCAGCTGGGTGTGACGATTGCGAGAGAGTGTGCCCAGGGCGAGCTAGCGTAGCGCACGCGCGCTGCCTCGAGTCTCTGCTTGCTGTGGAGTGTGGAGTGCAGCCAAGGCCGCCTCGCCGCAGGCGCCTACGCTGTGCTGCCGCCGCCGCCGTCTCCTGTTTCCCGTTACCCCGCCTCGCTCCCACACCAGCAGGATGTAAACAGCGCCGCCTGTGTTTGCAGGTGCTCGCGTTAACCCCTCATCCGGTGTACTCACGCCACCATGCCGTCGCAAACCGACTCCTGCTACGCTCTAAACAACGCAGCCACTTCTCAAAACAACAGAGCCAAAGACTGCCTAATATCGTGTTGCCCTCTGCCCCCCTCCTCCCCCCGAGCGCACGGAAATGCTCAACACGACGAGGCGTGCCCTGGAGTAATGTCTGAAGAAGTGCTGGAGGTAACTGACACGAAACATCCGGAGGGACTGTCCTTAACCCTGCCGGCCACACCATAGGCCTCTGAGACCCAGATGCTCACTCAGACCTGTCTAATCCCGCTCAAACACAGCTGGACGGGACGTGAATCGCATGTAAGCCTCCTCTAGTTATCTCTGAGCTAGTCTACAGTGCACACAACACTTCCGCCCCTGTCGGCCCGTTCAGGTAAACAACTAGGCCTCCGAGACCTCCATAACTTTACAAAAACCAAGGGAAAGGGAGACACAACGGTCAAACAAAACCATTGTCCCGATTTGGGTTTATTTTGACGCTTTCTGAACACCTTACAGCACCTTGGATGAAGGCTAGGATTGACATACCTATTCCCCGTGACCTACGGGACAGTATTTATAGATGCCTAAACATGACTCCACCTGCAGAGGCAGCTCGTGAAGAGATTGAGCAAGGAGCTATTCCCAAAAGAACTTACTGTAAGTTTTGTGACTAACAAAAAAAGGAAATAAAAAATGCAGTGTGATTTCTTTAAGTTGCCAGTACGTGGTCAGCACCACAAAAAATTTTGTGCAAATTCTATCGGTGAAAAATGAGAAACTTCCTCTGAATTTTGTGATACCGATTTTAGTTTTAAACATTATTAATTGTACGTGGTTTTCGAATATGATGGATTTTTTTGCGTTATATGAAGTCTAAACTACTGTTTAATTAACGAAACTTTATTTTGTTTTGTGTTTTTTGAGGAAATATATATTCCTTTCATGTTATTCAAATTTATTTAATGTATTGTACCCTCATCCTTATCATGACATTGAATTACGTAAAGAGTTTTTCATTATTATATATCGTGTGAGCCTCTGAGGCCTACGGTGTGGCCCAGACGTAGGAGCCTACTCGTGTGGCCCACAGGGTTAAGTCTGTGAGAAGTCACATTGAAGTGCATGGCAGAGCATTCATCGAACCACTTTTATGATACAATAGGCTGTGATAATCTGAAGGAGACAGCGTGGCGATTGGAGATTTGGGTGTGGCTGGAGTCGTGCAGGGAAGAGTCCTCTGCAGTCGGGTTGGTCACTGTGTCCTCGGTGGCGGAATGGTCAACGTGTCTGCCTAGTAAGCAGGAGATCCCGGGGTCCAATCCCAGCCGGGCACATTCATTCTCCGCACTTTGGTATTCCATCTAAACCTAGTACAGTGAAGCCATAACTGATTGCAAATTGCGATTTATTTCGTTTTTATGATATTTCTCTAGAGTGCCGTGTGTACAATGGTTTCTGACGTCTTTGTGAAGCACATAGCGTGATTGACGTATTTGCCTTTTGACAGACGGAAAATTTGATAAACGAGTCGGCATGTGTACACATGCAGTTGTCGGGTAAAAAAAAAAACCCTTAAACATGACCGAAACACTACGGACGATACGACAACTATTTTTTGGACATTTATACCGAATGAACAGCAACAGGTTAACCAAACAGATTTTTAAATATGCCTGGGACAAGAAGTCAACAATAGCATGGATTCAAGAAGTTAGAAAAGATTTGGAAAGAAACAATATAAGTAAAAAAAAATGCAATAGAAAGAGAAACTGTTAAGAATAAAGTGTTAAAAATGGAAGAATTGCAAGGCAGGAGGGAGAAGAAGACAGGAGTAAAGTGGTCTGAGGAGAGAAAAAGTTTGCATAGTGAAAAGGTGAAAGAATACTGGAGGAAAAAGAAAGAAGAACAAAGGAGACAACATTGAAATTGGTCCTTAGATGGCCGAAAAGAAGAAAGATGAAACAACAGCAGATGCATGCCGATTTTCGAAGTTGGCGGAACTTATCAGTGATATTTCTCCGCCATGTAAGGGCGATAAACCGAGCGAGGTGGCGCAGTGGTAACGCACTGGACTCGCATTCAGGAGGACGGTGGTTCGAATCCACCTCCGGCAATCCAGATTTAGGTGTTCCGTGATTTCCCTAAATCACTCCAGGCAAATGCCGGGAAGACTCCTTTCAAAGGGTACGGCCGCGTTCCTTGCCCATCCTTACCCAAAACTCGAAGCTCCGTCTCCAATGACCACGATATCGACGGAACGTTAATCCCTAAGCAACATTCCTTCCTAAGAGCGATAAGGAATTCCTGCTGCAATTTATATCGCTCTGTCAAGTGTTTCCACAGTTATGAAAAGTGCGATCAAGTGACTATATGATGGCAGATGCCGAAACGCCGTAATAAACAATTTTAGCCATCTACACGGTTTTTATTCTTAGTACAAATAATCTCAGACTCGTACAGGAAATTCCTTTCCTTTATACAAACTTAACAAAACCGCTAAGGTTTCTGCGTTTTTCGCAATCCACTCATCACCAACGAGGATATAAAGAGGAAAAAAATAAATATCCTACGGATGTCATACAGGCGTGAGACCAATACAATGAGTCTAAGCAATCCGGTGCTTCTACGATGGAATGTGTGTACCGACGTTGTTATACTGTAAATAACTTTCGCTTTTGGAAGACCAAATTGAAGAGAAGGTTGGAATTACCACACTCGAAGACTCCAGTAACTAATATACACGCATCTATTGCGAAACTGCAATACTTTTCCGCATTTCTGTATCTTTCTTTTCAATGTGGAGGCGAACTAAATCTAGCAAATTATTGAAAGTTTCCACGTCCATGCGAAGAAAGTTGATTTAATCATTAGGTTTTGAAAGCAATATTAACTTTAAAAGATTTTCAAAGGTGTATTTCTGACGAACTTGAAGCAATTCTCTGGGCTACCTTATTTGTAATACACAATGGCAAAATCAACACAAGGAAAACTTCGTTCTACATCTGAAGACATTCTCATTTAGGATGAAAACATTTCGCGACACTAATAGCGTCTGCTGAAGTACCATACTGTGAGTGTACGTGTGCGGTCTTGTTTGGAAAACGCGTGGTTGGACAAGGGCAAACAAGAGCTAAACACATCGTTGAAACCTTCTTTTAAAGTGAATGTTCAAATGTTTGTAAATCTATCGGACTCAAATGCGTCGTCATTAGTCCGTAGCTTACTAACTACTTAAAACTAAGGTAAACTAACGTAAGGAAAACACAAACACCCGTGCCCGAGGGAGGATTTGAACCCCCCCCCCCCCCCCCGACGGCGAATAGCCGTGCACACCGCAGCACGGCGCCCCAGTACGCACGGCTAATCTGCCGCGGCTTTTAAAGTGACTCCATGAAGAGTCATTCAAAGTATTTTTATAGCATGAGACAGAACGTATACGAGTCGTAGCGCGGCCGCCTATATGGCCGCAGCGTTGTAATGCGTATACGCGGCTGAGGTTCAAATTCTCTTCTGAACCCCCTGGAGGCAGCATATGGGCGTTCCCGCGGCAGGGAGGGACGAGGGGAAACGCCGCTTAAAACATTGGCGTTGGAGCTGGTAGAGACACCAGTCTCTCGAGCTCTGGCGGGTACGCACGAATGATACCGAAGGCATCTCGCCTTGCGCATGCGTAGATCCTCCATGAAGCCAACGTCTGCTCTTGTTAAAAAATCTTGTTTGTATAGCTTATGGTACTTAACTACGGGGTCCTCAGTCCCTAAGCTTACAAACTACTTATGAACTACCTAAGACTAAGGACGGCACAAATACCCATGCCCGAGTGGGGATTCGAACCCCCGACCGTAGTGGCCGCGCAGACCGTGACTGACGCGCCGCAGTCCCCTCGGCCACCGCGGCCGGCACGTCTGCTCTTCATATTTGTTCTTAGAGCATTGAAGATTCATCAAACGATGTCATATCTGGTAAAATATAACTATAAATTAAAGACACATTAACTGTAAACAACTTCAGAAGATACGATGAGGAATAATAGTGAAGTCAGTACTCTCCACCTATCAAGAATAGCCGCTTGGTTAGCGGTATCACTATGCGCTGTCTTCTTTATAACAGGTACGGGAACAATGATTTTTGTATTGTTACTTGCCACATATCTTTGGACGTTTAGCAAATGTGTCGCGATTTTGAGGGTAAATGACATTTATACTCTTCGTGGTAACAAATACTTAACTGCTTGAAAACACGTGGAGAAGAGCAGCCTTTGTGCATGCGTATGGTTAAGATGTGGTGCTGCTTACAGTGTCACGTGACCCGAAGATAGCTTGTTTCTTAACCGTAACAGATTCACTTTGTTACAGTCACTCAACAGTGTAATCAGTTACTTGCTGTGTTTTAGTGTTCATGTGCATATTCATGTTCTTGGAATTTATTATGAAAGAAGAATGAACAAGGTTCAGTATCTTTTAGAAACAAGTTACTCAGCTTTAAGCTTGGAAGAGAAGTGTGAAATAACGAAGCTTGGTGGGCCGACGCCTCAGCTCGAGGTGAAGCAAGCGCAAACAAGCCGAGGTAAGACATTCTGCCAGTGTTGCCAACCCTGAAGCTCAATTTTCCCCTAAATCGTATGTAAATTCCCTAAACCTAAAAGCTTTTGTTTTGCAGCTGTTAAAAATTCTAGAAAAGAAATATATTACCAAAACTGCTTTTTTATTGAAATGCTGACTAATTTCGGGATTTGCCCATTTTCTTAAGCCACATTATTTTATGTTTGAACACTGTGTAGGTCACGCTGTTTATTTGAAATACCTATAGAAAATGGGCAAAGCCCGAAACTAGTCAGCATTTCAACAAAAAAGCAGCTTTGGTGCAATGTATATAATGTTTTTCCTAGACTTTTTCATTGGTAAAACATTCAAATAAAGCTCTGTATGACGAATTAATGCATTCGTTCTAAATGTCACTTAACGAAAACCTGATTACTAATATTCTACTCTTTAGTTGTCACTAAAAGAAAAAGCAGTAATTTCTGCATGACATTCTAAGAGGTATGCCGTAGTATATTCATAGGATACAGGGAGAAGTTAGGATACATAAACGTCCCTGTTCAGCTATGCTAATAAAATCTAACAGACTGGGAATAAACGTACCTTTCAACAAGGGATCTGATTCCCACGCCTTTGTGTATCTCTGGGAATATTTTTCTCTCTTGAAGCCATATTCACTTGAATACACACACATACACTTCCAGCGTATTGAACTCCAGTTCATAATCGCCACTTCAACAGTTGTACGGTACAATAGACGTTGCAGAAGGGCCTTTAAAGGAGGGAAGTTGCAACGAAAACACAACAATGAAGGGCTAAACAAATTTTGATAGGTATGCGTTTTCATGTCTGAGAAGCCCCTAAAAATTCCCCTCAAATAACACTTTCCCCTAAATTTCCCCCAAGATAGCAGTCCCCCTAAATTTAGGGGCAAAATCCCCAAGTTGGCAACATTGCATTCTGCAGGTATTTTAACGAAAATACCGGGGAGGGAGTGCGATACATCGAAGCTCCGAGTGAGGCCGGAGAGGGGGGGGGGGGTTGGAACACTTGCGGGGAACCCGGGGCCCTTGGGGCGGCTGATGGCTTTTCCTGGGTACAGGCACACCAACAAGTCTAGCACTGCTGTTGTCAAGTTTCCACACTGTCAACGTGACACGAAACTCAGTGAAATTGCACAACCCTTTGCAAGCTGAAGAGCAATATAGTAACTTGTTCTAACTACATATTAATTCGTTGAATGTTCCTCCTGAAAACAAAAAGGTATTTTAATAGTGATAATGTTTGGAGAGTTATTAAGACATTCTCTGCTACTACAAGACGATGACTTTCCACAGTCATACCTCCTAAAAGCATATTATTCAGAACACTAAGCATATCAAGACACCTGCGCAAGCAATATATATATTAGGCATCCTGCACAGATACGTTTATGTAATTGACCGCTATGTAGTTAACCCCACTATCACGCAACTAAAATCTCTTTAAAATTAGCTACTATGCTTTTTAATAGCAGACACAACCTAAAACCTTCAATTAAAAAACGTTAACAATAAGTCAATGAGTATTTTACATATTTGAAGCGTTTATACGTAGACTCCAAAACGATTTGGCTGTATTCCAATTACAAAAACATCTAAGAAATGTATGAAATACGGAATGTGTAAGGTAATGTCACACACACCGAAAAATGCTAAAGATAAATTCTATTTTCTATCACTGTCATATAGAACTAATTTTACTCCGAACTTGGCATAAACCAACAGGGAGAAACAAGTTGCAAGACTTCCATGAAAAATGAAGCGAAACTGGCAGCCAATTGTTGGTTATAAGTTACATTGCCTGTTAACTGTATAAATATAAATTACGGAATACGCGGAACTCCTGTTCAGTACAATCAAAAAGGTCTAAGGTAATAGGCAGTGGTTTACAATCAGATATCCGTATCACTCTCCTCCTCAAGAAGTCTATGTGAAGATTTATATTGAGAACATTGAAGAAAAAGGCTACTGTGGTGTTGAAACTACAAGCAGCAGCTCATTTACTCAGGAAGGGAAAATGTTATGGTGCCCGTAAATTTGAATGGCTGTATCTCTTGTAGTAACATACATTTTTTGATAAAATGTTAAAATCCAATAAACCAGAATTTTGTTTTTCTAAACTCAGTGCCAACTTTTTTTGTCGAAATTTTTTCAGGAAGTAGTCTTGACTTGATTTCATGCTTCTATGCATTAATATTATCAAACATGAAATTGCGTGGCCGGTCGGTCGGAGGTTCGCGTCCTACCTCGGACATGGGTATGTTTGTTTCTACTTTGCCTAAGTTATTTTAAGTAAGATTAAGTAATGTGTAAGTTTAGCGACCGATGACCTAAGTAATTTGGCCTCATAAGACTACACATATACATGTAATTTATTTATTTCATTACCACATATAAGTACTAATAATTAAAGAAACTTAAAAGTGGAAATTTGACATAAACACTGAAAAGTGTGGCTGGAAGGCTGGAGTAGGAGTGGTGTATCCCTACTTCTGGAACACCCTGTTCACTACCTGCAGCGTCCGGGTCTCCCCGCAAGTGTCTACACATTCCCTTTCCGCACAAGTGTCTACACATTCCCTTTCCGCGCAAGTGTCTACACATTCCCTTTCTGTGCAAGTGTCACTCCCCGCAAGTGTCTACACATTTCCTTTCCGTGCAAGTGTCACTCCCCACAAGTGTCTACACATTTCCTTTCCGTGCAAGTGTCACTCCCCGCAAGTGTCTACACATTTCCTTTCCGTGCAAGTGTCACTCCCCGCAAGTGTCTACACATTCCCTTTCCGTGCAAGTGTCACTCCCCGCAAGTGTCTACACATTCCCTTTCCGTGCAAGTGTCACTCCCCGCAAGTGTCTACACATTCCCTTTCCGTGCAAGTGTCACTCCCCGCAAGTGTCTACACATTCCCTTTCCGTGCAAGTGTCACTCCCCGCAAGTGTCTACACATTCCCTTTCCGTGCAAGTGTCACTCCCCGCAAGTGTCTACACATTTCCTTTCTGTGCAAGTGTCACTCCCCGCAAGTGTCTACACATTTCCTTTCCGTGCAAGTGTCACTCCCCGCAAGTGTCTACACATTTCCTTTCCGTGCAAGTGTCACTCCCCGCAAGTGTCTACACATTTCCTTTCCGTGCAAGTGTCACTCCCCGCAAGTGTCTACACATTTCCTTTCCGTGCAAGTGTCACTCCCTGCAAGTGTCTACACATTCCCTTTCCACGCAAGTGTCTACACAGTCTCTTTCCGCGCAAGTGTCTACACATTCCCTCTCCCCGCAAGTGTGTACACATTTCCTTTCCGTGCAAGTGTCACTCCCCGCAAGTGTCTACACATTTCCTTTCCGCGCAAGTGTCACTCCCCGCATGTGTCACAAACTCGCCGGAGGGGGGAGGGGGGTGCACCAGCCGCTACTGCCCATCCCTGAGAAATACTTTCCGAGCGTGAGCTGCGTCCCTAATGACCGCACCGTCGACGGGACGCTGAACCCTAATGGTGCTGCCTTCGCTGAGCGCCCTAACGTACCCGGCCGTGGGACGGCATCTGCGCTATGGACGCGGGCTAAGCCGCAGTAAACAGAGGCGACAGCGGCGTCGCCGTTAGCCTTGGCGGCCGCGAAAAAAGCCGCAGCAGTCTCGCCTTTCCGTGACTCAGCCGCGGAGCCAATGTTTCCCTGACCCTGAGCACGAGCCCGAGTCTGAGCACGGAGAACAAAGCTCCGCGCTCCAGCGACCGCCGCTGTGACGTAACGCCGCGCGTTACACTACTCCACCTCCAACTAAGAAGCCGATTTAAAACTGCGGCATACAGTATTTCTCTTTTCCTTAAGAGGAGACGGAAGGCAATTTTTATCCCTATTCTGCCAATGCTATTTTACCCTTTGAATAGGTACACTTTTCAAAGGAACTAAAAGTGGTAAAACAACGAAATTTTTTACTGCATATACAGGGTGTTACAAAAAGGTACGGCCAAACTTTCGGGAAACATTCCTCAGATACAAAGAAAAAAATATGTTATGTGGACATGGGTGCGGAAACGCTTAATTTCCACGTTTGTTTCAACGAAACAAAAGCAAACAGAATAGGCCTACTTTCTACAATGACTACCTTGGCAACAATCAGCAAACTGAGAATATGGAAGCTACCGGTCAGTTAATAGCAGTCCTAGAAACAGGGGTGTGTCAAAAGTTGTGAGCTTGTTGTTGTTGGGTGTTTAAAGGGGACTCAACTGCTGGGTTATCAGTCCCCTGTTCCCTGCTAAGAGTTAACTTTTAAAAGTTTCCTTTTTGTCGCATAGTACTCGAAGTCCAGCGTACTCCGGGTACAGAGAGACATGATGACATATAACAAAGAACAAGACAGGAGTTGACAAAATAGACATAAAACTAAAACAAGGCAGCAGAAGCGTGTGGCTGGCTGATCACAAAATAATACAGGATGAGCCAGCCACTCTGCACACTTTAAAATTCTTAATTGAAAAACAAGTCATAAGCCGTAAAATAACAGCGGCCTATTCTTCTGGAGGTTTTGAAGCCCGACAGGGCGGGCTTATAGGCCCCACCACTAAATAGACCAATAAAAGCCAGTTGCGCGAATAAAACCTAAAACACGATCGACCATAGAGGCATTGTCTGATAAAATCAATGGAAGCTCAGAAGGCAGTGTAAAAGACTGCCTCAAGTCGGCTAAAAGTAAGCAGTCCACCAGAACGTGGACCACAGTCAATAGGGCGCCACAACGGCAAATTGGTGGGTCCTCTCGTCGCAGAAGGTGGCCGTGTGTCAACCACGTATGTCCAATACGTAGTCTGCAGATGACTACTGACTCCCTACGAGAGGCTCGCAGGCAGGATCGCCACACGGCTGTGATGGGCTTGACTATGCGCAGCTTATTTGGTTCAGTCAAGGCAGCCCATTCCGAGGTCCAAATCCCCAGAACCTTACGGGTCAGTTGCTGCCTGAAGTCCTAAGGTACATCACGACTGTAGTTGAGGGTTAAGTAACCAAGCAGTGGTGGGGAAGAGAGGACGATGCAAGAAGCGAGACGGTGGAGGGCTGAGTGACGCCAGGTGTTGAGCTGGTGGTGCTGTTTGGCAGTGTCAGACGCTGTGCACGGTGAGCGCCTAGCAGTGAGACACAGCTGCGTCAGTAGAGGCAGAGGCACGTACTCGCCTAGCAGCCGCCTGCCTCCTGCATTTGCATCACAACGGGCGGCCGGAAGCGGCGAGCACGCAGCCAACAGCTCTCCGACAGGCGGTGGGGGAGCCTAGCCGAGACCTCGCGCAACGCCGATATTACACCACCAAGTTTTATCTGTCAAACAAAACTGTACACCGTAAACACTACAAACACTAACGACGTATCGCAGCAATCCGTCACATGGGCGACCGATCGCTTCGTATACCCGGGCCTCTGAAACTTTTCACTTGACGTTTACAAATAACAGGTGAAGAACAAGAAGCGCGAGGCGCTAGTCGCTAGGAACGATCGAATCACAGCGCGCTAAACACTTCCGGTGGTCACGTGCCGTGACGTCAAAGATCCGCTAACGCACTAGATATACCGAGCTGAACAATCCGCCATTTTGAATCCCAATCCGACACAGTTGTATGCTTTGCCTGGTGCAGCGAAGTGAATCAGCCAACAGTTTGTGATTTTGTTTCACAGTGTGAAATGGTTGGTTGTGTATCTCCAAACTGCTCAAATAATAGCAGACATGGTCACTAGACGTTTTATCGGATTTCATGAAATATAGCTCAGCGTAAAAGGTGGCTTGTAAATTCCAGATGCCAAGTATGGACGCCAAAGTCGAGTAACTATCTACATAACGTTAAGAATTAAACATTTTATTTGTATTAAAACAGTTATGCTGACAGAGACATAGTAAACAAAATATAGGCCTGTACATGTAAGCAATGGTTTATTTTAATTTTGATGGATTGTTAATATATCACGACACACAGTGTGTTTAAAGTAGCTTTTCTTGATATTATTTAGACGAACTAGGTAGTTATTCTAAGGTCTACTAACTGTATTTTGAAGTGACGCATCAGTACAGCTGGCTTTACCCATTATTGGTTTTTAAATTATATTATTTCACATTAGTTTATTGTTTAAAAATGACTCAACACTGGAATATGTAGGCCTAAGCCAAGCTGTGAACAGGATGTCTGAAAGAGAAAAATAATACGCTGGGACAGGAAAGACTTAAAATCTTCTCTGAAATACGTTGTGTGTAAAATATGCGAGACATTAGATGGGGCAATACAAGAAGTACAGTAACGTAAAAAAATGTTCAAATGTTTGTTAAGCTTATGGGACTTGACTACGGGGTCGTCACATCAGTCCCTAAACTTACAAACTACATATGAACTACCTTATACTAAAGACGGCACAAATATCCATGCCCGAGGGGGATTTCGAACCCCCCGACCGTAGTGGCCTTGCAGACCGTGACTGAAGCGCCTCAGTCTCCTCGGCCACCGCGGCCGGCTCATATGCTTTAATATGGAATATAAGTGAATGTATTATATCTCTAAATCTCTCTCTCTAATCACTAACTTTAAGTTGCTTGCCTCTTACAGTCAAATGTAAGCCAAAAAATTTACTATGCGGTAATATTTCTGCCTAGGAAAGTATACTTAATGGCCTTAAGAGCATATTAAAAAGCGTAAGTGTGCCGTAACCTTTAAATGCGCACCTTCAATGTGGGATTCAAAATGGCGGATTGTTCTACTTGTACTATACAGTGCTCTAGATCCCGCGTTGCCGGCTTTGTTCAGTGCTACTGTAAACAACGTTGTGTATCGTGTCTACCGCCTGTTTATGTTGTCTGTGCTTTTTTTTTCGCTGCGATTTGTTTCACTGTGAGTGGTTCAACTTTACTTGCCGAGTTCGAGACATAGCAGCTCTGTCAGCATTGGATAATGACATCGAAAAGACTATCTCTAGTGACGTCCGCTGAGTAAGTTCTCGATTTCGTATGAATAAAAGCTTCGAAGCATATCCTCTGAGCAGGAAGTTCATTCTGGCTTCAAACGATGGGAAGAAGTTACGGTGTAGTGGCTACAAGAAAGAAATATTGCTGCAGATACGTCAATGTTAAAACTTTTTTTACATTCGATCGTGTAACAAAATAAGCCTATTGCCCGCACATATCTAGTAGATGAAATCGCAAAGGAGCAGGTCCCATTATAATAAGGGTGTCTCAATATCAATGCCATTTTAACCGTTTGGAATTAGTATGGACTAACGTGAAGAATGACAAAGGAACAATAATAAGTCTAGAATGAAACTTTCACTCTGCAGCGGATTTTGGCAGTGATGACAACAGTGAAGATCGGGAGCGAGATGGAATTGCGCCATTGTCGCCGTGAACTGATGAATGAAAAACATTGTGATTATAAAATGTACAGAGAAAAGTTAGTATCATTATTTATTTCGTATCTGTCATTAACAAAGTCTTATTTTCTATATTTATTTGCTCCGTTATTGAAAGCTTGTGCGTGTTGTGCTCTTGTCTAGATTACTATGCCGTTAATTGCTGCTTTGTGGTAGCTGCTCAAGAACGAATTACTAAATGCACTTTTATTGTTCAATAGCTTACATTTCCGAGATGCAACTGAAAACCATTTCCTCAGCTGTGTTTATAGAGGATAGTGTTGCAACGTCGCAGTGCAGCCAATTTAACACACCGTAATGCGAAACGTCAAGTGCAATGTTTGAGAGGTCCGCGTATAGATCGCACGTATGTGGTCACAAGTCGCAGCGATCGGTCGCCGATCACCGATCACATGGAAATCCCAGGTAATCTGGCAGATCTCATGCGATTCGTGGATGCAACATGGCTGCCTGGATGATTAGCAGCGATGTGTGCCAACAAATTATTGTTCAAATGTTTGTACAACTTATAGGACTTAACTACGGGGTCATCAGTCCCTAAGCTTACAAACTACTTATGCACTATCTAAGACTAAAGACGGCACAAATATCCATGCCCGAGGGGGGATTCGAACCCCCGACCGTAGTGGCCGTGCTGACCGTGACTGAAGCGCCTCAGTCACCTCGGCCACCGCGGCCGGCAACAAATTATTCAGGGATCACGAAGTACTCTGAGCAATGGAGGGCAGCGTTTTCACTTATATAAAGAAGCAATTAAAAAAGTGCACCCTAGAATTTCTGCAGTTGTTACCGTTTTGAAGCTTGTGCTCATAGCACTGCAATTTCTAGGACGTTCATGGTAATAGCCAAGAAAAACTTTAAAACCATCTCACTATTTTGATTAATTTATTAAGCAATAACAGGTTTTATTAAAATTTTTAGCTTCGAAACAGAATGACTAATACACTACTGGCCATTAAAACTGCTACACCAAGAAGAAATACAGAACATACACGCGCATTCATTGAACAATTATACTGCAACTGACAGGTGATTACATTTTCACGCAATTTCGGTGCATAGATCCTGAGAAATCAGTACCCAGAACAACCACATCTGGACGTAATAACGGTCTTGATACGCCTGGTCATTGAGTCAAAACAAGAGCTTGGATGGCGTGTACACGTACAGATGCCCATGCAGCTTCAACACGATACCACAGTTCATCAAGAGTAGTGACTGGCGTATTGTGACGAGCCAGTTGCTCGGCCACCATTGACCAAACGTTTTCAGTTGGTGGGAGATCTGGAGAATGTGCTGGCCAGGGCAGCAGTCGATCATTTTCCGTATCCAGAAAGTCCCGTACAAGACCTGCAAGATGCAGTCGTGCAATATCCTGCTCAAATGTAGGCTTTCACAGGGATCGAATGAAGGGTAGACCCAAGGGTCTTAACACATCTGAAATGTAACGGCTACTGTTCAAAGTGCCGTCGATGCGACAAGAGGTTACCGAGACATGTAACCAATGGCACCCCATACCATCTTGCGAGTTGATACGCCAATATGGCGATGAATACAAGCTACCAATGTGCGTTCTCCGCGATGTCGCCAGACACGGATGCGACCATCATGATGCTGTAAACAGAACCTGGATTCATTCGAAAAAAATGACGTTTTGCCATTCGTGCACCCAGGTTCGTCGTTGCGTACACCATCGCAGGCGCTCCTGACTGTGATGCAGCGTCAAGGGTAACCGCAGCCTTGTTCTCCGAGCTGATAGTCCATGCTGCTGCAAACGTCGAACTGTTCGTGCAGATGGTTTTAGTCTTGCAAACGTCCCCATCTGTTGTCTCAGGGATCGAGACGTGTCTGCACGATCCGTTACAGCCACGCGGATAAGATGCCTGTCATCTCGACTGCTAGTGATACGAGGCCGTTGGAATCCAGTACGGCGTTCCGTATTGCCCTCCTGAACCCTCACATTCCAAATTCTGCTAACAGTCATTGGATCGCGACCAACGCGAGCAGCAATGTCGCGATACGATAAACCGCAATCGCGATAGACTACAATCCGACCTTTATCAAAGTCGTAAACGTGATGGTACGCATTTCTCCTCCTTACACGAGGCATCACAAGAACGTTTCACGAGGAAATGCTCTTTGTGTATGAGAAATGGGTTGGAAACTTTCCTCATGTCAGCACATTGTAGGTGTCCCCATCGGCGCCAACCTTGTCTGACTGCTCTGAAAAGCTAATCTTTTGCACATCACAGCATCTTATTCCTGTCGGTTAAATTTCGCGTCTGTAGCACGTCATCTTCGTAGTGTAGAAATTTTAATGGCCAGGAGTGTAAATTTCATTACGATGCGATTCTTCGCACTTGGTGCGCTATTTTCTTTGTTGTAGTATGTATTAATGACCTAGACCCACGGAGACTTGCATATTAATGATTGAAAAAACGCGCAAAAATATTTAGTCGCCGGCGTGTAGTGGCTGAGCGCGGTTGCTAGCCGACGGAGGTTCGAGTCCTGCATCGGGCATATATATATATATATATATATATGTGTGTGTGTGTGTGTGTGTTTGTGTGTGTGTGTGTGTGTGTGTGTGTGTGTCGTCCTTATCATAATTTATTTGAAGTTAGTTTAAGTAGTTGTAAAGTATGTGGACTGCTAACCGGAGCAGTTAATACCCTTAGATTTAGAAACAAATAAATAAATAATTAGATTGTGGAAGGCGAACAGAAGAAACGGCGTTAGAACGAATGGCGGCACTCGTTTGACCCACAATGAAGCGTTGCGAAAATTCTGAAAACTTTATTTGCTTGCTGGTTCGACAAACGCCAGTTATTCCGCGAAAGCGTTACTCACAACTTTCCGACGACTAGTATCGATTGAAGGTTATAAGAACATACAGCAATTCAACTTCTTCACCGTGGTAGTTACCGCGAAAAGGAGCAGAGGGGTTGGGGTTTCAGCGTGCCCAGAGAGATTTAAGCTGTTACTGTTTCCATGCTATGTAGTCGAATGGAATGGAAAGGAAGCTTAATATCTGGGTTTCGTTTCAGTTCACTTGCATCCGTGTGCAGCAATCGTCGAAGTTTCAATAAGCCAGAAAGTAAAACCACCGGGAATTACGCTTCTACAGAGTTTCGTATCACCTTTCATGTAATGGTACTCAGTGAAGTCTTAAAACTAGAAGGATGAAACTGATGAAGAAAATAAGGCTACTTAGAATACAGAATACTTGCGGTATTACTCTGCACTACCCCAGTATGTACTGTTTCATTCTGATACCTCTGTGTCCATCGTTTTATCCCCCCCCTCCCCCCCCTCTTTCTCTCTCTCTCTCTCTCTCTCTCTCTCTCTCTCTCTCTCTCTCTCTCTCTCTCTCTGTGTGTGTGTGTGTGTGTGTGTGTGTGTGTGTGTGTGTGCGTGCATTTCAGTTTAGTTTAGTTTTTACACATATCGGTCCATAAATCACATCAACTGAAATGTGTGTCACAATAACATATTTCCAGGTGCGTCGAATAGGATATTAAAAGAGGAGAGGTTTCTCGAACCTAGACCTAGTTAGTAGTAAAGATGTAATAAATTACGTGTCATGGACCAGTTTTCCGTGCATTTCATTGTTAATGACGTCATATGTGATGAACTGTGTGTCTCTCACTATGATCAAAATTCAAAAGTTTGTTCAATGGCATGTGCGAATAGTGTCCGTAAAATGCCTACCGAAAACCGCAGAAGTCGTAAACCCTAACGTCATGCCGAATGCCACAGTTTCATTGCATGAAAAGCGGAAAACTAGTTACCGATAAAGTTGTTTAATTCATCAGTTTGTTAGACTTTTCGGCGAGAAAAGTATCGTAGAGGTTGGGAATCATGTCTGAAGCCACTAACAAGGAGACTTTCAAAATCAAAATGTTCAAATGTTTGTAAAGCTTATGGGACTTAACTACGGGGTCATCAGTCCCTAAACTTACAAACTACTTATGAACTAGCTAATACTAAGAACGGCACAAATATCCATGCCCGAGGGGGGATTCGAACCCCCGACTGTAGTGGCCGTGCAGACCGTGACTGGAGCGCGTCAGTCCCTCGGCCACCGCGGCCGGCCAAATATTACAATTAAAATTTTAATTAGCTGCAGTCGTTATTTGATAAATAATGTTAGTTTTGATATAACTGACAATATTTTATATCACTGATTGTATCTAAAAAATTGTTAAAATTTTTAACAGTAGTTAAAATGTTTCCCACAGGTAGGATTGAAACCTAATCATTCCCCTAACAGTTAGGCACGCTGCTGCCTGAACTATTTGACCATACCAAAGAAATGAATCAATTTACCAGTACAAAGTACGTACATAAGTTGCGCTTAAACGTCAGAGCCCCTGTTCTCGTTATATTCTGGATACGGCGTCTTAAAACGTCTGTGACCAGACACTCTTGACGCATACTACTAAAATGTGAAGTCTCATACCAAACTGAGTTTCGGAGACCGTAAGGTGTTGTGATCCCTTACAAATAGTGGACGAAAAGTTTCCCGATATTCACGATTCTAATGATGCGGTAGTTTTTGGCATATCGCAATGTTTTTTGGCGTCTTATCTCCTGAACTGTGTCGTAGGTGACTCCTTCAACCACGGTTGCCTCATGGTATTAAGATATTCGGAGCAGTAGTTTAAGAGGACACGCGAAACATACTTCTACATATGAGGGTGCCAACATGTTTGAATACGGGCACAAACTGACCAAAACCAGCCAGTAACACCAAATGATATGAATAGCGACAAAGTCCCGTTGCAGGCAGGCGACCGTAATCAAATTAATCAGCAGTACTGGAAAGAAGCTCAAAACGTTGCAGTAAGTGAAGATCACACATTAGGCACAGCATAACGTGTTTCGCAATTTTTTCCATCCTGACATTTTCATCTGCTGGGTGAGCGACAGCAACACTTAAAAATGTACTTAGATCTGTTAGATCTTTACGTGTAGTTAGCGCTTACTAACAGATGAATACGTGACGATACAAAAAAAAACTTCAGAATCGCGTCATAACGAAGTAATGCTGCGCCTGACGAATTATTGTATCTATACACTAATTTTTGTTTGTTTGTTTATCTTTGATCAGCAATGCTTATCGCCTCCGGTTCCCTCTGACTCTTAATGCAACTAATTTAATTTCGTTCGTCATTTTTTACTTCCGAACAAGCGAGAAGACGGAACCGTGATAGTAGTTTTACTCACTCTGGTCTGTATCCGACATGTGTACACGTCTTTCATACCTGTATCCACTCATGTAAGTAAGAATAATGCAGGCTGTTGCTGAAAATACATTATTTAAATTTAAAAGAATTCCCTTTCCTTGGTTTTCATTTAAATCAAACTCCTCCACGTCAAATATTTAATTACTTAATGTTTTCAACTCCTTCGCATCCGTAATAGTTTAATGTTCAGACGCCATTACAATCGCTTCGAATTGTCTGCAAATTTCAATCAATCAATCATCCTTATACAATACTTAGCTTGATTTTAGAACTAGCAGTCATTTCTTTTGTAATTTCACGTAGTCCGATCAATTTTTTTAAAATTATTTTATCATTACCAGTAACTTCATGTTCCACCCACGGTCACACAACAATGAAAAGCGAAGTGAAGTCGTAACATTGATCTCCTACGGAAAGTATCTCTAACATTCACGTATTAAATAAGTACAGGTTATCATTTCCAGCTTCTACAATACGAAGAGCAGGATCCAGCTAGATGCTTTCCGTAAGTATTATAACGTGCTGTTGCTTGTATGGTGCCCGACTTTAATATGCAACCCGCGGTTTATTTGCTTTAATGTTCATTTTGTGCTGTACTTTAACTAACTTATTTCAAATTCAAAAATTCGGTGCCATCAACTCCTTGTCCAAAATATAATCGCGGTATCTACTTTAACAATTATGGCATCATACGAAGCAAGGGCAACGCTATATAATCTTCAATTAACGCGACCTATTCAGCTTATTTGCAGTACTATCGATTAAAACCAATTAAGTGGATATATTACAGGAACATCCTATTTTATTCCACTAAGTGCAGCTAGACGCTGTGGTGGTGGTGGTGAATTTGTGGTATTACTCTCGGTATTGATTCCAAATCCGATACCATATCGTATACTGGATACGGGCAATGTGCAGACATCACAGTATATTGCTGAACTTGGTAATACACTTTTTTACATCCACAAATCACCACCACACCTTCTTCATTCACTTGGTGAAGGGGAAAATATAATATGCCTGCAAAATCTGCACTGTCGATAAGCCCTAAAAGGAACTGGTTGCATTTTCATACCAAAATAAATCTCCAATTCTACAATACAGGGAGTAACTTATAGGAGTTCACATGAAAAGTTCAGTGGTATTACTCTTCATTACGCTCTCGTAGTTCCCACAATTGTAGCTTGTCGCTGCAATCGACTTTTACTAAGAGGGTGTTTCCTGTTGTCTGAAGTTATTAAACCAGTGGCGGACTATTGTTGTACAAGCTACAGGACCGTCGACTATCTGCCGTGAACGTTTGGTACACTGTACTACACAGTGAGGTATCTGTATGAAACTAGGTGACACGAATAAAATAACCTACATACATCTACAACGCTACTCATTTTCTAGCTATTTTACGTTACCAGTTTATTAACATCAAGGAATGAAGGCAGTGGCGTCACCACGGAACGTACCTGTAAAAGAGAAACAATAGCATTAGAACCAGTAAAATGAGTTACGAGATAAAACAGTTTCCTAAATTCTACTGAGATACAGTCTAATGATCTGCTTGATTCCGTGCTTGTAACACATGCACATACATACTACTTAAGTACCACGGTTATGCCGCGGCGGATTAGCCGTGCGCACTGGGGCGCCGTGCTGCGGTGCGCGAGGCTGTTTCGCCGTCGGGAGTTCGAGTCCCCCCTCGGGCATGGGTGTTTGTGTTGTCCTTAGGTTAGTTTATCTTAGTTTAAGTAGTTTGCAAGCTACGGACTAATGACCAAGCAGTTGAGTACTATTTACAAACATTTGAAAATTTTTTGAACCACAGCTACATTACATATACGACGTCTCAAATGTTGGAGACTGCTATTTCTCTATTGCGAACAACGGGGGCTTTTTTAGAAGAACTAACTTTTTTGACTTGACTGTTTTCGAAAATGTACACAGGTGCTACACGTCAATTGAATGAGAAAATTACTAGGAATGAATTGATAATGGGAAGTGTCTTTTCCAAGCTTATTGGTTTTTTTTTTTTTTTATCTACTATAAACAGAATTTTAACAACCTACCAGTATAAGTTACGCGAATAAATAATTATTGAAAAAAAGAAATCCAAAATGTTTTGAATCACCCACTTCATAAAATGGTGATAAACTAGATGTTAGCGACAGACAGGTGCAGCTTTTACAAATTATATAAATATACGTCATTTTCTAACAGATATTCCATTGTTCTGTAAATAATTCGTGTTAAAATTTTGCAACCATGACTTATTTAATTTATTGTTCTGTAATTCTCACACCTGAATGCACCAAAAGCATACCTATAAAATAATTGTAAAAATACTTTTATGTTAAACGGCGGCATTTACTTAGTCTCACACTTCCAGTGCCTGCCCTGATGCCACCCTTACAACTTGGTACAGCAGCAGCCGCTATCCCTTGTAAATAAAAGTCAGGCAGCACAAGAGTTCGCACCGACTAGTTCGTTGCATAATTACACAGTTCTGCGCGCTCTAGCAAACGACGCCAAAGAGTGGAGAAACTGCAGGTTGCAGTCGTTCATTTATTCAGTTCAGAACTTCTATTCGCGATGGGAGTTCTCAACGAGTGAAATCAACATAAACGCTCAACAGGGAGCAGTTTGAAAATGATTCTCGCCTGGGCACTACGACCAGGCGAAACTGCTTGTTACACATTAGCAGTCTTTCCTCCTCCTCCTCCTCCTCCTCATCATCAGAGACTGATTATGCCTTTCAGCGTACAATCTGGAGCAAAGTACC
Source organism: Locusta migratoria (assembly GCA_026315105.1). Classification (NCBI taxonomy): domain Eukaryota; kingdom Metazoa; phylum Arthropoda; class Insecta; order Orthoptera; family Acrididae; genus Locusta; species Locusta migratoria. Next base: position 250,263,393 of record CM048744.1, on the reverse strand, counting down.
TCTAATAAAATTCCTCCATGATCCCGTATTCAATGCTAACATTGATGCCTCATATTCACGCAAATATTCGTAGACAGCATTTACCTTTAAAATCCAGGAAATCGTAGATATGATAACTCTCACATAATGGAGACCCTGATTTTTTCCCCCAGTATTCAGTAATCGACTTTTGTTTCTTTCATTAAAACAGATTTTAAATCGTAATTCTGGTTCCATTTTGCTCTTTAATGGCTTTAAGGAATGCAGGGGGAATTATGCGCACAATGGAAGTCTGAAGTAGCAGTAGGTACACCATAAATGGGGAATTACATCCAATGGCCTTTACCATCTGAAAATACAAGCGCTGTGGGTTGACAAGCGTTTCGGCAGGAGCGAAATTTGTTGACATCCAATATTAGTTTAAATGTTAGGAAGTTCTTTCTCAAAGCATTTGTCTGGAATGAAACGTGGAAGATAAGGAATTCAGACAAAAAGATGATAGAAGCTTTTGAAATGTGGTGCTACAGACGAATGATCAAGATTAGGTGAGTAGATCACGTAGCTAATGAGAAGCGTGATTCCCCACATGCTGGCAATAAAAAAAAATAAATAAATAAATAAATAAATAAAGAAAAGTCTCACCAAATTTCGTCTTGCGCCTATTTCCGGCAGTAAATGGACGTCGAAGATAGAGCTGGGTGTGTGTCCCATACGTCAGTGTGTTGCAGAATTACACTACTAGACCAACAAACTTCTAGGGGTTGTGGGAGATGTCTTGAGGAACAAAGTGAGCATAGAAACCCATGCCCGGAAACGCCATTCAATGACGCTACGGAGAGTCCAAGCTACAGGCACCAGCTCCTGCCGCTAGACATCCCCTCCAGCAACTTCGACGCTCTGTAGCCTCATTGGATGACGTTTCCGGGCATGGGTTTCTATGCTCACTTTGTTCCTCAAGACACCTCCCACATCCCATAGAAGTTTGTTGGTGTAGTAGTGTAATTCTGCAAACACACTGACTATGGGACACGAATCCATCTCAGTCTTCGATGTCCCTTTACTGCCGGAAATATGCGCAGGGCGAAATTTTCTGACAGACGTTGTTTGAGGAATCGCGCTGCGAAGCCCGAGTGCTGGAATTTAGATTCACCCTTATAATGTGCATGTGTGTGAATGTGTTACTAGTTCCTTTACTGAATTTATTCGTGTAATTAAATGCTACGCGACTTTTTCACAATTTTTATTCACGCATATTTGATCAATTTACCACACACTTACAACAAGCCGAAAGTACAATTTGTCCCGTGCCTACAAGTAACGCATTTCCACAGGTATGTAAACACAGCTTGTATAAATAAACTGTTTCCGCTGTGAACGATAATGATTTTAGTTGTGCTGGAGAATGCTGAACGCCGGTTTGCCGGATACATATTACAACATGTGTGGTTGGGTTACGACGTGCCGGCCGCGGTGGCCGAGTGGTCTGCGACGTGCCAGTCACGGTCTGCACGGCCGCTGCGGTCGGGGCATGGACATTTGTGCCGTCTTTAGTATAAGGTAGTTCATAAGTAGTTTGTAAGTTTAGGGACTGATGACCCCGTAGTTAAGTCCTATAAGCTATACAAACATTTGAACATTTGGTTACGACGTGGCATTGAACTGAGGAGTACAAAATGCGCCTTCTGATGCAGTTAAGTCACTGATGATATAACATTAGCTGTCGATAGTGATTTTCGCGTTGTCGACATTTCGTGGCATCTTCCAACACTGTTTTCCGTCATAAATTAGTACTAACAACTGTCTTTGAAGTGACCCCATGTTTGTGTGTTGCCTATTGCAGAGCGGTAGCCGGCTGCATATGTGGCAACACTGTAGCACCACGTGGCAGACATGAACTAGCATTAAATTCATGTCCATTAAAATTATCGGGGTTGTTATGCCGTGGTCGGTTGAATTTGTTGACTGACTGTAGCGAGCCAGTGTGTGTATGTTGCATATGCAATCCTACAGACACCGCTGAAGATATCCTCTGCAGACGGGGACGAAACGTAAGGTGTTGGCAACAAATTCAACCGGCCACGACGTAACAGCCAGGATATTTTTAATGGACAGGACATTCCCGGTCGTGAAAGTGTACATTTTACTAGCAAGTACTTGTAATCCGAGTATAGTAATGCAGTTATCCCGAGACGGTCATGTGTCTGTTAAGTTTCCTGTGTGATGTGTGAGTGGTGTCTCTTCTGACTAAGGCTTATTTATGGTTGAAAGCGTGAGTTCTGTGTGTATGATGTCCTTGTTTGTATGTATCTATAAGAAATTGCAAACACTTCTGTAAAAATATTGCAATTTCTTATAGGTTTCACCTGCTCTCCACTCCAAAATATTTTAAAAAAAATTACTAACGGAACAGCGTTCAAGTTTTATATTTTTAATGAGGACGTAAAGTTAAGAAGCTTCTAATTGTCCAAATTTTACGTGAACGCTGGGGAAGGCTAAAAGGCAGATATGTCTTTCTAAGGAGTTTTAGTGAGTACTTTTCTACGATTTACTTGATTTTATTTTACAGTCAGCAATGTTGTTGTATTGTTTTTCTCAGCTTCAAAAGACGCCCTTGTAAGTCTCTTTTATTTATGCACATTGCAGAGCACCTGATGATGCGTCTACAGGACGTAAAACCGTCGGTGCTTTTTTAAAAAAAAAAAAAAAAAAAAAAAAGAAAAACGTTAATGGCAGCCGAAGCGGATTTTTTTTTTTTTTTTTTTTTAAATGAAAATATATGGCTGCGGATTCCGGAAATTCAAGACAACATGCTTTCTATTTTTAGTTTTTACCACCAAAATGAACATTAACAAGAGTAAAACGAAGGTAATGGAATGCAATGTCAGAAAATCAGGCGATGCTGAAGGAATTAGATTAGGTAACGAGACAATAAAAGTATTAGATGAATTTTGTTATATGGGTAGCAAGATAACTTCTGATGGCCGAAGTAAAGAAGATATAAAATGCAGAATGTCTATGGGAAGAAAAGCGTTTCTAAAGAAGCGAAACTTGTTAACATCCAATATTAATTGAAATGTTAGGAAGTCCTTTCTAAAAGTATTTGTCTGGAGTGTAGCATTGTATGGGAGTAAAACGAGGACGATAAGGAGTTCAGATAAAAAGATGATAGAAGCTTTTGAAATGTGGTGCTACAGACGAATGATGAAAATTAGATGGGTAGATCATGTAACTAATCGGGAGGTGCTCAACCGAATCGGGGATAGAAGGAGTTTCTGGCATATCCTGACTAAGAGAAGGGATAGATTGGTTGGACACATTCTGAGACGTAAAGGATCTCTCAACTTAACATTAGAAGGAAGCATGTGGGGTAAAAATCGTAGCGGGAGACCGAGGGACGAATAATACATTAAGCAGATACTAAAGGAAGTAGGATGCCGAACGTATTCTCAGATGAAGAGACTTGCACAGGACAGGGTATCGTGGAGAGCTGCATCAAACCATTCTGCGGACTGAAGACCACAACATCAATCACCTTCAAAATTATTTGGATGTCTGACTTACGCTGTAATATTTCTATTGAAGATACGCCTTTTCTGTCCTTTCCCAAGATGACAATCCTAACTTTCCGTAAAAACGGTAAAAAAATATTCGGAACTGGACGGATACCTGAGAGGTATAGACGGCACGGCTGGGACACCCCCAGGCGTCGTGCAGTAACCCGAGCCTGGGCCGTGTCGCGCTATCAGTGTCACGCACAGTACAGCACGCGGCTTCACGCACGACACGTGTGGGCCTACTGCGTGCGTGTGCGCGTGCGTGTCAGTGACACGCGTGGCGTGGAGCGCAGTCCTCTAACAAGATTGTTCCCGCCCCACGGCCGGAAGCCGGGGGCAGCGGCAACTACAGCCGTCCCAGTGAGGCCCACACCACTACTGCTGCTGCCGGTCTGCTAGCGTCACTGCACCACTAGCGTCCATTCTCTGTACCCACTGCAGGTGCGATCTGAAGCTACATCCGCGTCAATACTCCGCAAACTGAGGGTACTTTGCATACTACCACAGTCTAACATACCGGTCACGACACTAGAGCGAATTTTTTTTTTTTACCCGCTGCGAACGCAGCGCGCCACGCGGCAAGCAGGGGGATCCTACCGAGTTGGCGGCATCTCGTGAATTGTGTTACTTACAGCTTATATTTGTGATTCCTTAATCTCTCCTGGCGAACAACAACTCCGAAAAACTTACTGCATACCTGCCCACTTTCAGAAACAGAAAACCAGAAAATCCGAAATTGCAAAAAAAAAAAAAAAAAAAAAAAAAAATTAACGCACGCATGCACCGCAAGGTCTTCAAATATTGCAAGAAAAGATTACACAGAAAGTGATTGCAAATATTGTTAGCCTAACTCATTATAATGTAAGGTGAAATTTAAGATCACTATTTTCGAATTAAAACTCTGAAGTTAGGTACTTACACAAGCTACTTGTTGATGAGTGTTCATTTCTTGTCACTGAACATTGGGAACAGTTCACGAACTACACACAAATCTTTTATGCACATGATCTTGCAAACCACAATATCACTGGCACTGTCAAAAATACTAAAAATTTATTTACACTTATTTACAAAATTTTCTGAAGTTCACAGAACACTGCCTATATTCCATCACCAGTTGCCGAGGAGAGATGAAGATTAGTAGCTTTCTTCAGAAATTCCGCCGGCCGCGGTGGCCGAGGGGACTGAGACGCTTCAGTCACGGTCTGCACGGTCACTACGGTCGGGGGTTCGAATCCCCCTCGGGCATGGATATTTGTGCCGTCCTTAGTTGTAGGTAGTTCATAAGTAGTTTGTAAGTTTAGGGACTGATGACCCCGTAGTTAAGACCCTTAAGCTTAACAAACATTTGAACATTTTTTCAGAAATTCAGAAGGAAAACTTTTCATGTAACATGGACCACTGCTTCGTGTTTTCAAAACAGAAATCGAACCCAGAGCTTCATCTGACATGGAGGACCTAAACTGATTGTGATTCTTCTTCACCAAGCTGAACACACGCTCACACTCAGAAGAATTGCTGTGTGGTAGAGTCAAAACAGAAAGCATTAGCCTGCGTAACTTATCATACTTTGGAACACCATCAGCTCCACGAATGCTCATCAAGTGAGCCCATTTAGTATCACCTGTTAAGTTCTCCGCTTTCAACAGGAGCAGAGTCATCAATCTGCTGGGTCACAAATTGGGTCTGAAGTACATTCACTGCATCCTCAACTGACTCACTTCCCTTCCTTGACAGAAATGATGGAAACCTTTCTACAAGAAATTCTATAGAAGATACTCTGAGAGAAGGGCTTATCGATATTATTGATCGCCTTTCAGTCGAATTCCATACACTCGCATCTCAGAATAGCAGCTATTATCGAAAGTCGAAACTTAAATGCTATATGAATGCAGATGGCGGGAACGAGCCCGCGAGTTCAAAATCCGGAAAAAACTACGTTCACCCGTAAAACCGGAAGACCATCCCCAAATCCGGAAATCTTCCGGGAAAACCGGAAAACTTGGCAGGTATGTTACTGGTATGCTGTCGGGTACCAAAATCGACGACAGCCGATATTTCGGCAGGACACCACCCTGCCATTTTCAAGGCGAAACTGCAGTGAGGAAGCAATGTGCAACGATCTTTGAAATCTCGGTTTTCAATGAGTAAGCAGGAAAGACAACACACACCGAGCAAGCAAGCAAGCACACAGCGCCGACACGACCAAAGATGAAACCGGTCAGAATATCGATAATAAACATCAGTTCTCGACGGATGAGGCCGGATTAGTTTTGTCTCTGTGTTTTTTTGACAAATGAGAGCAGGATCCCAAGCGGAATTTAAGCAGAAGCCTCCATCCCTATTCATAATGTTAACACAGTCCCAGGAAGCGATAGAAATAAAACTAGGTGACAACATTATGAATAGGGATGGAGTCTTCTGCTTAAATTCCGCTTGGGAGCCTGCACAAGACAATTCGCAGCTGAAATAAAATACCACGAACCATACGCACACACCCACTCATGGGCGAACACAGACAGCGACGTAACATGACTTACATGACACGACTTACAAGTCGCAGAGATGAACGCATCTGAAGTTGATACCTGCTCCACCAAGCAGCAAAACGTCGTCCTTGTATGTATGTTTCTTCTCAACAACAACAACAACAACAACGCCACTTTAAGGATTGAAACTCATAAAACTGTCTAAAGCAGATTTCCATACGGTGTTGTCTAGGGACTACAGTAACAATAAAAAGGTTAAGAGTTTTTCCGCGCTCGAGAAACTGGATATCATACCTCGAACGTCGAAAGAAGACTGTGAGCATCACCTTGCTTGTTAAGGGTACAGACTTGAATATTTTTAGGAGGAGGTGACGACTCATGCTTCGCGCCCCTAGATGTCATACAACGTTATCCCAAAGCGGCATAATCAAATTTCAACCGGTTTGGTTGGTAAGAAGTTTTGCAAGTTTTCATTTGATTACCCCTCGCATGGTCCTCAAATAGGAGAGAGTGTCACGGCAATGATGTACGCGTAGCGGTGGAAATCGTTAAAAGAAAGGCGTTATACGTTGCGGCGAGATCGATTTGCGAAATTTCTCTTCGGAATGCGAAATATTTTGTTGGCAGCCACCTATATAGGGAGACATGATCATCGTAATAAAATAAGAGAAATTAGATGCCGCGGCGGAATAGCCGTGTGCACTATTGTTCCTCGCTGAAGTGGGAGCGGTAGTTCGCCGGCAGAGGTTCGAGTGCTCCCTCGGGCATAGGTGTATTCAGAGCAAAATTTCGAGTTTGGATTGTTCGTTAGAATTTAAGAAACCCGTGCTTTGGAACTTTTAGATTTTCAATCATTAAGTGGGTGGGATGTAAAAACTTGGTATTTCAAAATGAGTTGCTATTGTTGCGATTTTGAAGCTAGAACTGCGAAAACTCTGATTTGGATTCTTGGCTACAATTAAAAAAAAACGTGTGTTTCGGTATTTTTTCAAATTCATCGATTACAGGGGTGCAATAGGGGATGGAAAGATTCTTTTTGAAAATTCTTTGCTATTGAGACAATTTTGAAGATGAAACCACGAAAATTGATATTTGGTTATTGGTTGGAATTTTAAAAAATGTGTGTTTTGTTATTTTTGGACTTTCAGCCATGAAGGGGGGTACAATAGGGCATGAAGTTTTTTTAAGATGCGTTATTAAGTCAAATTTGAAGCTAAAACTTCAAAAATTGGGATTGGAAATTCGATTAAAAGAGATACGAGTTTCGGTATTTTTGGAAATTCAGCCATTAAGAGGATGAAATAAGGGATGAAAGGTTTTCTGAAAACACGTTGCTATTAAGCGAATAAATCTATGAAAATTTTATATTAAGAAGGAGAAATGACCGGTGCTAACTGTTCAGGCTACCCGCGCGAAGGAGCGGACAAATAAGCTAATTTATTAATAAGCAGATAATCGCCGCCCAGACTGTCTGCTAACAGGATAGACAACGATTTAACCCTTTAATGTATGACATTTTAATGATGACTTTTTATTAGAAGCTCTTGGTATACATAGAGAAAAATATTTTAAAAATTTCCTTAAAATTATTATGAAATGTTAGCAACAAACCGCTCACAGTTGGTCAGTTGTATTGTTTTTCCATGAAGTACCCGATGACACTATTGTGCGCTTTCGAGCAAGTAACTCATAACGCAACAACAATACGTGACTGACTACTTTTACATGGCAGAGGAGGAATACTAAAGTAAACAAATGCACATGTTAGGAGAAACTCAATACAGCTGACTGTCGAACTGATTCAGTAGCACTCTGCATTTTATAATTTCTAGGACGACTTACTAGCATATGTCAACACTACATATACAAGCAGCTACAAATTAATTTGTGACAAAATGTTGATCAGCTACACTAAGCATTAAAGAGCACGTTAAAGGGTCGGAACAGCGTCGTGAGCAGTGTTGCCAGACGTAGGGAATTTTCCATACACTTAGTTACTTTTTAGTATTAAAAATCATGTTGGGACATTTCATCCAATAGTCCCCAACGCGTAGGTACTTTGGTAAAATCACAATCGCCGACACATGCCAAGCGAGTAATGTTGGCAACAATAGTTGTCAGCACGCGTGAATGAAGGCAACCAATAGTGGCAAAGTTTGAAGTAGCCAATGATATTTTAGACGGCATAGTTGTTTTCTGTTCATAATAAACAATATTAATTTAAAAACTGTTTCAGACACACTAAAATTGATGCGAAATATGATGATTTCAATGTGTATCAGTGGAATGGAGACTCGGTTTGGGAATAGTGTAGGAAATGTCAGGATAAGGAAAATTCATTGTTTCCATGGACGAAATACCTTTTATTACCTTATTTACGTCAGGACGATATACTAGATAGTACTTGTAAATGAGAAGCTGCTGACAAAAAAAACGCTAAAACATTTGTGACAGCCAGTCATAACGAATAAAGCGACTGATATCCCTTGTCAACATAGCGTTAATCTTTGAACATGTAGAGTGACGGACTTCCTTTTTTGTGCTGACTGTGAACTAAATAATTACTGCTGTTCCTACTCTATGGTTGATAGTGTCTCGATGTATCCTTCTGCGGTCAATAAAGCAGTTATCCTCGAGTAAAAGTGCACTCGGAATTTGCGGCATATTTGGGGAAACTAATTAATGCTGCTCCTCTCTATGGTTGACAGGTTCTTGATGTACCCTTGTCCGATCGATAAATCAGTAATCCTCTTGTAACAGAGCACTTTGAATTCGCGGCATAATCTACACTTGACTCCATCAGTAACGATCTGTCAATGGAAAAAAAAACACATCTAGCAAGTGAAGCATGATGTCAAATATTTATTTTAAAGTTTTTCAAAATAGTAACATGCCACATTAATCAATTGGTTAACCTCTGCTGGCCGGACTCCTGGATTCAGCCCCTCCCAGATGCAAATCCTGGCTACGATCCTGATGTAGGGGCATTAATAAGGTGGTAGGGGTAAAGTAGGGAAAACGCAGGTACATTTTTGTGAGACGGTAGGTATTTTCTCTCTCTCATAGTTGCCAATTCGACAGACCCATGAGGAGGACGAGGGTTTGTGGGTCATACGTGCGTCCTTCCAAGAAAATTTTTTACAAGCCCTATTTAGACTCTCCGTTCATAAATATATTCCTCGAAAAGAAAGAATTCTAAATGAGCAGTATCAGGTTACGAGGAATAACCCAAAAAATTATTTTTGTAAATACCGAGGGTGACATAAAAAAAATCCTGCAATTTTCAAACAGTTGTCTTCACGGAAAGTTAACAGTTGCAGAAGGAAGAAATAAGTGTGCAATTCCTTGCATTTATGAAATAACAATATAAAACCATTAGCAGGTAACACTATATACAAAATGGTCTGGTTTTTAGAACAACGAATAAACCAACCTACCCCAATTAAAAACTAAAAAAGGCGAAAAAAGAAAGAAAAAACAGTGAAAACTTTTCTCTTCAAAAACGAATTGGCTAACTTCTGATGCCTGATAAAACATGTGGACTGTTTGGCTGAGACGGAAGACCAACTACTAGTTATGAACGAAGGAATTTACGTAGCTCTTGTTTCATTTGGTAGCTATGGAGAACAACAGGCGGGACTTTTTGCAGTGAAAATGCTATCGTTAACGTTTCCTACAGCTTTTCTACGTACTCAGGAAGAAAATCATTGCGATCAATGAAACTTTCCCTAGCATTATCATTAGTACCTATTCCGATTTTCTTGAAATATATTTAAAATGTATTAATTCCGTAATTTTCTAAGAACTTCCCGTAACTCCGTAAATAAGATGATAGATCCGTAACAATTACCGACAATCCGTAATAGTTGGCAGCTATGTGTCTGCCATCTGGCAACTCTGGTCGTGAGACAGAGGTGTAGGCGCACCTGGGTAGGTGCAGATAATACAGTATGAATCTTTGGAAGTGGGCTCTTCTAAGAGTGAGTGGCCCTGAACAGAGACTCCAGTATCTGAAGCGACAGTGGCGAGGACGTAAACAGAAAGCAATTTCCGGATGTCGAGGACACACTGTGAGAACACGGGCCATCCGAGCGTCGACTGCGAGACCCTGGCCAGCACAGCCGTGTGCCTCAGTCCGCCAACTCCGCCCACCACCTTTGTCGCCGGCATCCGAAAGCAATTCCTTTCGAGAAAAAGCGAGTCCCCCAACTTCGCTCATATTTCGCCGGCAACGGCCATCTCCGGCGCCAGCCCTTATCACGCCATATTGACCGACTGTCGCCCAACTTGCAACCAGATGGAGCCAATACAGCCGAGAAATATTGAAAGATTTATTCGTCTCGTTCCTCACGGCAGTCGCCGGGGATCACACAGACTGCAAAGTGTCTGCAGTGTAGTTAGAAGAAAAAAAAAGAAGTTGTTTCAGGAAGGAGATCCTATTTTCGTAGTACATAAAAGAGAGGACTTAGAAAAGTTTTCACCGCAAGTATCCAGATGCAAATTCTCCCTGAAGTTACCTCCGCCACTGCATAAAAGAAGCAAGTCTGCCGGAAAGGGTTCAGGACAAATCGTAGATTCCATTTGTACCTCGTCTATTACTTGAGCCACACAGACTCACAAGGAAAGTACTTGGGCTCGAACAAACACATATACCCCAAAATCGTATGAGAGGTAATGTTCAAAAATGTTCAAATGTTTGTTAAGCTTAAGGGACTTAACTACGGGGTCATCAGTCCCTCAACTTACAAACTACTTATGAACTACCTACAACTAAGGACGGCACAAATATCCATGCCCGAGGGGGGATTCGAACTCCCGACCGCAGTGGCCGTGCAGACCGTGACTGAAGCGCCTCAGTCCCCTCGGCCACCGCGGCCGGCGAGAGATAATGCAAAGGTTCCTTACTGCACTAGTGATACTCACGCATCTGCAAAACTCTGCAGTCGTCCGTTAGAGGCCTCTGCGTGTGCCTTGCCGCAATGCACTTTGACCTGTCGGTTCGCCAGTAGGGACGGTGCAGTGTGCCTCTGAAGTTGCGTTTTGTAACGTTATTTGTTTTGTGAAGCGTCAGATGGGGCGGCGATTGGTAATCAATCCTGCTAATGTATTGCGATTGGTTGAGATGAAGTTACGAAGAAGCCTTCTTCGTGAAGATGGTATTAGTATAGAAGATGAATCATTCGCATGCATTCTCGTATCTGTTATGGTACAGAAATATGAGCATAAGTTAGATACTGTTGTAACACTAACACATAATAATGAAAATAGGGGTGATAATGACTAACAACTCATTGCAAGCGGTAGTGCTACGGCAATTGCGGGAATTGCAACTATCATCACGGCTTTTGATGACAATACGCTATAGAACATGTTCGATGACTATTACATAAGTTACAGTTAAGATAATTGCATTACGTATGGCGTCTACAATTACATCTACAGTGCCATCTAGAGCATCATTGCAGAGTTTTGCATAAAAACGGCACCTACCAGCACATTGAGGTGTATGTGGAGATCCTGTAACCAAACGTTCATACAGATATGTTTGTTCGAGCCCATGTACTTTGTCAGTTTAGCAATTGGTAAATTTGGCATTTCTATGAATGAATCTTTTCTTTTCTCGGAGGAAAATGGAGCGACACTGCGAAATCCGAGCGGCACTGTCAAAACGGACCATTATTCATATCCTGCAGCCATGCAGTGACTTAGTCCGAGCTGAACAATCCGCGCTAAGCGAATGTTCGGGATCGCGAACGTAGCAAATACAGAAAATCGTTGTGGCTTTCGTGATCGTATGTTGCTCAGGATTTTCGGCCGACACTTGCATTTTTAAGTTTTGTCAGGGCGACTAGCTGGCACCGACGAAAATCAACTGCCACCGACAGAGGAAGCTGAATCTTTTATGCTGCCAGTGGCATAGTGATAGCGAAACGCCACACAAATCACTAAACAAAACATAAGCTAACCGCAAATTCGGGAGAACAAAATGGAAGGGATGTCCCTACAGTAAAGGTGACAACGTGCCGAAGCGTTATTAATTTATCTTCGTTCATACCCTTGACATTTCTCTTTTCGTGTACTCTCCCTATTTCGGGAATTAAGTTATTCGCAATAATTACTTTGAATACCTTCCGAAGGTGAACATCTGAAATTTTTGATCTGTCAGCAGATTTATTTCCTTTCTTCCTTTAACAATGTTGCTCACATTAATAAGCATTTCTAAAGGGAAATATTTATAACACGTTATTTGTATTGACCGTTTCCGCAGCAGCTGAAAATAGACAAACTTGCAAGCTGCAGGTGAAGTAACTGTATTTATCAACTTTACGCATTTCGCCTTCTTCTGAAGGCATAATTAATGGTTGCTGTGGAATACTACACGTATTCCTGTTTGTGTGGTTTCTCACTGTTGTCGAGCTTTAGGGGAAATAAGGAAGAAGAGTGATAGAAGCCATGGAGTTTTTGGTGGTACAGAAGGATCATGATAGAGTAACAAGTGACTGTAAGAGGAACAGTACAACCTGTCGGACAACTGTCTTAACCTAAATTATATCATGTCTGACATATTCAGTAACAATTTAGTCAACAACTATACACTGCAAAAAACATATTTCTATTAACAGAAATTCATTTCATACTGAACGTAACTGCGTAATGACAATGTTACCAGCTACGTGCAATTCACGCTGTCGTCTTGTTTGACACTGCAGTGCGGTTTCGTACACACATAACTGTAACAAACAGTTTACTAACTATGCTTTGGTAACAACATAGAGGACATAACATTCGGTCTATGGCGTGTTAACGCTGATATCGGCCACCGTTCCCTAAAATTCTAAGTCATTTCTCGAATTTTTTACGACTGGTTTCAAGGACAATATTAGCAAACGCTGTATCACGGTAATTGTCTTCTGAAGAGCTGTGGAACGGAATTATAAAAAGTAGAGCAGTATCATTTTAAAAAATTTACTTGTTTCAATATCAAAGTTGATACCGCTGCTAAAACCGTACACCAAACAGGAATGTATGTATCCTTCGACGCTCTAGCATGCGCCGTAAACCGCGTATCGATGTGTGTAAGCGTTCACGAAATAGAAGGGGCATTACGTGAGTCACCACAGGGTGTATGAAAAAGGACGCCGCGAACTTACGTTGAAAGTACACGATAGTAGAAGCATAAATGCTCTGGTAAACATGGTTCCGGAAACTAGTTGTTTGTCTGATGATTACGAATGTATAGTTCCAAGCCGCCACTGACGTCATGTAAACATTGCCCTAAATATCAAATCAATGTGTACGAACGAGGACGATGTTTACAATGACGTCAGTGTCTGCTTGGAACCATACATTCATAATTATCTCTCAAGCGGCTCGTTTGCGGACAGATGTTTACTGAGACTTTTTGGTTTCTATTATCTTATACTTTCAACCGTTTAAGTTTATTTACACTATATATTTACACTACTCTCCGTAAGTTTGGAAACACAGACAATGGAAAGGAGATGCACTATAGAAAGGCATTAGAAAGGCATTTTGTTGTTTTCTAAATGTTTATTAAGCTCAAATAATACACAGCAAGATGGAACAATGAAACTTGCGATTTCTCAAAATAGCCACCGTTTGTATTCATCACTGCCTTGTACACACTCGGCATGCGCTGCGTCGAAGGTTTCAGTTGGAATTAATCTCCAATTCTAGCTACAGGACCTCCCACAACTGTGTCCCACTCATGATTTCTCGTTTCGGATCCTCTTGTCCGATTCATCGCATAGCAGCTCGATTGGGTTACAATCAGGGGATTGCAGCGGCGATTCCATGTTTTCCAATATTTTACGTCCCTCTACAGACTTCACATAGTTCTGACACAAGCGAATGTTCGGGTCGTTGTCTTGCTGTAAGACAAACCCTTTACCAATCAGACGCAAACCAGATGTTTTAGCATGTCGCTGGAGAATGGCATGATAATCCTTTTGGTTCATTTTTTTTCCAGCGATTTTCACCAAATCTCTTAGTTTTCCCCCTAAAAGAATCCCCATACCTTTATAGAACCCCCTCCATGTTTTATACTTGGAATTGTGTACTGAGGATTCAATCGTTCATGGGGTAAACGGCGTGCAAATTGACGGCTTTTACTTCCAAATATTTCGAAATTGGATTCGTCCTTGAATAAGACTCTTTTTTCAATCAAAATTCAAACGTTTGTAGAGCTTATGGGACTTAACTACGGGGTCACCAGTCCCTAAGCTTACAAACTACTTACGAACTAGCTAAGACTAAGGACGGCACAAATATCCATGCCCGAGGGGGGATTCGAACCCCCGACCGTAGTGGCCGTGCAAACCGTGAATGGAGCGCCTCAGTCCCCACGGCCACCGCGGCCGGCCTTTTTCAATCCCCCGCTGCCCAATGTTGGTATGTCTTAGCCCAGTGAAGCCTGTTCTTCTTGTTAACAGGGCGCAGTAATGGTTTGCTTGTCGCTACATAACCCCGGAGGTTGTTGTCTGCCAGGCGTCATCTCACTGTTCACTCACTCACTCACCGGTGTATCCCTCGTCGCGTTTAGTTCAGCAGTCAATTCACGGACAGTTTTTAATCTGTTACGTTTACTGGTCACTACCAAAAACTTTCCCTGGCGTTCTGATATTTTCCTGGGTACTCCTGAGCGAGGACGATCTACATATGAGCCTGTTTCTCGATGCCGGTGTATGGTTTTGACAACTCCGCTGATGGAAATATTCAGTTTCTTGGCTATTTGTCGGCAGCTGTTGTCTTCTTCATTATCCGTCATTCATAATCGATTTGGAAATTTGGGGCCGTTTCAGTTACTGTCGCGACATGTTATGAACAGAACTGTAAAGAACGTACCTCTACATAGCTATGCGGTCTATTCGCGCCACCTGGCGTGTTTAGAAGAACTGCTTAGGCAGGTAACGTCGATTTACATAAAACAGAGAAATACTAGTATGTGCCAATAAGTATGTATATGTACAAAAAGTAAGCGTACAATACTGTCATTATGATCCGTTATTTGAGCTTGCTATTCCGTATTCCAACCAATAACTCACATCACTTCCGACTTTCTTCGTTGTTATAGGCAACATGGAGTTTCTAAAGTTATAGAGGCAAGTGCATATAGAGGGCAGCTAGGAGCCGTGCGCGCGCGCGCGTGTGTGTGTGTGTGTGTGTGTGTAGTATCACAGAAGTAACAACGTTTCGTCATGATGACAGCAGTAGGTAACAGCGAATATCCTTACGTAGCTCCAACAACGCCAAATCATTCACATAAATTGTGGAGAGCTGCGCCCCTGTTACACTGCCATGAAGGTAGTCCAGTCAGAAGATTGCAAATGATGTTAACATAAAAGAGATGAAGTTTTCTCGGGCTTGCACCGGTTTAAGCGGGCGCGGCTGTTACGCGGCCAAAAACATTGCCTTATATGGCGATGCGGGTGAGCACCAGTGACGTCACAGTAACCCGCGCAGGTATGTAAGGACGGCAGCAGCAATGATAAGACAGTCACCACTAGACTATGGCGGGGGAGATTTCGACCGAAAGCTCGTGGATATCAAACCACTTGACACGGCTGGAAGCCCGAGAAAATATTTTATCATCATGACTCGCTGCGAAACTATGCATTCATACACAAGACAAATGAGTTCACTAGAAAAGCTGGTAGAAGCCGACCTCGGGGTAGATCAGTTTGGATTCAGGAGAAATGTAGGAACACGGGAGGCAAAACTCACTTTACGGCTTATCCTAGAAGATAGATTAAGAAAAGGCAAACCTACATTTCTAGCTTTTGTAGATTTGGAGAAGGCTTTTGACAATGTTGATTGGAATAAAGTCTTTCAAGTTCTGAAGCAAGCAGGAGTCAAATATAGGGAGCATAAGGTTATTTACAACTTGTACAAAAACCAGACAGCGGTTGTCAGAGTTGAAGGGCATGAAAGGGATGCAATGGTTGGAAAGGGAGTAAGACAGGGTTGTAGCCTTTCCCCAATGTTGTTCAATTTGTACATTGAGCGAGCTATAAAGGAAAGCAAGGAGAAATTTGGAGAAGGAATTAAAGTTCAGGGTGAAGAATTAAAAACATTGCGTTTTCTCGACGACATAGTAATTCTGTCAGATACAGCAAAGGACCTGGAAGAGCAATTGAACGGAATGGACAGTGTGATGAAAGGTGCATATAAGATGAAGATTAACAAGAGCAAAACTAGGGTAATGGAGTGCAGTGTAAGAAAATCAGGTGATGCTGAAGGAATTAGATTGGGTAACGAAGCAATAAAGGAGGTAGATGAGTTTTGTTACTTGGGCAGTAAAATAACAAATGATGGTCGCAGTACAGAGGATATAAAATGCAGAATGGCAATGGGTAGAAAAGCGTTCTTGAAAAAGGGAACTTTGTTAACATCGAATATTAATTCAAGTGTAAGGAAGTCTTTTCTGAAGGCTTTTGTGTGGAGTGTTGCCTTGTATGGGAGTGAAACATGGACGATAAACAGTGCGGACAGGAAGAGGCTTTCGAAATGTGGTGCTACAGAAGAATACTTAAGATTAGGTGGGTGGATCGCGTAACTAATGAGGTACTGAACAGAATTGGGAAGAAAAGGAATTTCTGGGTTACCTTGACTAAAAGAAGGGATCGATTGGTAGGCCACATTCTTAGACATCAAGGAGTCGTGAATTTAGCATTGGAGGGAAGTATGTGGGGTAAAAATCGCAGAGGAAGACCAAGAGATGGATGCAGTAAGCAGATTTAGACAGATGTAGGTTGCCGTTCTCATGTGGAGATGAAGAGGCTTGCTCAGGATAGGGTATTGTGGAGAGCTGTATCAAACCAGTCTCCGGACTGAAAACCACAACAACGGGTGGTAAGTGAAATAGTTGATTAAGTAAAGAGGTGAGCGGCAGGTAATTGGGGGTTGCGCAGTGTAAGGAGGCAGCTTAGAGCGCCACAGTGAGTGTCGGCGATACGGAACGGGAGAGGGTGTACTACTGCAGGCGGAGGCGGCTGGGGGAGCTGGTGACAGGCGCGCCGTCTGCCGCCTGCCCACTACTGTGCGCTAAGCCGCCGCCAATTAAAACGGCGCGCTCCGATGCCTTCGGCGTCGCAGCGGCGAGCGGACACCCGGCGCTTCTAACGACCCAGTCTAAACGCTCTGCGCTGTTCTTCAAGGCGGCCGACGAAGCGGCGTAATACCAGAGAGGAGGAGGGGGGGGGGGGGCTACACGCAATGGGGTTGACGCCTGCTGTGCAACTTCACTCGCGCCAGACATTCTACCTATTGGCGGCTGGTGCTTCAGACGACTGGGTATTCACTTCTATCAGCGCCGGATCTTGCTAGTGGCGAACCCCCCTCCCACTCGGGGCGTCGATGTTTCGGCGACCCCCACCCCGCTCGGCGTTGGAAGATTTGGCGCACCTCTGCGAGTAGCGCCCCCCCCCCCTTTAGACATATTTTCGCTAAAATATCTGCAGAATGTCTTACCTCGGATTGTTTCTGCTTGCTTTAACTCGAGCTGAAGCGTCGGCCCACCAACCTTTATTATTTCACATTTCTGTTAAAAAAATCAAATGTTCAAATGTTTGTAGAGCTTATGGGACTTAACTACGGGGTCATCAGTCCCTGAGCTTACAAACTACTTATGAACTACTTACGAACTAGGACGGCACAAATATCCATGCCCGAGGGGGGATTCGAACCCCCCCCTTTTTTTTGTGGTTTTAGGGCGCACAACTGCTATGGTCATTAGCGCCCAGTCAAAAACAGATGCGCTATGGCCTCAAAAAAATAGGGACTGTCAGAACATCCAGAAGAGGCTAAAAACGAAAGATAAAAGACAAGTAAAAGGGTTAAATATCCTTGGATAAGTTGGCCAAGTTGATAAAACGCAAAACTCTAGCAACTGCTCGTGTGTCATCAGCTAAAATTTCCTCCAGAGTAGACGGAAAGTGAAGGGCTAAACGGAGATGATTAAAAAGTACGCAAGACAGTAAAACATGTCGCACGGTCAGCAGTTCACCGCAGGGGCACAGCGGTGCAGGGTCGGCGGACAGCAAGTGACGGTGGCTGAAACGGCAGTGACCGATCCGCAACCGGGCCAGGATGACCTCCTCCCGCCGAGAGGGGCGTGAGGTGGTCCTCCAAGCGGTCGGGATCGGTTTTACAGTTCGCAATTTGTTGTTGGACATTGAAAACCACGCACAGTGCCATTGCGATACGATACTCCGGCGGAGAGCCCGTTGAACATCGTCAGATGGGACGCAAAAGGTAGCCACGCGAGGTAAAAGAGCTGCGGCCTTGGCCGCTATGTCGGCCGTCTCATTCCCGGGCACACCTACGTGGCCAGGGACCCACAGGAAAGAAACGTGACAGCTGTCATCTGCTAGCAACTGGAGGGAGCGTTGGATCCGATACACGAAAGGATGGTTCGAGAAAGGGTCCTTAAGACTCTGCAGGGCACTAAGGGAGTCCGAACAGAT
Source organism: Locusta migratoria (assembly GCA_026315105.1). Taxonomy (NCBI): domain Eukaryota; kingdom Metazoa; phylum Arthropoda; class Insecta; order Orthoptera; family Acrididae; genus Locusta; species Locusta migratoria. The sequence continues at coordinate 250,244,886 of CM048744.1, read as the reverse complement.
GGCATAGAAAGGTTGGCGGTGGCGGCAGGTGTACAAAACGGCCTGGTGGAGGGCAAAAAGCTCAGCCGTGAAGTTAGAGCACCGGTCAGGGAGCTTGTATTGGAAACGGTTGTCCTCGACGACGAAGGCAGATACGACACCGACAGTGCTCTTGGAACCATCAGTGTAAATAAATATGGCGCTATCGAACCGCGAACGGAGTTCGACAAGCCTCGAGCGGTATACCAAATCCGGAGTGCTCTCCTTGGGGAGCGAACTAAGTTCGAGGTGAGTGTGAACCGGGGCCTTATGCCACGGTGGCAATGGGCTTTCGCTCAACCGAAAGGTGGAAGGAAGGGTAAAATCGAGCCGCTGTAGTAGGCGGCGAAACCGAACTCCAGGTGGAAGCAAGGCAATCGCAGACAACTGATATTGGCGATCGAGTGAGTCGTCAAAAAATAATCTGTAAGATGGATGGTTGGGCATCGACCGCAGGCGGCATGCGTACCGAGACAAAAGTATGTCACGCCGAGTGGTCAAGGGTAATACAGCAGCCTCGGCATACAGACTTTCAACAGGGCTAGTATAAAATGCACCGGTCGCCAGACGTAATCCCCGATGGTGGATAGAGTTGAGACGGCGGAGAATCGACGGCCGTGCAGAAGAGTATACAAGGCTTCCGTAGTCGAGCTTCGACTGAACAATGGCCTGGTAAAGGTGAAGCAGGACGGTACGGTCCGCTCCCCATGACGTGCCACTGAGGACACGAAGGACGTTAAGGGATCGGGCACAACGGGCAGCCAGGTAGGACATGTGCGTGGACCAGCAAAGTTTACGATCCAACATGAGTCCCAAGAATTTCGTAGTCTCCACGAAAGGGAGAGCAACAGGACCGAGATGTAGAGAGGGTGGAAGAAATTCCTTGTATCTCCAGAAGTTTATACACACAGTTTTCTCAGTGGAGAATCGGAAGCCGTTTGCGATGCTCCAGGAATATAGACGGTCAAGACAGCGTTGGAGAGAACGCTCCAAGAGACACGTCCGCTGGGCGCTACAATAAATTGCGAAATCGTCAACAAAAAGAGATCCGGAGACGTCGGCTGAAAGGCAATCCACGATCGGATTGATTGCAATGGCAAAGAGCGCCACACTCAAGACGGAGCCCTGTGGTACCCCATTCTCCTGGCAATAGGTATCTGACAAAACAGAACCCACCCGTACCCGGAACTTGCGATCCGCCAAAAACTCTTGAATGAAAAGAGGAAGGCGGCCCCGAAGGTCCCACCTGTGCAATGTGCGGAGAATGCCCGCTCTCCAACAGGTATCGTATGCCTTCTCCAAGTCAAAGAACACTGCTACTGTTTGACGCTTCCTTAGAAAGTTGTTCATAATGAAGGTCGACAACGTAACGAGGTGATCAGCAGCAGAGCAGTGTCGACGAAAACCGCATTGGATATTAGTCAGGAGGCGGCGAGATTCGAGGAGCCAGACCAACCGAGCGTTAACCATGCGTTCCATCACCTTACAGACACAGCTCGTCAGAGAAATAGGACGATAGCTGGAAGGAAGATGTTTGTCCTTCCCTGGTTTGGGGATGGGGACAACAGTGGCTTCACGCCAACTTCTGGGAACATGACCTTCAGTCCATATGCGATTGTAGATACTGAGAAGAAAGCACTTGCCCGCAGGAGAGAGGTTCTTCAGCATTTCAATGTGAATGCAATCGGGCCCGGGAGCAGAAGATCGGGACAGGGCGAGAGCACGGTCTAGCTCCTGCATGGTGAAGGCGACGTTATAATTTTCACGATTAAAAGAGTGGAAAGAAGGCGGCCGGGCCTCCTCTACCTGTTTGCGAGGGAGAAAGGCAGGGTGGTAATGGGCAGAGCTCGAAACCTCCGCAAAGAAACGGCCCAATGCGTTGGAAACGTCAGAGGGGTTCACGAGGACTGCGTTCTCCACGGTCAGGCCAGGAATCGGGGAGTGGACCTTGATGCCGGATAAACGGCGTAGGCCACGCCAAACAAACGTGGAGGGAGTAAAACGGTTAAAAGAACTAGTAAAAGCAGTCCAGCAAGCTTTCTTGCTGTCGTTCATGATACGACGACATTGCGCTTTCATACTTTTATAATGTATGCAATTCTCCAAAGTCGGGTGGCGGCGGAAGGTGCGTAAAGCACGGCGCCGGGCTCTGAGCGCGTCGCGGCAGGCTGCAGTCCACCAAGGGACCTGGACACGACGTGGAGAAGAGGAAGTACGAGGTATGGAACGTTCGGCAGCTGTGAGAATAACCTCTGTGAGGTAGTCGACCTGACTGTCACAGGTGGGAAAATCCCGATCGTGAAAAACAGCCATGGTAGAATAAAGCCCCCAGTCGGCTTTAGAAATGTTCCAACTGGTGGGACGAGGAGATGGGGAATGATGCAGAATGTGGATGATACAGGGGAAATGGTCACTCGAGTACGTGTCAGAAAGTGCATACCACTCAAACCGACCGGCAAGCTGAGGAGTGCATATTGCGAGGTCTATATGGGAGTAAGTGTGTGTTGTGTCAGAAAGGAAGGTCGGTGCACCGGTGTTGATGCAGACAAGATCGAGGTGTTGGAGAAGGTCCACCAAAAGGGAGCCTCTCGGACAAGGTGCCGGAGAGCCCCATAAGGGGTGGTGGGCATTAAAGTTGCCTATCAACACGAAGGGTAAAGGGAGCTGATCAACAAGGTGTAGCACATCTGCCCTATTAAGGGCAGATGACGATGGCGAATAAATATTACAGAGGGTAAAGGTAAATGTGGATAGGGTGATGCGGACGGCAACTGCCTGTAGGTGAGTATGCAATGAAATGGGATGGTAATAGACATCGTCTCGAAGGAGCATCAGAACCCCTCCATGGGCTGGGATACCTTCCATGGGTGGTAGGTCGAACCGCACAGAGGTGTAGTGTGGAAAGTCTGCACGATCACGCGGACGCAACATAGTTTCCTGGAGGCAGACGAAAAGCGGGCAGTGCAATCGAAGGAGTAGTTTTAACTCCTCCCGATTAGAACGAATGCCGCGAATATTCCATTGAAGGAGCGCCATGATAAAAATGAGAGAAGAAATAAGGATAAAAACCAACTAGCAAGCGGGGTCACCTCGACGGCCGCTGAGGACCCGATTTCGAGGGAGCACTGCTATCGCTGTCCAGGGGCAAAGGGTCGTGGTCCATAGGTTCGACCAACGCGCCTGCCACCTCCCTGAGTTGATCAGGAGGGGCAGTTTCCACCGCCGGTAGGGGGCCGGGTGCCCGGCAGACGGAGCGAACCGGTGAAACAGAAGACGGCCGAGGCCGGCAACTGTTGGAAGGCGTGACGGATGGGTCACGCCTCGGCGGGGAAGGAGAGGAACTCTTTTTCTTGTCAGCTCTTCTGGAAGAGTGACGGCGGGAAGAGGCAGTTGACGGTTGGGAAGCCTGAGAACGCAGAAAATCCTCACGGACGGGTTCCTTTTTCAAGGTCCGGGCATCTTGTTTAGGTGCTCGCGGTTTACTAGAGTTTGACGAAGACTGTACCCTAGAAGCAGCAGGAGGAAGCGGGGACGTGGAACGGGCAATCTTCGGGCTGGCGGATCGCACAACTGTGTCAGCGAAAGTGAAGTCACATGTCTGGGTACTGGAATCCTTGGTAGGTCGAGTTGAGGTGAGTACCTTACTGTATGTACCCGCTGGGAGGACAGTGGGCTTTCGACTCGCCAACAACTTACGAGCGGCAGATGTCGATACCTTCTCCGTAACCCGAATGTGCTGGATTACCTTCTCATCCTTGTAGACAGGGCAGTCGCGAGAGGAAGCCGCATGGTCACCGTTGCAGTTTAGGCAGTGAGGGGACGGAGGTGGGCAATCCCCCCTCATGGGCGTCCCTACCACAAGTGACACACTTTGCTGCATTTGGGCAATGTTCACGGGTATGGTTGTACCTGTGGCACTGAAAACAGCGCGTTGGGTTAGGTACATAAGGGCGGACGGAGATGACTTCATACCCTGCTTTGACCTTCGACGGGAGGTCAACTTTGTCGAACGTCAAAAACACAGTACGAGTCGGTGTCAGCTGGTTATCGACCTTTTTCATCACCCTGTGGACGGCTGTCACACCCTGATCGGACATATACGATTGGATATCTTCATCAGACAACCCGTCAAGTGATCTCGTGAAGACTACCCCCCGTGACGAGTTGAGTGTGCGGTGCGCTTCGACCTTAACTGGAAAAGTGTGCAACAACGTAGTACGTATCAGTTTTTGGGCTTGGAAGGCACTTTCCACTTCCAGCAACAATGTGCCATTGTGCTGACGTGAACAGGTTTTAACAGGGCCAGCAATTGCATCTACACCTTTCTGTATAACGAAAGGATTGACAGAATTGAAATCCTTTCCGTCGGTGCGAGAGACAACCAGAAATTTAGGTACATTAGGCAGAGTCTTTTTAGGCTGAGGCGAGTCTAACTTACGTTTCTGGGTCAACGTCACGAAAGAAGATAAGGAAGTCATCGCGGAAGTGTCACCCATGATTACCGGCGTCTCCGATGGCGCGCTCCTTCCTAGTGGGGGCCCTCTCCGAGGGCTTACCCGCCTTAGGTGATTGTTCACACCTCAGGTCACACCTCCCGAGAACTGACGGAGGGACCAATCGGCACATTCGGAAGGTACCAGCTCGGGTAATCACCCCTCCCTGGGCCTGGCCTTTACCAGGGGGTACGTACGTGCCTTACTTGTCTACCCGGGGCGGGGAATTACGCGTTACCCCGTCACCTGCTACGCACGATAATGCGTGGGTCGGCCTTCAGACACGCACAGGGAGGAAAGAAGAAGAGGATAGGAAATGAAGAGAAAGAAGGAAAGAAGTGTCTCAAACGCCGAGGCGGAGACTAATGAGGGGAAGAAGGCTAGGAGAGTACAAGGAGAGAAAGACAGAAAACGAAGGGTAAGAAAGGAAGGAACGAAGGGAGAAAAACAAGAACAAGAACCACCGTATCTCACGAAATATGCCCGTCTCCGGGCGAAGGCATAACCGGGAGGGAAAGTGAAGCAGCCTAGGGCAGAAGAAAGGCTGCTCCGGCTCGGGGCCCCGTGCGCGCCACACACGTACCCACAAAAGAACTGTGGGCCCCCTGGGGGGGATTCGAACCCCCGACCGTAGTGGCCGTGCAGACCGTGTCTAACGCGCCGCAATCCCCTCCGCCACCGCGACCGGCTCACACTTTTGTTCCAAGGTTAAAGATATTTTCTAAGAGATACTGAAGGTTTAATAACATGTTTTCAGCCAAGATCGCTTTCTTTTAATTATACACGCCATCTTCAGACCTGTCGTAATTTTTTTACATCACTACTATAACAACAATTTCTAATATAGCAGTGATGTAAAAAATTACGACAGGTCTGAACAAGGCATCTAGCACGCCCAAACCGGTCATATAATTAGAAGAACAAAGCGATATTGGCTGAAAACATCTTATTAAACAATTCTAGTTCGCCCCAACAATGTGTTCCTTATATACTGAAGGTTGTTCATTTTTCTTTGATAATAAACACCAAGAACATATGAAAATGCACTTGAACACTAAAATAGAGGAAGTAACTGATTACATTGCTAAGTGACTGTAACAAAATGAATCTGTCACTATGAAGACACAAGGTACGTTCAGGTTACTTGACACTGTAAGCAGCACCCCCCCCCCCCCCCCCAACCTTACGCATGCGCAAAGGCTGCAATCCCCACATCTTTACAAATCGTTGTTACAACGAAGACTATAAATGTCATTTACCCTCAAAATCACGAGACATTTCCTAAAAGTACAAAGATATGTCACAAGTAACAAAAGTCATTGTTGTTCCCGTATATGTTAAAAAGAAGATTGGGTACAAAAATTGCAGTCGGTCTCGAACGCACTAGCTTCGACAAAGCAGAGCGATGCCGCTAAACACACGGTTTTCTTGCTACGTGGAGAGTAGTGACTTCATTATTATTCATGATCGGATGTTCTGAAGACTTTCACAGCTGATGCGTCTTTAAAGTTATAATATATTTTACCAAATATGATGTGTTTTTGATGAATAATCAATGCGCCAGAAACAAATATGAAGGGCAGATGTTGCCTTCATGGAGAATTAGCGCATGCGCAAGGCGAGGTGCGCAGTAGGGCCATTGCATTTGCTTCGGGACGATTCGTGCATAACCGCCAGAGCTCGAGTAGCCAGGAGCTGGCGTCTCTACCAGCTCCAACGCCAATGTAAAAAGCGGCGTTTCCCCTCGCCCCTCCCTGCCGCGGGAGCGCCCGTATGCTGCCTCCAGAGGGTTCAGAAGAGAAGTTGAACCTCAGCCGCGCATGCGCATTGTAACGCTGCGGCCACTGCCGCCTATATTAGGCGGCCGCGCTACGACTCGCATACGTCCTGTCTCCGCAACGTAAAACGTTTCTCATCCGATAAAAATACTTTTAATGTGCATATAAAATGATCTGATAGAAGAAAGAAACGATGAATGGTATTTTAAAAACTCTTTAAATTTATTTATTTACTTTTTTCACGATGAGCTTTTTTCCGGGTGTCCATTGAACGACTGAACACACAGGACTGGTCGCCAAAGCATTCTTCCTAACACTTCGGCAACAGTTGCACTACATTTTATCGCGGAGCACTCAACCTCGTCTCCATTTCCAACTGCTTACAGACGGTGTCCCTACAAAAAGACATAAAGCGCATACACTTTCGTGTTTTTGAAGAGTTTTGACCTTTTCTTCTTCTTCTTCTTCTTCTTCTTCTTCTTCTTGTAGCTACCATCAACGCAAAGAAAAACCACCAATAAAGTCTTTTATGCGATGGTTTGTTTTCCATTACAAACAAGACTTCTCCAAAATTATACACAGGGTGTCCCATTTATCTTGATCAACGGAAATAACTTTGTCCAGATGCAACTTACAAAATGTTTCAAAGCACATGCTTTTTAGCCGTCAGGGGGACGATCAGCATGATCGCCTTCTTTGTGCTTTCCTTTTAAAACGATACTAGAGGACTTGCGCGAATACTTCACGCCGGCCGCGGTGGCCGAGGAGATTGAGGCGCTCCAGTCACGGTCTGCAAGGCCACTACGGTCGGGGGTTCGAATCCCCCCTCGGGCATGGATATTTGTGCCGTCCTAGTTCGTAAGTTTGTAAGTTTAGGGACTGATGACCCCGTAGTTAAGTCCTATAAGCTATACAAACATTTGAACATCAGAACACGACGTGCACGCAAGGAATTTTGTGCTTGACATCCATCGTGTTGATACAACATAAGCATTCTGCTTCTTAGCTGCATTTCATCCAGAAGAGGAGGAAGAATTCGTACGAGGAAGTTGGCATATAGAAGGGTTTAAGTGTTCCTTTTTCCCGCGAGCCATTACATTTCTATCTGAATATGCTGAAGCGATAGACCCTTACTTAACAACCATATACAACCGCTCTCTCAAAGAAGGATCTGTACCAAAAGTTTGGAAAGTTGCACAGGTCACACCTATATTCAAGAAAGGCAGTAGGAGTAACCCACAAAACTACAGGCCCATTTGAATGACGGCAATTTTCAGCACGCTTTTGGAACATATCTCGTATTCAAATATTATGAATTATCTCTAACAGAATAATCTAATGACCGAAGGTCAACACGGATTTAGAAAATATCGTTCACGCGAATCACAACTAGCTCTTTATTCAAACGAAGTGATGGCGCTATCGACAAGGGTTCGCAAATCGATTCCGTATTTATTGGTTTCCAGAAGGCTTTTGACACCGTACCTCATAAACGGCTTTTGATCAAATTGCGTGCTTATGGTATATCGCCCCTAATTTGCAATTGGATAGGGCATTTCCTGTCAGAGAGGACACAGTTCGTAGTAATCGATGGTAAGACATCGACTAAAACAGAGGTGATATCGGGCGTTCCACAGGTTAGTGTTATTGGTCGTCGGCTGTTCTTATTTACATAAACGATTTAGGGGAAAATCTAAGTAGCTCTCTTAGGTTGTTTGCAGATGACGCCGTCTTTTATCGTCTAGTAAAATCATGTGAAGATCAAAACCAACTGCAGAACTATCTAAATAAAGATATCACTATGATGTAAAAATTGGCAATTGACTCTAATTAATGAGAAGCGTGGAGTCGTCCACATGAGTACGAAAAGAAATCCGTTAAACTTTGTTTACATGATAAATCAATCAAAAGTGAAGGGCGTAAACTCCACAAAATCTCTAGGAATTACTATCACTTCCGACTTACAACTGGAAAGAACACGTAAATAATGTGGTAGAGGAGGCGAACCACAGACTGTGTCTTATTGGCAGAACCCTTAAAACATGCAACAGAACTACTAAAGAAACTGCATACACTGCGCTTGTCCGTCCATTTTTGGAGTATTGCTGCCCAGTGTGGGATCCTTATCAAGTGGGTTTGACGGAGGACATCGAAAGAGTGCAAAGAAGGGCAGCTCGTTTCGTACCGCCACGATACAGGGGAGACAGCGTTACGGAAATGATACAGGATCTGGGATGGGAATCATTACAATGACGGCGCTTATCGCAACGGCGTGGGCTACTTACGGAACTCCAATGGAAAACATTCTCCTCCGAATGCGAAAATATGTTGTTGACTGCTACTTACGTAGGTAGAAATCAGCATGAGAATAAAATACGAGAAATCAGAGCTCGAACAGAGAGATTCAGGTGTTCTTTCCTCCCCGCGCTATTCGAGATTGGAATTGGAGATAAATAGTATAATGGTGGTTCGATTAACCCTCTGCCAGGCACTTAAATGTGATTTGCAGAGTATCCCATGCAGATGTATAACTGTAGCGAAATATCATAAAACGGTTCGATGTAACGCCTTCCCATGCACCTGAATGTCACTTGCACAGTATCCATGTAGATATAGATACACGTTATACTGCCCAAAAGTGCGCGGCGTCTCACTGGAATGAAGGAAGTAGTGATATCAAGTATGTTTCCGTGGCCATATGGCAACCGGTGTAGTTGCCTGACAACACGCTAAATTACAGGTAGTTATGTAAGAAGCGGTGGTGAGTTCTTGCAGACTGCGGCCTTGACCGCTAGACTCTCGGCGACTCCCAGGTGGAGTTGAGGTGAGGAGAGGTGCAGACGAGAGTAAGGCGACCCGCGGTGTGGCGTTGCAACGGGAAACTAGATACACCCGCCCAGCTGGTCACACCGGCGGCGCGGGTTGCCTGCCTCCCAGGCGCCAGGCGTCTCGCCGCCGACACCTGGGGACACTCGCCTGCTTGCAGCAGAATAGCCCAGGACAGCTCAGCCGAGTCCAGCACTGGCCACATGGGTTACTTTTAATTCCGAAGATGACCTACATCAGGTCGAAACCGATAAATAGTATTGTGGCCGAAGACCTGACTGGGTCGGGAGCGACTAGCGACGACCGACCGATCAAGCGTCGCCGCTTACGAGAAACATTCCACGAAACCACAGAGACGACGACAACAACAACTAATCGAAAAAACAAAGATCCAAACGAAAGCCAAATCGGAACCGTGTCAGAGCAGAGTACGAAGCCAGATAACCATGTTGTTGTTGTTATGGTCTTCAGTCCGGAGACTGGTTTGATGCAGCTCTCCACCCTACTCTATCCTGAGCAAGCCTTTTCATCTCCGCATAAGAACGGCAACCCACATCCACTTGAATCTGCTTACTATACGCTTCTCTTGGCCTCCCTCTGCGATTTTTACCCCACACACTTCCCTCCAATGCTAAATTTACGATTCCTCGATGTCGAAGAATGTGTCCTACCAAGCGATCCCTTCTTTTAGTTAGGGTATGCCAAAAATTCCTTTTCACGCCAATTCTGTTCAGTACCTCTTCATTAGTTATGTGATCTACCCACCTAATCTTCAGCATTCTTCTGTAACACCACATTTCAAAAGCCTCTATTCTCTTCCTGTCCGCACTGCTTATCGTCCATGTTTCACTCCCGTACAAGGCAACACTGCACACAAATGCCTTCAGAAAAGACTTCCTTACCCTTAAATTAATATTCGATGTTAGCAAATTTCTCTTTTTCAAAAATGCTTTTCTTCCCATTGCCATTCTGAATTTTATATCCTCTGTACTGCGACCATCGCATGTTATTTTACTACCCAAGTAACAAAACTCATCTACCACCTTAATTGTTTCGTTACCTAATCTAATTCCTTCAGCATCGCCTGATTTTCTAAGACCGCATTCCATTATTTTTGTTTTGCTCTTGTTAATGTTCATTTTGTACGCTCTCTTCAACACACTGTCCATTCCATTCAACTGCTCTTCCAGGTCCTTCGCTGTCTCTGACAGAATTACAATGCCATCAGCAAAACGCAATGTTTTTATTTCTTCCCCCTGAACTTTAATCCCTATTCCAAATTTTTCCTTGCTTTCCTTCACCGCCTGCTCAATGTACAAATTGAATAACATCGGAGAAAGGCTACAACCCTGTCTTACTCCCTTCCCAACTGATGCTTCCCTTTCATGCCCTTCGAGTCTAATAACTGCAGTCTGGCTTTTGTACAAGTTGTAGATAACTCTCATTTCCCTGTATTTTACCCCTGCTGACTTCAGAATTTGAAAGAGTGTAGTCCAGTCAACATTGTCAAACGCTTTCTCCAAATCTACAAAGGCTAAAAATGTAGGTTTGCCTTTCCGTAATCTATCTTCTAAGATAAGACGTAAGGTAAGTATTGCCTCCCGGGTTCCTACGTTCCTCCTGAATCCAAACTGATCTTCCCCTAGGTCAGCTTCTACCAGCTTTTCCATTCTCCTGTAGATAATTCGTGTTAAAATTTTGCAACCATGACTTATTAAACTGATGGTTCTGTAATTTTCACACCTGTCTGCGCCCGATTTCTTTGGAATGGGGATTATTACATTTTTCTTAAAGTCTGAGGGTATTTCGCCTGTCTCATATATCCTACACACCAGTTCAAATAGTTTTGTCATGGCTGGCTCTCCCAGAGACTTTAGTAGCTCTGAGGGTATGTCATCTACTCCTGGGGCCTTGTTCTGACCTAGATCTTTCAGGGCTCTGTCAAATTCATCTCTCAGTATAATATCTCCTATTTCATCTTGATCTACTTCCTCTTCCCTTCCTACAACATCGTCTCTAAGTTCATTTCCTTTGTAGAGCTGCTCTATGTACTCTTTCCACCTTTGAGCCTTCCCTTCTTTGCTGAGAACTGGTATCCCATCTGAGTTCTTGATATTCGTAGAATTGCTTTTCTTGTCCCCAAATGTCTCTTTTATTTTCCTGTAGGCAGTATCTACTTTTCCCCTTCTTATACATTCTTCTACAGATTTGCATTTGGCTTCTAGCCACTCCTGCTTAGCCATTTTGCACTTCCTATCAATCTCATTTCTTAGTCGTCTGTACTCCATTTTGCATGTTTCATTTACTGCATTTTTATATTTTCTCCTTTCATCAATTAAATTTAGTATTTCCTGTGTTATCCAAGGATTTTTTGTAGGTCTTGCCTTGCTACCTATTTTGTCCTCTGCTGCCTTCACTATTTCATCTCTCAATGCTACCCATTCCTCTTCTACTGTTTTATTTCCCCCTGTTACTGCCAATTGTTGCCTAAATCTCCCTCTGAAATTCTCCAGAACATCAGTTTCCTTCAATCTATCTAAGTCCCATCTCCTTATTTTCCTACCTTTCTGCAGTTTTTTTCAGTTTCAGCTTACAGTTCATGACTAACAAGTTATGGTCAGAGTCTATATCTGCCCCTGGGTATGCCTTACAGTTTAAAACCTGGTTCCGGAATCTATGTCTTACCATTATAAAATCTATCTGATACCTTCCAGTGTCTCCTGGTCTCTTCCAAGTATACAACCTTCTTTTGTGATTCTTAAACCACGTGTTTGTTATGATTAAATTATGCTCCGTGCAAAATTCTACCAGGCGACTTCCTCTTTCATTCCTTCTGCCCAGTCCATATTCACCCACTATTTTTCCTTCTCTTCCTTTTCCTACTACCGAATTCCAGTCTCCCATCACAATTAAGTTTTCCTCTCCCTTAATTGTCTGAATAATTTCCTTTAGCTCCTCATATATTTCTTCGATCTCCTCATCATCGGCAGAGCTAGTTGGCATATAAACCTGTACTACTGTTGTCGGTGTTGGTTTCGTATCTATCTTGACAATGATAATGCGATCACTGTGCTGCTCATAGTAGTTTACCCGCATTCCTATTTTGTTATTCATTATTAGTCCTACTCCTGTGATACCCCCAACTGAATTTGTATTTATAATCCTGTACTCACCTGACCAGAAATCCTGTTCATCCTGCCACCGAACTTCACTAATGCCCACTATATCTAACCTCAACCTATCCATTTCCCTTTTTAAATTTTCTAATTTTCCTACCCGATTAAGGGATCTAACATTCCACGCTCCGATCCGTAGAATGCCAGTATTGTCTTTCCTGATGACAACATCCTCCTGAGTAGTCCCCGCCCGGAGATCCGAAAGGGGGACTATTTTACCTCCGGTATATTTTACCCGAGAGGATGCCATCATCATATTTTCATACAGTAGAGCTGCATGTCCTCGGGAAAAGTAACGGCTGTAGTTTCCCCTTGCTTTCAGCCGTTCGCAGTAACCGTGTGGCAAAGCCACATTAGCTGATGTTACAAGGCCAGCTCAGTCAATCATCCAGACTGTTGCCCCTACTACTGAAAAGGCTGCTGCCCCTCTTCAGGAACCACACGTTTGTCTGGCCTCTCCACAGATACCCCTCCGCTGTGGTTGCACCTACGGTATGGCTATCTGCATCGTTGAGGCACGCAAGCCACCCCACCTCGGCAATGTCTGTGGTTCATGGGGGTGGCCAGATAACCAATGAATAGCGAAAGTAAACGGAGCGCAGTCAACACAAGACTGAGGAGCGAGCTGTGGCTCCGGCCCTATATAGTGCGGCGCGGTAGGCGCGCCACGGCGTGCAGCGCTCTAGTGGCGATGGCAGCGCTAGTAGGTTGTGCGCGCCGCCTAACGGCTGCTGTCATAGTCCATGTGGTCTGGCGGGCTCTCAAACATGTCGTTCCGGGATACCAGAAATAGAACCTTAATTTTTGCGATCAAGACTGTTTTTTGTAATATTAATCATACCAAATAGATCGCTGTTTTTCCTCCTCTGACAATGTTGTCAAAATTAATTTTGTGTTCAGCCGGACAACCGTTGTTCCATCATGTGGAGAGAACGTGAAACTCAAAATAATACTGTTTCTGTGCAGAAAACATCACCGTATCGTGGTGGTGGACGGATGGAGTGGGAAGGAGAGTACTGGCTGTCGTTCAGAACGGCGCATTCACTGCTCAGAGGCAGAGAGACGAGATTCTTCGACCTTCAGTTGTGCCCTACGCTGGTGCCATAGGACATGGGTTCCTTCTGGTGGACGATAACGCCCGTCTCCACAGAGCTGCACTGGTGGACAACATGCTTGAAGCTGAGGGATTTACACTGAGTGACCAGCTTGTTCACCGGAGCTAAACCCGGTTGAGCATGTCTGCGATGCACCTGGCAGACGCAATGCTGCCAGATCAGCACCTCCCACAACGGTTGCAGAGCTGGGTATTGCTCTCATGGAAGAGTGGATAAATATCCCCCCTCAAGAGATGATTGATTAGCTCATACTGTCTACGCTAACCAGCTGTGCGAGTGCACTGGCCGTCAGTAAGAGGGCAACGAGACTTCAGGTACATTATTCGCAACTCTCCTGATAATTGGTATCAGAAACAGAATAATAACCAACCAACCAACCTCCGAAATTAAGACGGTGAGAAATAAACATGCTCTGAGTATTGCAAAAAGTGCAGGAATAAATAAAAAAAGGTAAAGCAGTCAACAATCCGAAGATTGGTTTGAACACCACAGTGCTTTACTAGGCATGGTCCTGTTTGGAGGTGGTATGCCGTTGCCTTCCTCCGACCTTCAAACTGACTTACCCAGCCAGTTATAAGGGGGGGGGGGGGGAGCTACAGTTTAACGTGGGCTCCGAACCACGGTGCTAGTCGGTATTTTTCTCATGAGCAATACTACCAGAGTTGAAAGAAGTGGAAACTGACAGATTAAAATCCTAGGACCTGGCGGGGATCGGACCCGCGACTTTTGGATTTGTAGTCTGGCAC